>JAABOM020000007.1:23029671-23053217 GCA_011800125.2 Solanum clarkiae
TATTTTTTTGCTCCACCTTACACCCCACACCCAACCCCTGCCACAGACTCACCCCCACTCCCATACCAAAAAGATTGAAAATGTATATTTACCAATAAGTCAATTATTAAAAAATTTTAATTTTACATGAAATTCAAAATTATAAAATTTTTTATTTTGTACTCTACTTTGGGCCTTATTCCCCCCTCCAACCCCCTGACTTTACCCTCCCACCTGCCAAAAAAATTTAAATATTTATTTTTAAAACTATTTCAAATTATGAATTATTCAAAAACTAGAAAAAAAAATCTTGAAGATTAGTATTAGAAAGAAGTAAATGATGTATTTTAATTTGAAAAATAATAGTTTATATATAAAAGGATGTTATTAGGGGTAAAAATGACAAACCAATCACTTTTTATCATTGAAAGCGTCAGAAAAAGTGCATTAACGCGCCTTATTTTTGTTGAAAATAAAATAAAATAAACTTGATTTGTAATAATTATTTGGGCTTAAGAAAATAATTAGAATTATATGCCCAATTAGTCCATGTTCTAGAAATATACCCTAGAAATATCTTTAGAATAGTAGAATGATTTGGATAAGTATGGAGTGATCTAGAGAGTGAATATTTTTGTAGAGTTGTGTAGAAGGTGATTTGTAGCCATTAGATTAAAGTTGTGTTGGATAAATCTTGGCCATTGATTGAGGAAGTGGCTAAGTATATATAGGTGTAGGATTGCTCATTTTTTATCAAGCCAAAAAATCAAAACAAGTTTGAGTAATAAAAGTTTCTCTTCTCCAAAATCTTTCTACTCTTGCAAAATTCCCTTATTCTAAAAGCCTCCCTCCTAAATATTAATAACAATTCTCTTCCAACAATTTTCATGTATTACATGGGTTTTGCCAGCTCAGATGGTTGTGCCTAATTGATAAAAGACATGCAAGTTGAAGTTTCTGTTTGTACATTTTGAAAGTCGAAGTTCCAACTTAAAATTTCGCTCCAAGTTAAGAAGCTAATTTGTGTATTGTGCCTTTATTTTTTACTCTGCTTGTTTATTAACAAAAAACATACATTCCAGTGCAATTCCTTGGAACTTATAGCAACTCATTTGCTATCTGAATGAATAAAATACCTTAAGAGAGTAAAATAATTATAGATAAAATCGACATCTTAATTATTGAAAATAAATAATCTTTGAAATATTCTCAGATTTATTCCGATGACCAACCAACCGGAGAAGCAAACTGTAGAAGCTCTTTATTACTCTCAAATACTAACATATCAGCTTCAGTCAACGTGATTAACACGTTTATCCCATCTCCACTTACATCGTCCATAAAAATAACGAAGTTTTTCACTGATTTTTTTGGTAGGGTAATTCTTACGGGCCTACCCCATCCAAAATCAATTGTATATAACCCAAAATTACATAAGCTAGTGCAAAGATAACTATCAAATATATTCCAAACTTTACATCCCAACAATTGTTGGTATTTTAGAAATGCATGTGTGGCAATGTGATTTGTTGTCATACCTTTCAACTCGTCTCGAAGTTGTTGTTTAGCCTTTTGTAGTTGAGCAACAAAGGTGGGTAGATTTATGTCGTCCTCTGTCATTGCCACTGTAGAAAAGAAGGAAAGAACATTTCCTATGGTGTTGAGTGGAATTAGAGGACGTAAATTCATTACATGGCTTAATAGGATTGGTTTGAACACGCCCGACTGTTCCATCGATGCACATTTATGAACTAGTGCAGTGGCAATTTCGACGCGAGTCGGGTTTTGTACAGCTGATCCTGAGCTTGTTGCAACGATCTCGGCCTTGAGTCTTCCCAAACTAGAGGATGACAAGTGGTACGTTCTTGACACATATTGTTCTGGTTCGATATTTTTTGTAGGTATAGGTGGAAGATTGTCATTCATTAGTGGGAAGAAGGAAGCTCCATCAAACCGAGGAGATGGTTTGAAATCCAATTGGTCACCTCGAGCAGTAGAAGCCCAATCATTAAAGAATTTACTCATACTGTATCCGTCAGCAATTTTGTGTGACAAGCTCATACTGACCGCTTTTCCACCACAATCAAAATGGCTTAATTGGACCACTAGTGGAGTTCGGTTCATGGGATCACTCCAAGGCAAATTTTGTGGGAAGACTATATCAACAGCATCATGGGAAGGGTGGTTGAGGATTTCAGACATCGAACAATTGACTTGAACATTTAAATACTCAGCACCTGCGTTGTTGCAATCGACGTAGTTGTTATTATCCTTAATTCATCCGGCAAAGGGATAATAAGAGGTTAATACTTTTGAAAGAGAATTTTCAAGAATGTCTGATATCTGAGTAATGCTACAATTTTGAGGCTTAGAGTAGAAGGAGGCCATTGGCATGTAGTCAGGAACACTTACGTAATCAATAAAAGAGAGATTGTGACATCTAAGTGAAGGAGGAGTGAGGGAAGAAGGCTTAATTATCTTTCTAGCCAGAATTGTGGATGATGCCATGACCTCTCAATTATGTTCCAAAATATTGAATGTGCCCTTAGACTTCCTCATTGTTCACACTTATATAGGCTAGCAAAGTAAATATAATTGTGCCCATAAAAACCAAATTAATAATAAAAAAACATATAGTACAAACAACTATGCCTTAATTTACACCTTACTTCCTCCCGCTCATATTAATTCAAAATAATTGTCCGTCTTACTAAATCAAGAAAGCATTAACTAATTCTTCTATACTACTCTTGCAATTAATTATTTATAGAACTCATAAAAAATAATTTAAAGGATGAATTAATAAAATTATCTTTTTATTTATGATATTATAATATACACACTAATGTTTCTTTCAAACTTTTGATGAGTGTGTTACTATGCTTTATGTGATTTCTGATTTGAGATCTTGATCTGTTATAGTTAATATAGTATAATTAAACACAAATTTTTAAACATAAAAACTTTTATAATATATTTTTTAAAAAATAAATTTATATTACTAGATAGAGTAGGGACTAAAATAATATTAAGACGATAGACGATTGTCACGACGTGGTCGATATTCAAAAATCGTTGCTGGCCCACAAGCGAATCCTTGGCCTGGCTAATTCACTCAACTGAAGATCTTAACATGCATGCAAAAGATTTATCAGATGAACCTTAAATATTTAATAAAATTCAAAAAACTCAATCATGCTCTATTCAAAATCTGAAATATCTTTTAATACAAATACTAATAATGCATATAATATCTGAATGAATGGATTTGACTGGCTCACTAACTTTGTTCTTAAAACCTCTTCTACACTAAAAATAGATGCCGCAACAAAGTCGTGCTCCCTTGGATTCAATATCATGAGGTTCCTAGTAATGTTCATTTGTTAATTCACAATGCCAGTTATTGTGAAACCATTTTGAGGAAACTTTTCACTAGTTGAAATGAGAATATATATAACAAAGCATGTATATGTGGAAGGGGTAGCCTTGGAGCAATGGTAAAATTTATCTCCATGAAATTTATAGATCACGTGAAAGCAATCATTAATGCTTGAACTAGTGGCAAGAGAGAGTAACTTGCAATAACAAGTTAATATATTAATAGTAATTAAATATCAGCCGAGGCTCTCTTGTTTTCTTTCAAAATGCATTAATAGAATGAAATGAAAGCTTTATGTTCGATTTTGAATTAGAAGCGTTAAAAATAATGAATTGACGTTGACTGTGGTACTTTGCAACATAAAATCTAGTAATGACAACAATAGTATATTAAGTGTAATTCTATAACTGGAGTCTGAAAATTATTAGCTTATGGAGTGTCACATCGAGACTCTATGCACAAGTTAGGAATGCTAGCGTATCATATTATATTTATGCCCATATGATATAACTTACGATGTAAAAAAAATATGCTTATTTAATTACAACTATCATTTATTTTCTTTTTCGATTTGAACTATCACCATTTTATTCACGCAATTTACGATGCAAAATATAAAACATGTATTATTATTTATATAATTACAAGCTGTCAGCATTCTTGAAGTATGGCGTTTATTGAGGATCTACTTGGGATGAATTAATAAAATTGATTTCTGATTTGAGATCTTGAAGTATGGCGTTTATTGAGGATTACTTTAATATAGTAGTTCCATATTAATTGAATTTGTGAGCTAATGCATACATACTAAAAAAATATTTAAAGAAAAAATTTACACCATATTTTCCACTATTACCTTTTGTAAAATCATAAATATGTATTATAGTTTATCTCCTAGAAAACATGAAACTTCAATAAATGAAAGGGCAAGTATGAAAAAAATTTCAAATATTCTTTTTGAACTTTGAACAGTTCAACTATTTTGAACATTGAAAAAAGTCTAAAAAATTCAATTAATTTGAGACAGAGAGAGTATGATCAAACGTTGAGTATGTTAGTTATATATAATCCAATTAGAAGAGGACACGTGTATATTTAAATCAAAAGTTTCTCTCATCTTGCCTAGGGGTATTTGTAAAGTTAGAGTAGCTGTTAGGAATTCAATATTAATTAATTTTATGTAATATTCTTTGGTGTCAATATTGATATCTATTTGTAGTCTACCATGGTAACAAATTAAATGAGGCAAATACCTATATGTTTAATAATGTAGAATCTTATTTCATTTTGAGAGGGAAAAATCACAAATTTTTTTGGTGAATTGTTTGAGAATTTTGAATTTGTTATAGCATTTTTCGTTGTTGAAATAATTTGTTTGAGAATTTTGAGTATGTTATATTGCATTCATAATGAAATATATTTAAAGAAATTTTAAAAAATTTAATTTTTTAAAAGAATTTAACAAAAAAATCTTAAATTTTAGACAAAATGTTAATCGCTCAAAATGACTGTTAATCGGGATTCTAATTTCCACGCTCAAAATAACTATTAACGTGTGGTTGATCGACCATTAGATTTAATTGACTAACGATTGGAAAAGTAATCTAAGAGTTATGACACTTAAAAAATCATTCAAGTAAAAGCTTCTTTAAGTAATTTAAATAAGTTAAAAAGGATTTAATCAAATAAATCATATCACCAAATAATTCTTTGGCTAATATACAAGATAGATAAAGAAAATCGCTTCATTCTTGTGAAGTAGCCCCTAATTTCTAAACAAAAATTGTGTGGATCATAGCGAGGCCATAGGAATTCTTCTTCGAGTCAACAGTTCTATAAAGTTTTAGTTAAAAAAAATTGACTCAAAGCAATATCACCAAAAAATTAATGGTCTAACACACACACACACAATAAAATCATCTATTCCCTGTTGAATGATCCCAACTAAATGCTTAAAAAGAGCTACATGGATGACTGTGCAACTATAAGAATTCTTCTTCGAGTAATTATATATGGTTTTGTAAATGTTTTTTTTTGGCCAAAAAGTTAACGAAAAATCATATCACCAAAAAATTCATGAAAAAATACACATGAAAAAAGGTAAAAAAAATTACCTAATTCTTGTTTAGGCCTCCTAATACTAAAAAAATGTCATGTGGATCAAGATGAGACTGTAGGAGTTCTTTCTTGGGACATTATATTATGGATAGCTCTGTGAAGGTTTTATGGATGCCAACACCTTTCCCTTCCGAATTAGAATTTGAAGTACTACGATCTAGTCAAATAAAGAATCACAGTAAGATTTAAAAACTAACAACACCAAAAATCTATAGTCAAGTTCCTAATCTTGAGGTCAATTGATATTTCTACTCTCATATTTACCAAATTTCAAGCCTAAGGTTAAGTTTCAATTTTTTTTTCAAATATTATAAATTTAAGGATATTCCTATAATACAATACATCTAATATTTTAATTATCCATACTAGTTCTATCAAAACTTGAATTATAATGTAACAACCAAGAAAAACAATCCCAAATTGAAGTCAATTACTTACTAACTTTTTTTTTTTTGTAAACTAGGAAATATTATATTAATGATTAATATGCATCATTACAAGGTAGTTACAAATCGCTTGTCCTGCTGGTATATTTTGGGGGGAGGGAAGAGGCGTTAATACTAGAATCTATACAATCAGATGTTAAGGTCAACATTGCTATATTATTGCATGTTGACTGTCACCTTAATCTCACAAAAGATATTCTCTTCTTATCCGCTTCAATTTTTTTCTGGACAAAACACGGTGGATTTTGTAGGATAGACAGGGAGTTTGAATTCTACATCCTTGCACCTTCCTTGGCAAGCGCATCTGCCACACACTATTTGCCTCTCGGTAACTATGGTCAATAGGGGGGAGGGGGTTCTCCAGCTGGCGAAGAAAATCCTTACAATCAGATATAATATTTGTGAATTTTGTAGGTGTTTTTTTTTTTCCCTTTTTCATATATAGGATTACGTCATTGTAGTCTACATTAATTTCTAGTGGTGTCAAGTTCTTTAGTTTTGGTAGTTGCAGTCTATTAACCAGTGCTAGTAGCTCAGCTTTGATCCTGTTTGTTCCCAAGGTGCTGCCACCAAATTTACTATCCAATTTCCTTTCAAATCTCCAATGACTCCTCCTATCCCACCCTTCTTATTATTTACTAGGTAGGATCCGTCTGTATTAAGTTTAAAACCTCTTATAGAGGGATTTCATTTTGTGTATTCAATAACGGATTGTTGTTTAGTCTTACTTCTTTGCCCTGATAGTAATATATATTCCATCTTCTTATTATAGGGTGTAAGGTTGAACAAAGCTTTTCGGGAGTTTTGAAAAATATTTTCATTTCTCACCAGCCATATGTTCCATATGAAGAAAGGAAAAGCCTTCCCAATTTAAGTTATTTTTGACATTGAATTGCAAGTTTGCAATTTGTTTCCACCACTCTATTTCGCCTGTGTTCGTCATTTGATTTATCTTGTATGTTCTTCCTAACTGTTTCCAATGAGTTCTCACCTTAGGACATTCCATGAATATATGTTTACATGTCTCTGAGGCTGAACAATGGTAGCAATGGCGATATACACTTAGTTCTATTGAATGGAGATGATATTTTGTGGGGAGTCTATCATGATGTCCTAGCCAAATAAAAAATTTGATTTTATTTGGACATGCAATTTCTATATCCATGAGTACTCTTTGGGGTTAGAGGAACATTAACCTCTAACCCTAATGTTAACCTCACAGCAGTGTCGTAACATTAGCACCTTCAATTACTTTCTAATTCCATTATGTCTATATCTATATAATAATAGTAACAATAGACAAAACATGTGGGTGGAAATGATTGAATAGAGTTGCAGTAATCTAATTCTCCTTTTCTTGAACAGTGCATTGTTCAACATTCCCATTTAAAAATTTTACGAGAAGGATATTTTAGAAAAAAATAAAAAGGTTAGTTTTCAAAATAATCATTACATGAAGTCAAACCAATTTGTAAAACATTCTTAAATAATAATAATAATTCAAAATTAAAGAACAACCAGAAGCAGACTATGACACATAATGCTTTATTAGCAAGATGGGCTATTTGGTTGAGTCAACAATTGGAGAAGCAAACTCTAGTAGCTGTTTGTTGTTGTGAAAAATTGACATATCATCTTCTGGCAAAGTGATTAGTGCATTTATCCCCTCTCCACTTGGATCATCCAAGAATATAGTGGATTTCTTCATTGGATATCCTGGTAGGGTCACTCGTATGGGGCTACCCCATCCAAAATTGGTGATTTTATAT
Organism: Solanum clarkiae; assembly: GCA_011800125.2. NCBI lineage: Eukaryota > Viridiplantae > Streptophyta > Magnoliopsida > Solanales > Solanaceae > Solanum > Solanum clarkiae. Next base: position 23,037,363 of record JAABOM020000007.1, read on the forward strand.
AGTTCCATATTACACATACTTGTGCAGACATAAATATCAAATATATCCTTCTCCATCATGCCTGTAAGCTCTTTTAGTTTTCCAAATGCATATGAGACTATCTGATTCATATCTAGATCCTTCAGCTCGTCTCTAAGTTGTTGTTTACCCTTGCGCAATCGAGCAACGTAGTTGGACAATTTTATATCATCTTCCATCATTGCTATTGTGGTATAGAGGCAAGTTGCATTTCCTATTGTGTTGAGTGGAATTGGGGGGCGTAAATTCATGGCATGGCTCAATAGAGTTGGCTTGAACACACCCAAGTTTTGCATCGATGCGGTTGCCCCACATTTATGGATAAGTGCTGTAGCAACTTCAACGCGAGTTGGATTCTGTACAACCCCTGAACTTGTTGCAACAACGATATCCTTGAGTCTTCCCAAACTCGAGGATGACAAGTTGTATATTCTTGACACGTGGCGTCGTGATTCTGGTGGAGCATTTATAGGTTTAAAGGCAGGCGGATCATCCACTGGTGGGAAGAAAGTAGATGCATTAAGTTGATGAGATGGTTTGAAATCCACTCTTCTAGCTGTAGCAGACCAATCACTAACGAATTTAAGAAGACTATATCCATCAACAATTTTGTGTGTCAGGCATAAACTGACTACTATTCCACCACAATCGAAATGGCTTAATTGGACCACTAGTGGACTTTGGTTCAAGGGATCACCCCAAGGCAAATCTTGTGGGAAGACAACATCTACAACATCATTATTAGGGTGGTTGAGGATTTCAGACATGGGACAATTGATTCCAACATTTAAATATTCAGCACCCATGTTGTTGCACTCAACATACCTATTATTATCCTTCATTCGTCCTGTGAAGGGATAATAAGAGGATAATACTTTTGAAAGAGACCTTTCAAGAATGTCTGATATCTGAGTAATGTTAAAGCTTTGAGGTTTGGGATAGAAAAAGGAAAATGGTGAATATTGAGGAGGATTTATGGAATCCATCAAAGACAGATTGTAAAGTCTAAGTGAAGGAGGAGTGGGGGACAAAACTTTAATCATCTTCCTAGTTAAAATGGTTGATGCTGCCATTTTAGCTCTCAATGTGCTCTTACACTTCCATATTATTCACACTTATATAGGAACGGTCTCTTGTTTTCCTTCAAAATACATTAGCTTAAACAAAACTAAAGTTTCATGTACGGTTTTGAATTGAAACGTTAAAAATGATGAATTGATGTCGACTATTAGGGTTGGCAGCTATATCTAGTCCTCTTAGGTTAGGTCAATAAAAATAAATAATTTGGAAAGAAAGATTGACAAGTTTATATTTGTCTCTATGCTATGATTTTCTATTTTTTTATCTTTTAAAAATAAGAAAAAGTAAGATGTTAGTTAAATATTTCTTAGACCATAGTTTATTAAAAAATGTCTCATAAAAATACAATTTATAAAACAAAATTTTGAATTGAAAAAAATAGTATTACAAAGTACTAATAATTAAATATAATTTCTTATATATCGTCCAATTTAAAAAGGATACATGTACAATTTAAATCAAAAGTTTCTCTCACCTAATTACCATGGTAGATTAAATCATCAAACATAGGGGTATTTGTGACGAGTTTGCAGCGGCGAGGGCGTAAATAATTTTATTTTAACGAAAAAGGTAAAGTCAACTAATAATTAAAAGATGAGAGATATTTTCGACCCTTTCTTCCCTAATAAATATATTGATACCTGTATATAGTCTACTATTTTGGCTAAGTAATGAAACTGAAGTTTCATGTTCGATTTTGAATTAAAAATATTAAAAATAATAAATTGAATAAAATTTGATAATAACAATAATAATATATTCAATATAGTTCCACAAATAGAATTTAAAAATAATTAGCTTATAAAGCGTCACAGCAAAACTATAATACGATTTAAAAGTTCCTAACACATCATATTATATTCGTACTATATAATTTATGATAAAAAAAATAAAATATATATTATATGTGAGCTATTTGATAGTTAAATTATAAAACTCGTTCTAATGTATATTTGATTGTTATCTCTAGTTTTTTTTCTTAATTTATAAACTTTTAATTGAAATTATTTTAGTAGCCATAAATAATGACCCCAAATCTTTAATGGTTAGCTGCTATAGGTTGGCAGTTAGTTGTGTCTATCTTGTGCCCAAATTTAGAAATTTCCCAATAAAAATGAATAATTCTAGAAGAAAGATTGAAATATAAGAATATTTTTAATTAGATTAAAAACAATTATTTTATTAGAAATGTTGAGTATCGTAGGGGTGTGCATCGATCTGTTCGGTTCGATTTTATATATTATCGATTCGATTTATCGATTTTTAGTTTTTAAATATGCTAAACCAATATCAAATCAATAAAATACTTTTTATCGATTTTTGATTTATCGATTTTTGGTCTTTAACGATTTGGCTTACCCAATAAGAAAATGTTCGTAAAATAAATATATGACTTCTCTAACTATTTGACACAATACAATGCAATATAGTAAGACAGCTAAATCAATTGAGCACCTAAACTTAATAATATGCAATATTTGGCATCATATTCTAATTTACTTTCCAACTGTCACGACCCGGACCTAGGGCCTAGATGTGACACGACGTATAGGAACCCGAGAGTCCCTAAACAAGCCTGAAGATACCAAAATTCGCATCATCAGTTCAGAAGCATAATCAATAATCAACACATAGTTCTAAGGGACGGGAAAGTAGGACTCACGCTATGGAGGTAATTCGGGACTTAGGATCTTTCCATCAACATGAGAGCAAATTACATACCAGTACTTAAAGATAACCAAATACATAACATAAACTTAACCATAACACATAACATATAGCGTGAAAAGGTTTACAAGGTGTCCAACAATCCCTCTACATAGATGGGTCGAGGGCTAAGACATACCCCGGGCTCACCCTCAAATACATAAGGAGAAGTAAGTAACATAGGTAGATAGATGGTGGTTCGTCCTTGAAAGACAGGACTCACCACTACAAGTAAATCCAGAATCCGAGCTAAACATCGAACGGTGGATTGTCAAAGTCCTCGGTCCCTACATGGTAAGATCATGTAGGCAAGAGTATGTGTTAGTACGTTTGAATGTACTAAGTATACGGGGTGCAATGCATGTAACTTACGCAAAATCTGCATATCAACGTTAAATGATAAGACACATAATATCGAAAAAGTTGAATATCAAAGAATGTAATATAACAAGATGCTATGAAAGTCATGATGCATGAAATGCAAATGATGCGCTTATATATATATATTGGGGATGTGACCTCAACCGACATAAATAAGACCAAGCAGCTATTACTTGGAATCTCGATGAAATTCCCTCATCGGTAAGAGGTGATCTACTTGCCAAGGGTAGACCATACTTCACTTTACGAGACAATTCCCTCTTCGTATGAAGTAACTCTCCTTACGGGACAATTCCCTCTTCGGATAGGATTTTCACAAAATCACAAATCAGATTATTTCTTCTCCTTAGGGACAACTCCTTCTTCGGATCGAAAACCTATGACAGGCACATAGTTCAAGAAAAGGGAGAGATCCCTTGGGGATAGTCTGTGGGGCTTCACTACACGGGAGGGTCTCTCGAAAATAATCACAACTCCTTTATCCAAACTCAAAATGAGGTGAAACCAAGTGAATTGGAAAGCTAATTCAAAGGTTTTCATTTGACATGTCGTGGGCCACCTAGTTCTAAATGTGCTAAAAGTTACGCTTTTTTAAAGTTGACCCTTCTTTCGATACTTGTGTCGAACTTAGCCAACGAAAATTCCTTTGAACTTGGTTTGACGTAGGGGGCCCATGATGACCTCAAGCAATATAAATAAGCTTGAAAATCCGAGTCCTTACACCAACAAAAGGCTCATACATTAGAAACAAAGCAAATACATGACTTACGAGTGTCGATATAGTGTCAAGTAATGTTAAATTATTAATATTTAATTTATGAAGGATAAAATAGTAAATTATTATAATCTTAATGAGTTATCAGTTTACCCAATAATACAATACTAAAAAATTGAAATTGAAATCATAACCCGATAATTTTTTTATTGTAAAATCATTAAAAAACCCGTTAACTCAATAACCCAATAACAATAACAATAAACTAATAATATTTTTTCAATTTGATTTATCGGCCGGTTCAATTTTTGCACACCCCAACTAGTTGATTGAACTTTTGTCATCTATTAAAAGATTCTAGATAAATAGAATTGTTATTTACTTTTTTTTTTTTTTGTAAATATTTATCATTTTATTATTATTATTTTATATGAAACTTTGAACTTAATTAAAGTTATAATTATTAAATCTAATATTGTAAGTTCTAATTTAGAAAAGTAAAGTTTGAGTAGCTGTTGGGAATTCAATGTTAATAAATTAAATTGATATCTATATATATTCTGTATGGTAATAAATTAAGTGAGGCAAGTACCTTGCTATATGTTTAATTATCTAGGATCTTATTTCATTTTGAGAGAAAAAATCATTAAAAAATTTGCTATGAGAATTTTGAATTTGTTGTTGTTTGTTCATACTTCCATTTCATTATTGAAATAATTTGTTTGAGAATTTTGAATGTAATTCTTATAGAAATGTAACATTTTATATACATCAAGCTATGATAATAAAATTTTGAATCTATATCCTTATTTTTATAAACTTTCTGAACTTAAAGATTATCTAATAAACAAACATTTGTAAGAAAAATTTAGGGCTAGACAACATGCATAAATTTGGTTTTCCTTGCTAGTAGTAGTAACTATAAATCTTGGCTATCGCCAGGTAATAGGGTCGAACAAAATCGAATCGAAAATTATATTTTCTAAGCATTAAAAAAAGTTTTGTGACTCAGGACGAGGCTATATGAACTTTTTTCCGAGTCTATATAGAAGGTTCTATAAAGATTTTGGGAAAAATTAATCGAAAGTTATATAATAAAAAAAATTCATAGGCTAACACACATACAAAAAAAAGAAGATAAAATCATTAATTCCTATTAAGTGATTCCTAAATTCTAAAAAAAATTGTATGGATCAGGGCGAGACTATATGAATATTTCTTCAAGATTGTATGGACGGTTTTGTAAATTTTTTGGGGAAAACTAATCAAAAACTTTATCACAAAAAAAGTCATACGCTAACACATACAAAATAGATAAAATCAAGTAATTCCTGTTAAGTTTCCCCCTAAAGTTTTTTTTTAAAAAGAATTGCATGGATGAAGGCGAGGCTATAGAAATTCCTTCCTTGGTTATTGTGGATGGTTTTGTAAAAGAAGTTTTCAAGTATTTTGAATATCTTATCAAAGGAATGGCGATATTAATGAGGATGTTACCCACAATAATAGTGCAAGATAGACGAAATGGAGATTCATATTTGGAGCTTTGTGTGATAAGAAGGTGTCACCAAAACATAAAAAGAATTCTACAGAGTGATAGTTAGACCAACTTTATTGTATGGAGTGCTGGAGTGTTGCCCAGTCAAAAACTTTTACATTTAAAAGGTGATAATTATATTAAAAAAATGAGGATATTGCGACAAATATATGGACATACTTGATGAGAAAGAATTAGAAAAATGAGGATATCAGGGACATGGTAGGGTTAGCTTCGGTGAAGCACAAGATATGAAAAACAAAATTGAGATAGTTCGGACAGTGAAGAGGGATATAATATCCCCTTCCCCTACTCCCTAGGTAATAAAAAAATTAAAAAAGGGAATTAATAACATATTTCTTTAATGTCTTGTTGAATGTTTCTATGCTTTTTTTTAATAGATAAATGGTCAATTGGCTATAGTTGTAAAGGAAAATGCTAGTTGGCCCTTTTTTCCCCTCAATTTTTAATTAACTTGTTTCCATAGAAACATATATTTTTTTCTCCATGCTAAACACACCCTAAATTTTAATCTTATTCAATCAGAAGACCTTCTCGCAGATGATTTCTAGTCAGTGTGTCGCGAGTGGCTTCTCGATGAATAAGCTGCGATTGCTCTTGTTGATACAGTTTCATTTTTTTAGGCAGTTGTAAAACTCGCTTCGGTAAAATCATACGGTTTTATGAAACCATGTATTATGGCTCGAATTCGTAGTCAATCCTATTTCTGATAGGAGCAGTTGACAATAGAATCCAATTTTTCCCATCATTTTTTAATTAACTTGTTTCCATAGAAACATATATTTTTTCTCCATGCTAAACACACCCTAAATCTTGATCTTATTCATTGATAAGTACTCAAGGTTTTGTTTAAATGTCTTGAAGAATTAGTAAGGATTTTTATATGATACTTATTTTATTGATAACATGATTTGGGTTCTTAAAATTTGAAAAGTATCATGGATAGAGTTAACACATTATAGGAGTTTAATGAGGGGTTTTGCGATCTAATTGTCTTTAATTTTATGGTCTTAAATATGCCATGTGGAAAGTTAAAACTAAAATGTTACTAATAAAGAAAATGAGTCATTGTTTTTTAAACAGATTAAAAAGATCATTTTTTATTAAAAGGAGGGAGTATTATTTTATTAAAAGTACCTTTATTTAGTTTTTGATGATAATGTATAATTCCCTTTTGTTCTACACGTTCAATTAATGAATCATAACGTTATTTAAATGTTGCAAGATGAAGCAAACTTTAATTTGTTGAAAATGGATATGAAAGAAGGAGATGTTTTCCAGCACAAGGACATCTCAATCAACTCCTCCATCTCATTTCTCCCTAATTTATTATGCTTGTTATAGTTATTCTACCATATATAAGGGATATCTTATCCCATCATTAAGGTAAAAATAGTGGGATAAATAGTTCAAGGATTACTTTATACTTCCAATCAAACATGGAATAAAATAATCCTATATTTTATCATAGGATTATTATAACTTATGCATGATACCAAATGACCACTTAATTCCCTCATAATGGTTAATATACATGCATACATATACGGTATAACTGAAGTTCACATGATATGTCCATCTCTTAAGGTCCAAAAAGATATTTAAAATCTTTGGTCCTAATTAAATGAATAATATTACCTACCATAGACTTAGATTGTGACATTTGCTCTATATAATGGGTATGCACGATGCAAAATTTCCTAATATGTTGTTTTAATTTAGTGGTGACAAAACTATCAAATTTGACAAGTCATGTATATTTTGTCGCCAAAAAATTTAATTTCTTAGCGTGATCAAATTTAACAGATCATGTATATTTTTATGGGCTAATTTTTTTTTTAATCTATACATGTAATTCGAAGCACTAGTAGAGACATTAAAAGGGAGAAAATGAAAAAGAATTGAGACACAACTTCTACCTTAAAATTTCATCCTCCCTATATTCTTACAAAAACAACATACAATAAATATGAATGTTAAAAATTGTATAAAGTTCCTAGAAAATGTGCTTGACAGCTCCAGGAAGATGAGTGTTCATGAAATAATCTTCCCAATTAATGCAAGTTGGATCAAAGTTGAGCACATCATCCATCTTGTGTTCTTTCATTGTCATTCTCAACCTCTCAGTGTTAGCATCATCAAAGCTTTAAAAGAAAGTATAAATTTAGAATTAAGTGTATATTTTATTAAGAATTATATTCGATATAAAGAAAAACATTTTTTTATAAATTAAAATATATATAATTGATTTCATAATTATTTTATGATGTTTAGTATGTATTTAGTAAACACAAACTAATGATATTATCCCAAAATATTATATGTGATCTCTGAAAATACTATGGGGATGGAGAGGAGGTAGGGGGGAGGGGGGGCATAGGGGAGAGAAGATGAGACAATTAATGAACTTGATTAGAATGTTAATGATGAAAGAGATTACCTTCCATGGAAAAATAAGTAAGGCCTGTAGAGTTCAGATAGGCGTATAGTCTTATCAATCTTCCCTTTTAAATCTTTATAAGTTCTGTCAAAACGATGCCACGATAATACATTTGCCAACTCTACTATCTACAAGCATAAGAAATTAAGCACAAGTTAATCATTAGGTAGATTTAGAATTTCAAGAAAATGTATTTATTATTACGAAAAAGTAGATCCAGAGAAGAGTAAAGTGACTATTCTATTTACAGATTTAGCTGAATTCAAATACTTAGTATTGATATTTAATTTTTATAAAAATTAAATCAAATAGAGATTTTAATATGTTAGATTTTTAAATGAATAAATCATTTTGATGTAAAGAAAAAAAGAAACCTTTAACAATGGCGAATAATAGGTTGAAATGTAGCTTTGAAAGCTATCCATGCTGCTAAATAGTGTAAGCTTCCCCACTTTGATGATTTTTCCATCTTTGTTCATCCATGGATTTTTTGTAAAATATTGAAATAAAAACAATCGCATATCTGAAGATTTTATAGGATTTCTTTTAGAAGAACTAATATGATATATCAATTCTTGAGAAGGATAACATTGATCATTTCCAATATGTGATATAATTGATGCAAGTATTGACTCCACCACCATATCACCTGGAATCTGTAATTAAAGCTAAGTTAAATAATTACTACTTTCTATGATAAAATTATATAAACATGAAAATAATATGAGCACATACCATATCAAGTTTTGTTTTGGGATCACCAAAGCAGAAATTCATTATTCCTTTACCATATGCCAAAATAAAGGAATCCACTGTTCTGTAAAATTTTATAAGTATATCAATATTTATGTATATCCTCTAAACAATGACCTAATATATATTTTACTTACTTTACTCCTTGAATCCATCCAGGAAATGGGTCTTTATAAGTACTAGTAATAATTGTTGGACGTATTATAACAACTTGAAGATTTTCTTTGTAGTGTCCTAAAAGCATCTCTCCCATTGCCTTTGTGAAGGAATATGTATTTGGCCATCCATGCAAATTTGCCCTGAACATAAACAAGTAATGCAAATAGAATAATTACCATATTTTATTTTGATTTCCATAATATAGTTTAAATTGATACAAATGAATTAAAAAAATTAGAGCTTATGATGATCTTAAACATGTGAAAGATGGTGTATCTATCATTTGTTTTGAAACAAATGATGACTAATAATGAAGAAATAGCGTAACATAATATGTAATGATATGATCGAGTATAAATTAAATTAAATTTTCTTTTGCAAACCTTTGAATGCCTAGGTCTCTCATGGCCATTGTCACTTCCTTTGGTGTTAAGTTTTGAGCTTCAACTTCTTTGAGTTTTTCATATATCACTTTTCTCTCCTCATTAATCTCTAATTTTGAGTTTTTGTTGAGTGTTTCACCCAAAATAAATGGTTTCTCTGGTATTACTCCTTCACCTTCCCCACAAACATAGGCTGTAATAATTAAAATATTTTATTTTATTTTATATGATGATATTTAACTGAATATAAAATTTTAAAAAATAAAATTCGTACATTATAAAAATAATAATCTTAATATATCAAGAAGGAACAAAGTTATAACATATTTTTAAGATTTAAAAACTGACCAGTGGATACATGTACAAGAATTTTCACATTTGCACATTTTTTAGCAAACTTGAGGACATTGAAGGCACCTAGAACATTGATATTCATTGCAACATCATATCTACAAGGAAAAGGGGAAAAAAAAAAAAGAAAGTTATTAGTTAAGAAAAAACTCAGGAAAACAAATCAAATTAATGTTTTTTATTAAAAATTAAATACATTTATCATATGAATATATATACCTCTCATCAAATCTAGTAGTTGCAGCTAAATTTATGATTATGTCAATTTCTTTGAACATTTCATCTTTTATCTCTGAATTTTCAATTCCAAAATCCTCAAATGAAATGTCACCTGCAACTGGAAATACTTTCTCTTCTATGATAGAATTTAAGTTATTTGCACCTATTTTTTCTCTCAGAACATCAAACAATTCAGCCTGCAGAATCTGTGAATGAAATTTGCAAAGTCAAGAAACTTTAATTTTTTAGGTCCCATCAAGTCATTTATGCATCATAAATGATAAATTTTTATCTTTAATTATCATCTATAACCTTTAATTTCACACAACTAAAAAAAGAATAAGTTTTCTTATATTTATATCGATATACATAACATATTATATACTTTTTTAAATAAGTAATATATTATACGCATGTTTAGTACCTCATCATTAAACCGTTTTCTGGCTGATCTGATGTCTGAAGCTCTTAGCAGAAGAAATAGTTTTTTCACCATTGGTTGAACTCTAAGTATCTTCTCCACTACAACTACATTAAATAAAATACAAAAGATTTATATAGAATTAAAAAATAAATAATAACACATCCTGACCTATATAGGGACTCACCTCCCCCACCTCCACCCAACATACATGCTAGGATTTGAATATTTGAAACATGAATAATATAAAATGAATTTCGATATTTGGTAAATCAAGAATTGAAATGGATCCTAACTCTAATGTTATTATAAGAGAATTATTCTCATATCTAATTTTATCTGAAAAGCTAATTTATGAGGTGTAGATTTTCAAAGATCGTATACATAAAAAGGCAAAAATTCCATATTCCTATTGATGTGGGAACTCAATACACAAATAAAAGTTAAATAGCATTCAAATATACAAATATATTATTCTCTTTAAAAATGAACTAATAAAGAAAATGATGACACATACACAACGAAATGTATCATATTTTTAGTGCATACAACTATCAAATCAAAAACTAAAAAAAGCTCAACAAAACGACGTTGATATTGCACTGCATTTTTTCATTTGAATCCGAATAAATATGTTCTCGAACCCACCCAACCCATACACTGAGAGAGAGAGAGAGAGTGTATGTACTCTTTGCAAGGAAACCAGTGGCTCCAGTAATGAAAACAATCTTGCCTTCTAGAAATGGTTCAATTTTAGATAATTCCATTGTGTAGAACTTGTTGGGAAATAAGGGCAGCTAAATTCTATAGTTGTGAATAGTGATATTGCAAATGATATATGATATATGATATATGATATATATATATATATGCAAACTAAAAGATTAATAATAGCTGATTAAAGATAAGGAGAGGCATTTAGTTTTCAGAAATTTATGTTATAGGTTCACCCTATATCTAAATGTATATAGGACGAAAAAAGTAAATTGAGCAATTGATATCAAAGTTAATGATCTAATAAAATAAGCAGAGACAACAAAATAATGGTGGGGGACTCAATTATTGTCACGTCTCAAGTCTATATCCTTGATGTGATCAGTACTTAAAAATTATTTCTGACCTCAAATGAATCACTTGACTGGCTAACTCACTCTGCGGGAGATTTTAACCAAAAAAAATGGACAAAAATGGGTACAATGGGACATACATCTCAAGTCCTTTAGAAATAAAGAAACCCAAAAATGCAACAATACATACAGCTCAACTCAATACTTTCACATTGAACTTGAAGACTCGACCAAAAATGTCTAACTAGTTTATGAAGCTTCTAAAGTACAAACTATGAACTAGGTGCCCAAGCAGACCTATGGCCACATCAAATAAATAAATATACAAAAATAAAGACTCTAGAGCGTCTTTGATGCAAAGAGGCCTCATTGACTGTTGGTGGAATGTCGTACTAAGCGCCTTCTATCTTAAGTGCTAAAATGATACAACGTCATAGGGCGTCAATACATAAAATAATGTACGGTATATGTGTATAATGATGTGGGATCCGATAAAGCGCAATTACTAGTCAAAACTCAAAAAGGTCAAAAAACACTCGAGACTTCCAAAAATTAAGACGATACTTTTTCTAGACCTAAAATCATCTCTCTAGTCCAAAGAAATTACCAAAAATTCAATCCAAGTATCCAAAACCCCCAAACGGTACCAAAATTTCGCTTTAAACCATCTTAAAAACTTCAAACTCTAACAGTTGCGCACTTCTCAACTTTTGGGCTATTTCTCTCACAGCAACGGCGTAACTTAATGAAATAATACCTTAAAAAGTTAACGGAAAGGGTACGATGATAATTTCTTGAGGTTTCCTAAAAATAGCCGTTAAGGTCGTCACATGTTACAATTATGATCTTAATCATGCCAATCTCTCTATTTTTTTAGCCAACTCTATTTTTAGGGTTCAATCGAAACATAGGGTTTGGCAAAACTAAAGCTCGTTTTCTAGCTACCTCACAATATATAATCTATGCGTAAGGATGTCACTGCGAAGAAGTTTCAAGAGTTACGAAGGAAGCTTCGAATTCATGATAATCATGAGTTGGGAACAGATCCTATAATTAATTAATTAAAATATATATACATACACGTAGCATGCATCATAAGTATCGAACTTTATTGGGCCTAAATTTATAGGTGGGTCCCTACTATGTAAATTCACCTCCAAAATTGGATGTAAATTAAAAGCTATTTCATATAATTAGTACTTCTGCATTTAAACCATATTTTGAGGATATATGTAATTCCCATTTTACCCTCCGTAATATAAGTTATTCCATGCTTTAGCAAACCGAAGTGAATAGGTAAGGGGGTGTATTGTCACAAACAAAAAGAATAAGGGGCAAATATTTTTTAAAAAATTAGATATATTATTGAAAGTTTTGACTTTGGCAATGTTTCATTAAGTAAAAATAAATTTGCATTTAGTATTCATATCAAATCACATTTTAATTTATTAATGATAACCTTATAGATTTTTTTTTCTAAAATCATTTTGTTTGATGGAGTTGGGTGAAAGTCCTAACTTTGTATTAATAACCAAAAAATAATATAGATAATGATTTTTTTTACTTTTACTGCTCGATCATTTAATAAAAATTTGTGAGTTAAAATATAAATATACTTAATTATAAATTAATTTTGTGTCACGATATGAGTTTACATCCTAGACATGACCGATACTCAAAAATTACTTCTGATTCCTAATAAATTACTTGGCCTAGCTAACTTACTCAGCGAAAGATTTTAATGTTACATGGGCTTATTAATAATAGTACTCGAGTCTTTAAGAAATCCTAAAACAAAGCATGCAACAGTATAGAAGGTTTAACTAGGTAAAGTAAAAAACAATATATCAATCTAGTCAATGAAGCCTCTAGAGTACTGATTCTGGAATAGGTATCGTAACAAGTCCACGATTACCTCAATTAAAATAACATAGAGAAAATAACAACTCCAAAGCTCCTCCAAATGCAAAGAAGTCTTACCAAATAGCAAAGTAGGAAAGGTAGATCTTCTACTCTTTACATTATAGGATACATGATCGTTTTAAGTTGACCCTTATATGAGCTCATACAAAAACATAGTTGATCGATGGAAATTCTTTGGACTTGGCTAATGTAAGAGATCATTTATCACTCTAAACCACATCTAATACACTTTAAATATTTAAGAACTGATCTTATGATATATATGCACAAGTTATAAGTCATTAGATCACCTAACTTTAATAAAATTTTACATCAAAACTCAATCAGTAAGTAAGGTTTTAACTCAACTTTATGCTAGAAGGTTCTTGTGACCTTAATTCATGTTCAAATCTATTTATGCTCAATTAAAAAGTATCTGATACAACCTTTTACGCTTATAAAAAATGGTTCAATCTTAATTGAAGTTTTTTTTTAAGGTGTTAGATACAGTGGTTGGTATACTTACATACATTTATACATATCACATGATATGTCCATTTTTTAGGGCTCAATAAAGACAATTTAATTTGTGCTGGTCTAGGTCCTAATAATTAAATGAATAATATCATGTACCATGAACTTAAATCGTGACATCTACAGAATTTCATAATGGGTTGATTTAATTTGATGGTGATAGAATTATCAAATTTGACTGATCATATATGTTTTGTCGTCATAAAAAAATTAATTTCTTGTAGTGATCAAATTTGAGAGGTCATATATTTTTATGGACTAATTTTTTCCACCTATTATACATGTAGTTGGAAACACTAGTAGAGACTTTTAAAAGGGAAAAGTGAAATAATTGACACACAACTTCTACTCTAGAACTTCATATTCCTTATATTCTTACGAAAAACAATATAAAACTTTGGTAGTGACACAAAAAAATCACTCAAATACAAAAATGAAAATAATAATGAATGACAGAGAAAAAAAATCTCCTTTTTAAATACTTTTATCACACATACAATTTTTTTTAATTTTTTTGCAATATATAACCATATGTTGAAAGGATAATTATGATAAATATGAATGTTGAATATTGTATAAAATCCCTAAAAAATGTACTTGACAGCTCCAGGAAGGTGAGTATTCATGAAATAATCTTCCCAATTGATGCAAGTTGGATCAAAGTTGAGCACATCATCCATCTTGTGTTCTTTCATTGTCATTCTCAACCTCTCGGTATTAATATCATCAAAGCTATAACAGAAAGTATAATTAGTTTATAACTAAGTATATAGTTTATAAAAGAGTACGTGTTCGATATGAAGAAGAATATTTTTTATGAGTTAAAATATAATTGATTTTGTAATTATTTTCTAATGTTTAGTAATTAGTAAACACAGAAGGTATTATTCCAAAAAATTATATATGGTCTCAGAAAATACTACGGAGGTGAAGAGGAAAGGGGAGGGGTGGGGGTGGGGGTGGGGGGAGGCAGTTAATGAGCTTAATTAGAATGTCAGTGATGAAAGAGATTACCTTCCGTGGAAAAGCAAGTAAGGCCTGTAGAGTTCAGAAAGGCGTATAGCCATATCAATTTTCCTTTTCAAATCTTTGCAGGTTTTGTCAAAACGATGCCACGATAATACATTTGCCAACTCTACTATCTATAAGCATATGAAATTAAGCACATGTTAGTGATTAGGCAGATGCATATTCAAAATTTAAAAAAAAGTATATGCACTATTATGAAAAAATAAATTTAGACAAGAGTGAAGTGACTATTGTAGTTATAGATTTAGCAGAACTCAAATACCTTGATATAGATATTTTATTTTCTAAAATATAAATCATAACATGTCAGACTTAAAAATTATTAAAAGAATAAATCATTTTGATGGAAAGAAAAAAGAAACCTTTAACAATGGCCAATAATAGGTGGAAATGTAGCTTTGAAAACTATCCATGCTGCTAAATAGTGTAAACTTCCCCACTTTGATGATTTTTCCATCTTTGTTCATCCATGGATTTTTGGTGAAATATTGAAATAAGAACAACTGCATATCTGAAGATTTTATGGGATTTCTTTTAGAAGAACTTATATGATATATCAATTTTTGAGATGAATAATATTGATCATTTCCAATATGTGCTATAAGTGATGCAAGTATTGAATTCACCACCATATCACCCGGAATCTGCAATTAAAAAGATAAAATAATTACATTTTATAGTAAATATCATATAGATTAACTTGAAACCAGTATAAATAAAAACACATACCATATCAAGTTTTGTGTTTGGATCACCAAAGCAAAAATTCATTATTCCTTTACCATATGTCAAAATAAAGGAATCTACTGTTCTGCAATTGCAAAATATTATATAAATTAGTTGAAATGTTAAAAGTGAGAAGACTTCTAAAATTCAATTGAATTTTCTTATGCTTATAAAATTACACTGAGATATGTGTTATTATTGTTGCGTTCATTGAGAATAGTCTAGTGAGTATTTTTTTTTTTTTTTGGATGAATTTTCGATAGAACATCCATTTGAAATTGTCTAATTTCTAATAAAAAAAAATAAAAAAGTGACCTAAAGTATATTTTACTTACTTTACTCCTTCAATCCATCCAGGAAATGGGTCTTTATAAGTACTAGTAATAATTGTTGGACGTATTATAACAACTTGAAG
>JAABOM020000007.1:23099428-23113282 GCA_011800125.2 Solanum clarkiae
ATTTTTTTTAATAGAATAGGAGAATTATATAGCTATATATATACATTCTTTGACAACAAAGATTTGATCTTTTTAGCTTCTTTCCACTTTTTAGCCTCTTTGCTTCTAAAAAAAAAAGAAGTTTTTCTTTTTTTCAAGAAAATCCTTAAAATGAGGTAAAACATGTAGTTTTCTTGTTTGTTTTTTTGTTTCTCAAATCTACAAATCTAATCTTGAAAAAAAAAATCTTTTTTTGAAAATTACTTTGGACACTTTTGTTGGAAACTTTTCACTCCAAAAATTTGATCTTTTTAGTTGTTGTTTTTCAAGAAAATCCTTAAAACTTTGGTAATACATATATAGTTTCTTGATTATTATTTGCACCCCTCAAAGTTTTTTTTTTTTTTTTTTGATAAACAACAACCATATAATCTTGACACAAATTGGGATATTTTCAAAATGATGAATTTTTTTTTAATTTTATCAGGGAAAATCAAGAATGGTATGAAAATTAGTTATTTGCATGGGGAGTGAAAGAATTGGAGATCCAACAAGTACTTTGTCAGATGATCATAACATGCCTTATAACACAAGCTTCATGTATCATTCAACACTAAAGTATATATAATTTTTTTCAATTTTTTCCTTTATTTGTGAGGATTTTAACTAATTTACACCAACTTGTTTTGACAATTTGTGAATTTTTTTTAAAATTTTTTGGTGTTGTAGTAGTAATCAAGAACCAACAAGTTTTGATTTTGGGGAATTGGAAGAAGCTATTGTTCTACAAGGAGTTAAGATGAGCAATGATGATTCTATTAAATCATGTATGATTCTTCTTCCTTTTCTTCTTTTTTGACTTTTGCAAAGTGTAACAAATTCATGGGCAAAGAATATGGGCAGATAGCGACAGAGTCAGAATTTTCAATATGAAAATTTAAGCAATAAAAATTTAATATTCATGGGGTATTATAGAGTATACTCTGTTGAGGAGGTTCGGATATATCCCTTTTGCCTCTAATTCTAATCTCTGAAGAAGTTCAGATAAATCCCTTTTCGTCCTTAAATCCGTCTATGTTTATGGAGGTATATGCACTTTTTTCATTGAAGGAGCTTGGATAAACTCAATGGCGGAACCAGAATTTTAATTAATGGAGTTTAAAATTTGAAGAAGTAAACACATGAACTAGTCAGAGGAGGTCTGATATCTATTATATATATGTATTAAATTATTTTAATCTTGTATAAATAATATAATTTTTCGTAGAATGAGGTTTGGATGAACTCTCTGACTATATGTTGGTTCTGCCCTTGGATAAACCCTTTGTACTCTTAAACTTCGTTCGTATTGTCGGAGATAAATACACTATAATTTTCGATAACGTATAGTAAGCATCTCTCGTTTCCAATTTAAAGATTGTGAGTTCGAATTACTAAGCAATGAAAAAAAATATTTTTTCCCCTATTGGGACCATGCTCTTTTTTCTATGAGGTGGGGGGTTGGGGGGTGGGGGAAAGTATGTATGAAAATGTCAACAAAACATATAGACTTATTTCCATTTCCAAAACAACAATCATTTCATAGGAAAAATACTTGAGTGGCATGAAGTTTACAAAAGGAAACTTGAACTCTTTTGCATGATTTACTAACTCCATAAAAGAAAAAAAAAAGTTTTATTTTGATTTTTATTTTTTATTTTTTATTTTTTTGATAATTTTTTGTTATATGTTTGCAGCTTTATATGAAGCAACCACAAACAGACCTGCAGCAACTCTGGAGATGTTCCCATCTTGGCCTACTAGATTCCATCAAACCCCAAGAGTACTATTTTCCCCCTTAGCTATTTTTACTAATATTATATTTTAAATATTTATTTGTCTCGATAGAGTTGATAAAATTTATTGTCTTGTGATTACGAGTCTTAAGTTGTGAAAATATTCTCTTACATAGGATAAGACGTTACATAATAGATCTTTAAGAGTTATTTTATTTGAATACAAGTTATGATCAGATTAGTTTTGATGAAATGAGTTGTTATGAGATTAGTTATGATGAAATTATTTATTATTGAATGTTTGATTTGTTGTATTCAAAATAATATCATTTATATATATTTGTTGTGACAATCTGAAAAGACTGTTATATTTCTTATTATTGAGTGTTTGGTTTGTTGCATTCAAGTTAATTACATGTGTATTTGCCTCTAGTTTTGTTCCACTTACTGCTATATTTACTACTCTCATCATCTGTGTGACAGTCTGAATAGACCGTTATATTTCTTATTGAGTGTTTTGTTTGTTGCATTCAAAATAATTACATATCTATCTGCTTCTAATTTCATTCCACTTACTCCTATATTACTACTCCCATTATCTGTGTGACAGTCTGAATAGATCATTATATATCCTGAAATTAAAAATTTAAGTTCAACTACCACGGTAAACACTAGTTTACGTATATTTTTTTATATTGTCAGTATATAAAACTTAAACACGTATATTTGCATATAGGAAAGCTCAAAATCAAGAAGAGGAGAACAAAGTAATGATTCAGATTCAGCACTAAACACTACTATTTCAAGTAGAGGTGAAGCAAATTTGGAATTAGAATCTCAAATTAGTCAAAAACAACAATTTCAAGAAATGACAAGTGAGAGTCCAAGAACAGGAGTGTCTCATACTGAAACACCTTCAAAATCCAACTATGACAAGGTACTTTTTTGATTTATCGTGATCTCGTGATATATATATTGTTTGGACAATTCAAAAATATTATCGAATATGTGATGAATCTTTTAAAAATATGCATTTCAGAAGATCTGATGCAGTTATGACAATATTCTTGGAGAGTCTATCATTTATACATGTTGCCTATACTATTTAAAAATATTGTCGAATATGTGACGATTCCATTAAGAAAATATGTATTTTTTGGAAGACCTAATATAGCTACGATAGTATTTTTGAAGAGTCTAACATCTATATATGTTGCTCGTACTATTTAAAAGTACTGTCGAATATGTGATGGATCCTCTAGAAAAAATATGCAATTTTGAAAGATCTGATATAGCTATGACAATATTTTTTAAGAATATATCATTTATGTGTATATATATATATCCTTTAAATGACATGTCTTTTAGGAAGATCCACAACTATGATAATATTTTTAGAGATCCTATAATTTGTATATTGTTTGGACTATTTAAAAAATTATAGAATGTGTGACAAATCATCCCAACAATATTTTTAGAGCCTTTAAAATGTTTTTTTTTTCCTTTATAAATCATAAACCAAATGACTGACAAGAAAATATACCAAAAGGGCAGAGTTTTTATGATATTTTATTGATTCTCTGATTTATATTCTGAAATTCTGACAAGAGAAGAGAAAAAAGAAAGAGCATCTTTTCAGTAACAACTCCAGTTCTTTTAAAAATATTTATTTATTTATTTAGTAATAAAAATATGACTAACTCTTATTACTATAGTTAACTCCTTGTCATTTAATCTTTCTTGGAAGTATGAAAAGATAATTTCCAAATAATAATTGATTTGATCATGATGACATCATCACATATATTATATTATATTGTAATTTATGTGTAATTTTCTAAAATATTTTAATTGTGAGTTATTTAATGATTGAGCATTAAATATATTTATTTGAAAAAATCAACCTACTTTTTATATATTTAATAATTTTTTTAACTCTAATATATTTTACATCATGATTAAAATTATAAGATTAATTTTTTTAATTATTAGGAGTCAAAATAAAACCTATCACATCAACTCCTTTAAATAATTACAAATTTGATTTTGTAGTCAAAAATCAAAAAAGTCTTCCAAAATATCCTACCATTTTTGACACGTTATACCTTTAAACTATTAATTTTTTTTTAAAAAAAAAAGTAAACTTCAATTATTTGCATTTTTCTTAAAAAATATTTGCATATAATTTATATATTTATTTATTTGGTAGAAAAAGGGTGCTGGTTCAACTTCAAATAAGGTGACTGATGCTAAGGTATTTAATATTATCATTATTATTTAATATTATTTTACAGCATGTTTTTAGTAAATTATAATTAATTTTTTTAAAATAATTTCTAATTAATTTTGTTTACTGCAGACTTTAAGACGTTTAGCTCAAAATAGAGAAGCAGCAAGGAAAAGCAGACTAAGGAAAAAGGTCAAATAAATTTAATGGTCAAAAAAAAAATTTATAACAATGTTATTTGTTCGAATATTTTTTTCACTGTCACAAAAATATTATATTTTAAGAAAATAAAAATTAATTAAATTTTTTTAATTATTTATAAAAATAAATTATTATAAAGAATTCTGACGGTATAATTTAAATATTTGCAGGCTTACGTACAGCAACTTGAAACAAGTAGGATAAGACTTGCTCAACTAGAACAAGAAATTCAAAGGACTAGGTCTCAGGTTTGAATTCCAAATTTGTATTTAATTATAAATAAAAAAATTATTTATTTTTGTGAGGTGGGGTTATTGAATTCTATTAATATTTAATCATAAATTTTGAAAAATTATATTTAAAAAATTTTTTGACTATTAAATTCTATCGGACTTTGAAACTTTGATCTTCAGATATTTTCAAATTTTTAAAAATTGACTTTGGATTTTAGGACTTTCACTCATTAAAAACTTCTTCAAAACTCAAATATAAGTTTTAACTTCAAAATCTACGTTCAAACTGGTGCTAAAGGTGTGTGTTTGTTATTTGAGGTGACAAGTAATATTTTAAAGATTTTTTATGAAAAAAAAGTTATTTTCTATGTAATATTTAATAACTAGGTGCGGAAAATTTTATATGTATATATTTATATAACTTTTATTGTACCAAACTAATTTTCAGTAATTTATTTAAATTATTGATTGATTGATTTTATGTCAACTAGGGGCTTTTCATAGGAGGTGGTGCTGCTGGTCCCAACATCAGCTCTGGTAAAGTTCAAAACTTTTTTTTAAAAAAAAAAAGATATTAATAATTAAATTCATTTAAAAAAAATTTTTAATAATTATTTAATTTCAATTTTTATATGAATCAGAAGATGAGAGGACATATTAGAACATTTAAGAGCAAGCCTTGGAGTTAGGGGGTTCATTCGATCTGAACTTGCTTCAACGTATAGTTTAAGTACATACTTAAAATTATATTTTAGGTGTATATACACATAGTAAATCTTGATTTTCTTTCGATTAGTTCACGTATTTATTTTTTATATTTTAAAGAAATTTCCAAAAATTTAATTATTTTTTATTTTTTTAATTTTTTGTGTCTAGGGTAGATGAAATGAATCAATCTTGATAGTGACATCTAAAATAAAATACAAAGTATATTTTATAGTTTTAACAAATAGGCAGCATCAGATATCTGAATTTTCAGAACTGTAATTTTCAGTCAAGTAGAGTCATTTTTTTCAGGTCAAAGCTTGTATTTATTAGTTTCTGAATTTAAGACTGAAGAAAAAAAAAGTAATATTTGACCATAGAAAATTTATCTGTTCAATAATATCATCATTCTTATAAATTTACATTTTTATCAAACTTGTTTTGGAAAATGATTTTTCTTCGTCGGCCGGAAATACCTTTCCCATCTCATATGAGATAGGAATAAGACCTCCAAACTCGATTCACCTTTCTGAACCCTATTTGTTAGACGACAATGAGTATTCTATTGTTCTATTTATAGATATTTCTTTCATTTCAATTTAAATGTCTTATTTTTCTTTTAAATACTTTGTCTATTTTATAATAGTCGTTCATTTCTCTTTTTATTGCATGAACTTAAAAAATTATAAATAAGAAGGATATATTTACTAATTCCTTAAATCTTATTTGAAACTATACAAAATACAAACTTAAGTTTACATTTCAAAAGAATTAATTACAAAGGTGAAATGGAAAAACTATAGTAATTATTTCTATATTGATTCTATAAATTATTAAATAATCTATAATAACATATCCAGTGGAATTTCACAAGTGGGTCTGGGAAGAGTAAAATATATATGGATTATCACTATTTTCTTGAGAGAGAGAGCTCTCAAAATCGAGCTCCATAAGCAAAAGATACAAATTGATAAGTAATCTAGGATAACAATATTTCCCAATGTGAAAATTAATATGAGACAAAGGAAGTATGTCCCGAGAAGAATGTCTCTTTTTATATACTTAGTAAGTTTTTCAACTTTAACATTCTACATGACAGGTTTAAGATACAGATTTTTAATCTAAGACAAAAAAACTTTAAAAATCTTTCTTTATTTTTTAGATTCCGCATCTGGTCAATCTAACACACTTAAATTAAGATGGATAAACTGACATATTAAACATTGAACACTCTTAATGAAATTTCTGACTCCGTCACTGATACATCAGATGTAGCAATGTTTGACATGGAATATTCAAGATGGTTGAATGATGATCAAAGACAATAACATTCAAAACTCTCCTTTTTTTTCGATATCTGCATCTGGTAAATCTAAGACACTTAAATTAAGATGGACAAATTGACAAAGTATATATTAAACATCAAACACTCTTAACAAAATTTCTGACTTCGTCACTGATACATTAGATGCAGCAATGTTTGACATGAAATATTCAAGATGGTTGAACGATGATCAATGACAATAAAATTCAAAAATCTCCCTTTATTTTTTAGATTCCGCATCTAATCAATCTAAGACACTTAAATTAAGATAGACACACTAACAAAGTATATATTAAATATCAAACACTCTTAACAAAATTTCTGATTTCGTCACTAATACATCAGATGCAGCAATATTTGACATGGAATATTCAAGATGGTTGAATGATGATCAAAGACAAATATCAGAGCTACGTACAGCATTGCAAGCACATATAGGAGATGGTGAACTTAGAGTAATTGTTGATGCTTATATTGCTCATTATGATCATATTTTTCTACTCAAAGGAATTGCTGCAAAATCTGATGTCTTTCACCTCCTCACTGGGATTTGGGCATCTCCCGCCGAGCGATGTTTCCTATGGCTCGGCGGTTTTAGACCTTCTGAACTCATTAAGGTACATTTTTTCACGTTATTGATATATTTTGATTTGTTTATTTAGGAATGTCAAATGAGTGTGACAGAATGGATTTTGACTTGAGCCGATAAATGGGCTAGTTAATTTGCATGGGATGGAATGTATTGGGCTATAATAGGTTAAAAAGCGAGTCATAACCTAATTCATGAAAATTCTTACTAAATTTTAATCTTTTTGCTTGTTATTTTTGTAACTTTTTGCTACCTAGTAAAACTATTTTTTTTTTTTTTGGTTATAACTAGATATAACATATCAAATAAAAAAGTATTTTTTAAAAAAATGTTTTATTAAAATTGATCATGAATTATTAATTCTAGCTACATATAAATTCGATTTTTTATGAGCTGAAATGAACTAGTTGGTCTAAAAATAGGTTGATCAATAATCACTCCAAACTTGGACTAATTAGAAGATATCATGTTTTCATGAACTAATTTTATCTTCTTAGCTATCAGTCATAATAAGTAGTATGTTTAAATTTTATGATTAACAATATAAATAATATAGTGTGCAATTAATTAGGTCACTTGTAAGACCATTATGTATAGATAAACTTTTATGATAAATATCACCATCTCTAGCTATACATATAATGTTTTGAACTTTTTAAAAATATCATTAGATGAGTATCGAATCCTTTACAAGCTAGGTTTTTAAGAATCTGACACGAATATAACATCACTTTTATTGAATCTAAGCAATATAGGGTCTTTAATTAGTTGAGTCGTTAATTTGAAAGTACAAAAATTCTTTTATACTGACGATATATATTAATATATGTCAGATGTTGATTACACAATTGGACCCTTTAACACAACAACAAGTTTTTGGAATTTACAGTCTCCAACAATCATCACAACAGGCTGAAGAAGCACTTTCACAGGGTTTAGAACAATTAAAACAATCTTTAATTGAAACTATAGCCATTGGTTCTGTCAATGATGGCATGCATCATATGGCTGTTGCATTGGGAAAACTTGCAAATCTCGAAGGCTTCGTTCATCAGGTAAGAGTTCTCGAGTTTGAGCTTTAGAAAATAATTGATTTACTTCTTACGGAAAGTTTCTTTTTTCATTTAAGAGTGGTGTAAAGCCACTATTCAACCCTATAATTGAAAAATTAGCCACTATCATGGATTAAAGTTCCACCGATAAAACCTATTATAATGTCACAAAGTTTTACATGTGATTTTCATGATGGAACGACCATTTTTAAATTATAAGGGCTAAAAAGTAGTTATTTTCGTACATTTTATTTTGAATTTGAATTAGTCAAAATGTAAAACTGATTAAAGTTCCACCGATAAAACCTATTATAATGTCACGACGTTTCACATGTGATTTTTATGATGGAACGACTATTTTTAAATTATAAAGGCTAAAAAGTGGCTATTTTCATAAATTTTATTTTGAATTTGAATTAGTCCAAAAGTAAAACTTGTCCTTAGGCATTAGTTTGTTAGATGATGGTAAGAGTGTAATATATAATATGCTGATTAGACGTACATAATAAGTTTGAATTTTGAATTTTAAAAATCTAATATTTAAGTGAAGATAGATGAAGAAATTAATAAATTTATTATTTATCGAGTTTCGAATTGTTATAACCTTTTGAATAAAGCAAGTGGTTATTTTAGGTATAGCCTAATGATAAAATAATAACCTCAACCTAAGATGGAAGGCAATTTTTTCTTATAGAAACCTAGGCTTTTTTTGACACTTTTTATCACCATTGTCTCCCACTAGAATTTTTGAACTTTATAACTTAGACTTGTTATGCCAATGTCCTTTGTCATTGAGCTAATTTTGAACGTGATATATTCAGTGTAATTTCAAAAATTGTATTATAAAAGGTTGATATTTATCTTTATTTTGTAAAGATTAAAAAGTCATTTAGATTGACCATTAGTTATATCTACACGCTCATAAGGTTCTTCTGGTATATAACTTGATATATGTATCTGATTGTGCACACTTTTACTAATTTTATAAGGTATGTCTATCTCTCATCAATATATGCATCAGGTATTTTTTTTTCATTAAGACTTAAGACGAATGAAGCAACCTCATTGAGTTTTTTAACCTAAAATCTCGTTGCTTTTTTCATCAAGACCTTAGACGAATGAAGCAACTTCGTGTTTTTGACTTCATTGAGTTTTTTTAACTCCCCTAATATCTTTTTGCTGTTCATTCACTTCATTAAGAACTAAATTAGATGGTTGGTTATTGAAAGACATTTTTATCTCTTGTAATCTTTTTGTTATAGATATCATCACTTTAAAATCTTTGCACTTTACTTCTTTCATACTATGGCTTAAGATTCCAAAAAGTAGTCATTTCATAGCTTTTCTCACTTTTGAAACCTTGATAAATTGGCCATTTTAGTTAACTTTTCAACCCTTAAGAAATGGGATTTTATTTAACAAAAGGAGAATCTAAACTACCCTTTTTAATCATGCATCTATATAATTAAAATAAATTAAGGATAAATATATATATATATATATATATGGAATATTTATACAATCAGATCATATATAATATAGTTACCAATAAATTTTTGTGATAAATATTAGAATTAATAGCCAATTAAAAATAATATAACATGCCACAATATATATTAATATCAGAATGTGATTTCACAAGTAGAATCTGAACAAGGTGTAGTATACGTAGACGGTACCTCTACCTTATGTGAGGAAAAAAAAATTTCAAAAAAAGAACATTTTCAAAAACATATTTGATAATCCTTTTGAAAATGACCTTTACTTGGTATAAAATCTAGGAGTATTTGATTGTTGTAAAAGCAAAATATCATATAATTCCACTAAAGATGCTTAATCAAATTCCTAATACATAAGGTCCCCACTATATCAATAATTGGTAATTTAATTCATTTTAAGATGACTTTTCCTTTGATTATGGCTTTGATGTTTTGTTATTAGTTATATCTTTTCTCTTATTAAAAAAAAAAAAAGTAGATTCTAGCTATCTCTTCATTTCATGAAATATTCGAAAGTAAATTTGACTAATTTTTATTTATTTTAAAATATTAAATAAAACTTATATTATTTGAATTTTAAAAAACAGATAATTTGAGACGAAGGCAACATTTTATCAACCATTGATCCACTAAAATTCAATTTTTGAAACATAGTGACCAAATAATAGAAGTGTATAATTTTTTTTTTTTATATTACATTATTAGTAGTAGTATTTTTCTCTATGTCCACTATATAATTTAACAATATAACATGATTGGTTTATCATAATTATTATTCTATTAGATATATTAAAATTTTAATTTGGATATATGTTCCTATCTGAAAATGATGTGTGTTTATATAAATGTCTTTGCAAGAGCTATCAACAAAATTAATTAATCATCACTTTAACATATTAGTCCAAACCATTGAAAGAAAATATTATCACTTCTAGCCAAATAATTAGAATAATCCAAATATCTTAATTTCAAAATTTCAACTATGTGGAAAATTTTATTTAAGCATTTAATCCCTCCTCCTCTTTCATTTAGTGGTCCATCTTCAAATAATTCTTTTAATTTGATAAAGATGTTCCTACTAAAAAAAATTAGTTTTATAATTGAAAAAATATCTTTGATGTGAAATTTGAACTTGAGGAATATTATCATTGTGTTTTATTGTTATTAGTATGGAGTTTTAAATTCTAAAAATGTAACCCTATTTTTTTACATTTTATTCTTGTTAATTATTTTCAAGAAAAATTTTATAACAATAATTATTTTTTTAAAGATAGAATCGAAAAATATTGATGTGAATTTTTTTATTTGCAGGCGGATAATTTGAGGCAGCAAACACTACACCAATTGCATAGAATATTGACAATTAGACAAGCAGCAAGGTGTTTCATGGTGATTGGTGAATATTATGGTCGACTAAGAGCCTTAAGCTCCCTATGGGCATCTCGTCCTACCGAGTAAGTTCGATTAATTCAGATTCATATTCAAATTTTTTGAGAAAGTAAAATATGTTTCTTAGTAAAATCAGCTTTAAAATCCAATACTCAAATTCAAGGATTTTAATATTCAGAATTTGCTTTAATTTTGAGACTTTTTAAATTAGGATTTGATTTCAAGGAGTCCCATTTTAGAGATAAATGAGTGCTTTCTATCAAAATTGGCTCGACTTGAATTCAAAACCTTAACATATTATGTTCGGTTTCACTTTGTGACTTGACTGATTTTAATTTTGCTTGATGAGTCTCACAATGAAAATACATTATTTTTTTAAATAAAAAATGGCTCGATAGAATATCATCTCATCACAGCCACTTCGAAAGATACGTATCATCTCACCGCAACCACTTTAATCCACCATAGAATATGAAAAAACATATTAATATTACTTACCTATGTTCACTAAGTACTAACTGATTAAAAAAGCTTTTTAAATACACTACCTCTTCCATTTTAAGTTATGTGAATTGTTTGACCTTTCTGGTTAAAAAAATCTTTTTCTAGTTGATTTAAAATAATTAGGAGATAAAAATGAAATTTAAAAAAGAAAAAAATTAAAACATATATGAATCGATCATAAATATGTCATAATATTTGTTTGGCTAATTTTACTTGTAGTTAACCATTTTTTTAAAATTCTTTTGTTTTTTAGGACTATGATGGGAGATGAAAACTCTTGTCAAACAACAATTGAGTTGCAAATGATACAAGCATCAAAAAACCATTTCTCAAATATGTGAGGATCATTATTCATTCTTAGCCAATTAGAGATTTTGATGTAGTTTATTGATATCTCTATATATATTATTAACATTACTTTTATCTTGTAAATGTATAAATCAAAATATGTTAGATATGATATATCGTTCGAATTCTTTAAGAAAATCTATCATTGTCGTTCGATCTTTCCAAATGTTGCATACATATACCCTTTAGGAGGAGTTTATTTGGTGTGCTAATAACATTTCATGTAATTCATAGCTGAAAAGAAGAATAAGATACATAAGAAGTGTAGATTAACTCTTATAAAAGTATTGAGTTGATTTAGCCCAATAACTAATATCAAATTCGATGATTTACAGAGGAGTATAAAAATGACTGAGTGATAACGTAAAGCTGAAAAGAAAAGAAAGGTACATACAAAGTGTAGGTTAATTCTATATATGAGTATTTTGAGTTGATTTATCCTAATAACCAATATCAAATCCGTGATTTGCAAGGCAAGTATAAAGATAACTAAGTGATGGCGTGAAACTTGGCTTAGCTATTTTGCCCGTCTATTATTGCTTGGTTTATTATCTTTTCGTCTTTACCTATAGTTTTGGAGATGCATAGGTGACACAATGTTATCTCCAGCTAATCCGTGATTTGCAAGGCAAGTATAAAGATAACTAAGTGATAGCGTGAAACTCGGCTTAGCTATTTTGCCTGTCTATTATTGCTTGGTTTATTATGTTTTTATCTTTACCTATAGTTTTGGAGATGCATAGGTGACACAATGTTATCTCCAGCTAAGCTTATAAGTTGATGGGTCATATGAAACTTATTTGGAGGAGATGTTAGATATACGCAAATAAAATGTCACAACAATAATTAAAACTAAGAAAATTTAAAAAAAAATTACACATGAAGTATAGGATTTTCTTAATAATTCAAGGCCTTTTTGAAGAAAACCATATAAGTATGACCTAAAACAAGTAGTAATATTTTTTTAAATTATTCTAATTTATTAAATAAGACACATATCCTATACTATTTGTGAAATATTCATACAATATAAATATGTTAAGAATATTTCATTTGAACACCTTCATTGTGAAAGAAAGAAATTAAGAGAAAAAGGGTGTGAATTGACAAAAAGATTGAAGACTAATTAAAGCTAGGTTGATTAATTGTTCTTTCTTTTTCCCTTTTTAATTATGTGAAGTTGTTGAGTATATTATATTTTTTTAAAAAAAAAAATTAATAACAAGGACAACTTAGAAACATAAAGACAAGAATATGTCCAATATATTATTAATGTAATAATAATTGGCTTTGCTCTTGGAGTGCATGAAGAGGTGGTTAATGTTCATTGGCTCTTCAATATATAATATGAAATTTTAATTTTATATATACGATGTAATTTATTTACGATAAAGAGGGTTCGTGAACCTCCTTGTGCTAAATTTAAAATCTTTGTCAACTTTAAGTCTGGGGAGGATAAAGTGTACGCAGACCTTACCACTACCTCATAGAAGTAGAGAGGTTGTTTCCTTTGGACTGAATCATGTTATCATAAGTTGTTGAAATATTTTACGTGGTACTTATTTATGTTTTCGACTGAGAATCAAACAATTCAATTAATGAAGGAGTTTTTGTATTTATTTATATTTTTATTTGATGTCTAGTATTATATTGTATCGGCCCGGCCCGGCCCACTTGAGTGCTACTTGGGCTAATAAGGCCCAGTGAACTAGTTGGATCATTTTATTTCAGTTACCAAAGAGACAAATAGTAAGGTCCACTTACCAGCCCGGCCCAAAATTTGTACACACTAATGTATTGCCACTAACAAATTTGGGACAATTACAGTGTATGACCGTTTATCGACCAAAATATTTATAAAAAAAATAGTCATTCACTGTATGGAAGAAAAGTTGAGTAACTTAAAGGCTTGGAGGAGCGAGGGTGACGTGAACGAGATGTGGGATTTGACGGCTGGGCTCATTCGGAAGGTAGCTGCCGACGTACTCGGGGTTTCGAGAGGGACTCCGGGTGGACGTCAGGGCGATTG
>JAABOM020000007.1:23115795-23140904 GCA_011800125.2 Solanum clarkiae
TATTAATTAATAACTTAAGAATAAACAAAAGGGTAGTAATGGAAAATTTGATTAAAATTTTGTCTTAAAATATATTTTTTAATCTGTGTGCATTATTTTAAAAAATCAGTTAATATGGGACAGAGGGAGTATTTATAAAACATATATAATACAAGTTTCATTAATAGATGATACTTTCATCATGCACATTAAATACACATTCTGTCAATTTCATACCAAACAACCATAATATATTTTTAAACATTTATAACACATTTATATTGCATCCATAATTCATTTATAATACAAGTGCACTTTTAATACAAGAACACGTCATATATACTTTAATACAAGTGCAGATTTATCATAATATTACTATGTATTCAGTGATTTAGCTACACTATAATTAGGGGTTCATCCAAACTTCTTTTGGCGAAAAATTATATTATTTATATATGATAAAAATATTTTTTTAGGCATATATAAAAGGCATCGAACCGCCTTTAGTTAGTTCGTATGTCTACTTCATAAAATTTCAAACCCCCTTAAGAAAAATACTAACTCCACAACTGTAATAATAATAAATAAAAAATATCACTAAAATCAGTAGTTAATTTTTTAAAAAAATACCCGTCCAAGTAATTTTTACTTATTATTATTATAAGATGTCCATGTATACTTTTCTTTTCTTTTTTTTTTTTTTTTGTTTATCATCATGTGTCTCTATATCTAACATAGAAAAAGAACACGTCATATATACTTCAACCACATGAACTCTTCCCTAACACATACAAGAAAAGAAAAAAAACATATAGAAACCTCACAATTTGGAGAACAATCAAGATTGTCAAAAATAGAAATCTTAAACGTGTATAAAAATTCACCACCAATTGATCATATAATTTATTATAAATTCATTCAAGAACTCAATCTTATACTAATCCATTTTGTATCCACAATGAAAGAAAATCAAGAATTGTCTCATAAACAAGATGAAACTCAACATCAAGATTCCATCAAGAACATGTCAACTATGGATGATGGAGATAAAATAGCCGAATTTTGTGACTCCGCGACGATGAAGGCAAATCAAGGTGAATATGAATATCAAGATTCTATCAAGAACTTTGAATCATTGTCATTAATGGTGGATGATGAAGATGAAACAGGCGATTCTTACATTGAATTGGAGAAATTAGGGTTATCGGGGCGTGAGAAGTTGAAGAGGCATTGGAGAGAAGTTGGAGATAGGGTTTTTGTGCCAGAAAGATGGGAGCATGAGGGTTCTTTGAAGGAATGGATGGATTGTTCTTCTTTTGATAAAATACTAGCTCCAAAGGAATTAAAATCAGCTCGAGAAGCCTTGATGTCTCAAGGAAAACGTGTACGTTCAAGTTCAGGTTCAGATTCAACTTCAAGAATGCTCGAGATCAAAATTGGATAGTCATTAGAAGAAACAAGAAGCAAGATGTTCCAAAGAAAAACGAGTATGTTCAAGTTCAAGTTCAAGTTTAACTTCAACTTCAAGAATGCTTGAAATCAGAAGTAGATAATCGTGAGAGAGGAGGGATGAAGAAATGGTTTGATGTGGCTTAATTAAGCAAGATCGTGATTTTTATGATGAGAAAATTGATATTCACAAGTTAGTAAGATAATAAAATTAGGATATTTCAAGAATAAATGCTTATCTTTGAGCTTTTGGATCTTAGTTTGAAATATTTTGTTTTGGTGAAGTTTATTGTTAAATTTTGGCAAATTTGTATGAATCATGCTTTTTTTAATGGGGTGGGGGCAGGGTTGGTGTTTTGTATTTGCATCGGAGCTCGACTATTTCAGATTCGTGCGAAGTAGCTCCATTTGAGGAGAAACACTCACTATCAAAGATTTTTTCATATCCAAGGCTCGTACTTGAGACCTCTATTAAGGATCAAACAACCCTATCCATTACACCAGAGCCTTTGGTGGTCAATCATGCCTTATTTTGCAACAAAATTAGTGTGCATTAGACACTCTTTGAGGAAAACTTCAAAGGATTACAAGTTTGGGGGACAAATTTGTTTAGTTTAATTGTATTCGTAGTGTACATTCTCTTTTTCATCTATTCTATATTCATTCTAAGGCCCGACTAATTCGACTTTGTACCAAGAAATTCACTTCAAGGATAAATCGCTTTAATGAAAACGACTTTATTTCCAAAATTTACCTTAAATACTTGATCCAAATTAACAAAAATATACTCGATATGATCTCACAAGTGAAATCTGAAGAACCATACTCCTACCTTAGGAGGTAGAGGTAGAGATGTCAAGTCCCATAAAAGTATGACAAAGCATACTTCAAAAGAAAAAGTCATTATAACAAAATAATACCAATAAGTGCAAATACTTTCATATAAAATGCAAGAAAGTATTTCTTTTTGGCACAAAAATGATTATTTCTTGTCATCCGTAGTGTAAAACACAAGCCAATATGACATAAATTTCAAGTTGGTATCATATTTCATTCAATGAATTTTCCTTCAAAACTACAGCAAATATATAAAAAAGAGAGCCAGCAATGGCCAATTAGCAAAACGATTATTCGAATATTGATAACAAGTAGTTCTGTCTCTTGTCTCAGATAAACTCCATTACTGGAAATTTATTCATCAACAGGCCGCTGTCCCAAGACTGAAATATCCTCGTAACGTTTCTGCATTAGATAGTAAAAGCTCCAAGTTAGAAATGGATGATGCCAAAAAATTATAATGAGTTACTCTATGTTGCTCGGACTCTTCAAAGATGTCAATGACTGCATGTTGGATCCTCCAAAAGTTAATGCTTTTTTGAAGGAACCAGGATAAATGTGGCAACAATTTCGGAAAGAGCAAGCAACATACGTTGCTAACGAGAACTAAACATGAACATGGAACAAGCAATATCAAGAATATGTCAATTAGATGTTGAGCATTTCTAAAAGCTATTCAAATTAATTAAGCTGACAAAGACACTTATGAGACTATTCGATAAATATCACATAAGCGAGACCCCTACTTTATACAAGAATTAGCTTAAAGCATATCTTTTCCAGCTTAACTTTCAGGGGTCGTCAACTGTAAGATAATAATAGTTGATGATAGCATCAGTGTATCCATCGCTATCACAAAACTGGACATGAGATTAAGTTTCCTCTTACTAAAAATTTCATTGTTGCCAGTATTGACATGTAGAATAAGACTCACTTTGTCTAGCTTGACATTCAGGGGTTGCTTGGTTCAAACCAAGGTTATCCCTAGATTACAATCTCACCTCCTATGAGGGATAGATAATACCAAGATTTTGGTATAAAATTTATATAGAAAATACTAATAATCCAAGACGGATAAATGCAATCCCAAGTTTAATACCAGGATTAGTATCCTGATCCAGGTAAGCAAACGATCCCTTATTGTTCAATTTGGTTTACTATCATTATGCTTTTTCAGAACCGATGGTCCCTCTTCACTTTTCCAGAGGAGGCAAGGTTGATCCGGTATTTTGACTTTTAGGTTATAGTTTTGTTCGTCCGTTTCCCACTATTTAAGAGTTCTTTATGTAGAGAGTTAATGCAATTATTGACTGATTACACTGAAGCAAATAGAAACAAACATTTGCCGACTACACAAGCAGAAACTTAGCCTGATTAGGAAAGATATTATGGCTTTCCTGTTGTTTCCTACCGGTCTGCTTCTTGCTGATATACTAGTATACATCATTTATCATTTCAGCCACAAGGTAACTCGATAAGATTTCACACTACAGGAATGTCCCAAGCCATGATTTGAAAAAAGATTACTTTGACCAAGTCAAGTATAATTAAGGGAATTTGGGTGTGATTATAATTATTAAAAACTTGAGTGAATTTCGAACTTATTTAAAAAGAACCTATCATCACTTTTAAATTTCAAATCTCAAATTCGAACCCGCCTCCATTGTTCCTCTTCTTCATTCTTCCTTTTCCCTTCTAACTTTTTACTTCTTTCTTTTTTTTATTTTTATCATTTTCTTCATCTTCTAGGTCATTGTCATCATCTTCTCTTCTTATCCTACGTTTTATCTTTCCTTTGGTAATGAAGATTTATGGAGACAATTTTAGTAGGGGAAATTCCAAGTCATTGAAGGAGATTGTGCAGAAATTCAACAAATTTCGAAAGTGTTACAACAACTCAACAAATATTGAATTGTTGCCACAACAAACAACTATTGAAATTGTTGGATCTTGTTGCCGAAATTAGAGGGTAGAAAGTGAGGCAGAGGAGGAAGCTGAAGCGAAAGAGGACGAGGAAACTAACAGCAGGCGTGCACATTCCAGCAGAGCTGACACCAGGTTTAACTCTGCAAATCTGCCTAAGCTTTGAAAAACAAGGTTACTCAGTACTAGCACCGGTAGCTGTAGCAGATAGCAAGTACAAAATGGAAGAGTAAGGTTCGTAGTTCGTACAATCTTGTAGGTATTATGCAAAGAAGAGAAACAAGCTGGAGTATAGGGAAAAGAGAGACAAACCAGGAAAAAAGGTAAAGAAGAACAGGTGAATGAAACTTGTAAGCTGAAGAAGAAAAGAACCAAAGGGGAAGGGAAGGGAGAGGGAGAGAGGGAAAAGAAAGAAAATAGTGAGAGAAGGAACAAATCAAAGGGCAAAATAAAAAATGAAACAGAATAACAGAAAGGGCAAAGAACGTGGAGATGTTTAAACAATTATAAAACAATACAAATGATGAGTTGAATACTAGAAGAACAAGAAGAACGGAAAAAGAAGGTAGGAACCAAGAGTTTTGGTAAAAAAGAATAAACGAATCAGGTTGGGAGGATAGAGAAGAACAACTGGGGGAGAGGGAGAGAGGAAGGAGAATGCTTTAGGAAGAAGAGTAAAAAGTGATGATAAATAATAAATGGTTCCCAATGGAGGTTATGCATTCTTTCAGAGTAAGAACATGGATATAGATCAAGAAGGATGAAGTTTATTTTCCAAATGAAAAGTTGGAAATGGCAAGAGAATCTATTCACGTGCGCATAAAATCAACTGACCTTTTTCAACACCACTAAGATCTAAACCCGAGTTCATCTCCCTTCATCGACTATTAGAACACACCCTTGATTTGATACACACTTCATATAGATAACATATTTTTTTATAGGATAAGCATTAAAGATCACGTTAGCATATGCATATAGATTTGGTCTGATGCCAAAAAACAAAAAGAACATCCTTCGACGAAGGTTGTGTTATAAACTGAATTTCTTAGGTGGTCTTGTAAAGTCGGTAAACATTTTCGTCACATGGGTTAGAGGGATTAGAACACTTGAGCCACCTTACAATCACATCAGAGGAGGAAAAAGTACCCGATTCAAACTGTGGAAAGACAGGTCCAAACATTTGTGGGACCTTCTTCCACATCCAACTGAAAAGGGAACTAATTCATATAGGCACTTAACCATTACATTATTCAAACTTCAGATATAATCCCAATTTCAGTCTACAACAGTACTCCGCCAAAAGGAACTCGATGTTAGTCCCTTGAAATATTTATCAATCTACAGAATCCCATGATGGTTTTCAAAATCATCGAGACAGAGGTTTAAAATAACATAAATGAACTCTAAGGGGTCGTTTGGTTGGGAACAACTTATCCCAGGATTAGTTATCCTGGGATAAGTTATCCCACCATGTATATGGGATAACTTATCCCATCACTATGGTATAAATGACGGGATAAGTTATCCCAAATTTGCCAACCAAACAACAAACGAAAATTTTATCCCTTCACTATTTTTTTATTCCATCACTATTTATTTTTATCCCTCATACCAAACGACCTAAGGCTATTGTTTTTAAGAAACTCCATTCATCACAACCATTGTCCTTCATTTCACAAACTCTAGTCCATGAACAAAATGCATCATAGCAACAATAGAGGACCCTAAAGCACAACATATTTCAAATAAACAGGAAACCTCCAGTGAAGAAATAGCCATTCCCTAGACATATATGCAAGTTAGCAACCTGATAAGACATCCCCAACCCCACAACCTAATTCAAACACCTTTCTAAACCGGATAAGTAAAAAATGATCCCTAAACACATACAATAAATAAGATACATAAAAGCTCGTCGAAAAAACGAATAAAGGAGGAAAATTTCTACAATCACAATCCAAAGGAAACAAGTTTAGAAAATTCAAACATACCCCAACATTGTTCTTCTCCCAGAGCTTCTTAACCCCATAATCCACCCCCTGCAACAACAAAACAACAAGAAAACAATCAAAATAAGTCACACCCATCTGCTATCTCGCTCACTACTCTTCAAAAATGTCCATGGTTGCATGCCGGATACTCCAAAAGTAGTACATACAACACAAACCAGAAAGAAAAACATCAAAATGGGTCACACCCATCAACTATATTGCTCCCAACTCTTCAAAAAAATCAATGGGTGCGTGTGGAATACTCTAAAAATAGTATATTTTAGAGAATCCAACATGGGTGCAATAAAAAACTAGCAGAGCCCGATTCTGTTAATCAAATCCATTAAGAACTGAACCAATATATTTTCAGATCCAATCAAAACACACCCAAATCCACACACGCACAAAAATTAAACTTTAACCCACAAAATCCCTTCCAAAAACAGAGAAAAAAAGACTGACCCGTTCAGCGAGCAAAGCACCGGTGATGACAAAGGTAACATAAACAGGGGTACGGCGCATAACCAGTCTGTAAAATCCTTCAAGAACACCACCACCGCTTCTTCTAGCAGCTGATTCCATTTTCTGAATGTAAAATCTCTTCTGGGTTTTGCTTAGATCTGAAAATTTGAAGAGAAAAACAAACGAATTTTGAGAAATGCGATGATTTGCTTTGAGCTCTTTCGTTCTTGTATATTCTAAAAACCTAGACCCGGTTGGGTTTTTTGGGGCTGTGTTTACATTAGACCGGGTAGACTTTTTTGGACCGGTCTTTGGTTCTTGTCTTCTCTCTTCTTACATTTATTTGGTTCTTGAATAAATATGAAAATTGGTTATTAATAAGTTTAGATTTTAGTCTTTGTGATATTTGATTAAGCATACGTAATTCTATGAGTAGGTTTAAAAAGGATGGTGTGTGTATAGAGAGGTTGTGTTTGATAGTAATAAAGATGTTTTGTTGAAAATAAAGAAAGAAACGAATAATAACATTAACTAATAATACGTTACATCAAAGTATATATCTCCTAAGGGGTACTATGCAATATTTGGAGGCAAAAAGTATGCTTGCATTTTATGTTAGAGCAAATTACGGACATATTTGAGCAATGAGATAAGATATAAGTGAAGATAGTGAAAGGAGACACAAAATAAGTGAAGCTAAACTACCTACTAATCATCCTAATATTTGACCATCATGTCTTTCTATCTAATATCAGTAAGTTGTACATGTTTCATATCTTGTCTAATCACCTATTTCGAATAACTCTATATCATCTCACAATCAACTTCTCGCACTTCCTTAATGAGGCATATGTGCATCTCTCATCATGTATCCAAACTATCTTAGTCTCATTTTTTCCTCATATTGTCCACAACAAAGGTTACTTATACATAGAGGCGGGCTATAATTAAGTTATTGGGTTCTATATTAATTAATTTATACATATTTGATAAATTTCTTACTATAAATTCAAAATTTGAATCAAGGTTTATAAGTTTGATCGAATTCATAATCAATATTCTGACTCTGCATTGACTCATATCTTATCCCAAATTTTTGTGTTCCTAATCATATTGCAGATAGTTTGTGTATGTATCTATTTTGACATCCTTATTCTTGCTATTTTTATTTTTGAATATGTGAATTCTTAACAGACTTACACTTATAATTAAATTGATAATCACATTATGAAACTTACATTTAAGTCATAATTAATGGCACATTCTTATCACATGAGATATCACATGTGATCCATTCACATTGTTTTAAGGTTTTAATATGATGTGTAATATCATCTTCAAAATTTTCATTTTCTTAGATTACTGACATGAGACGCTTTTAAAATCTCTTCCTTCTTCTCTTGGAGATAATTTATTTGTCAATCCTCACTGCCAAGTTTACCACATGAGTTGCGTACTTGACTTTGTCACACATCCAATTAATTAATATTATGTCATTATGTCATCTATAAATAATATATATTATGACATTTCTTCTTGGATATACATCATAAGTTCACCCCTCGGCAAGACAAAAATAAATGGTCTAAGAGTTAATCTCTGATGCAATCCTATCATGATAAAAAAAGTGCTTTGCGTCTTTTTTTGTTATTTTCACTTATATTTTATCTCTCTCAAATATGTCCTTAATTTTGCCCTCACATAAAATATAAGTACACTTCTTACCTCCAAATATTTGTATATAACCCTCAAGAGATACATACTTTTGATCACTTTATCAATGAACGTTCATAAACATTCAAATTTATTTAAGTGTAACATATTTGCAAAATCTGACCAAAACTTAAAGTCACATTTCTAAATATGGCTATTTGGTGTAATTTGTCTATAAGTGCAAATCTTCCCAAAGCCCAAAAAACACTGTAAGCCCTATTTGTATAATATTAGCACTGAACTGAGCAAACCTTCGTCTCTCTTACGGCGCTCACAAACCCTAAGTAGGGTTTACTCATACAGGTACTTCTTCTTCTTCTTCTCCGTTTTAGCTCTAAATTTTCGATCTACAGATTAACGATGCGAAGGTTTTGTTGTAAGTTTTGAAAATTTTGGTGATTTGTAGCTGGAATACTGTTTTTTGTGTTGTTTGATTTGGCAGAAGTGAAATTTTGAAGGAGAAAGTAGAAGTATTTAAGCCATGAGGTATGTTAAAAGCTTTGAACTTTTTTAATTTGGCAACATGTTCATTGTGTGTGTGTGTGTGTGTGTGTGTTTTGCTACTGGTTCTATGTGTTAATTTTATTTTTGCTTTGTTAATCGGGTTATATTTGGATGTTTTCTGTATTTTCTGCTTTGATAGGACATTGAAATGCTAATTTGTGTGAATATATGATGTTAATTTGGTAACTTCATGATTCAACTTTGATGAAGATATAGCGGAAACAAGTTGTTAGTATGGTTCATGGGAGGAATTCACGGAAGATGTTTCCTAGGGTTTTACTTTAAATATATTCATATCCCTCATTCATATCCCCATCATCACTAGGTGTGTACAAAGAAAAATTGATGAACGACACAAAATTGATAATCCAAGTCAAATCGAGAAAAAATCCGACTAGTGGGATTTGTTTGTTCCACAAGTGGTGTCTTTAGAGCGTAGAGTTTATGCATACCTACCTTTGTGTGGTAGGGAGTTTGTTTCCTGTGGACCATCGGCTTATGGGTCAAACAGAATAAAAATTAATGGGTCTTTTTCTTCGTAGGAGTACTATATTGAGGAGTTTATTCTTTATGTGAAAGGAGAAACCAATGTGGATTTTTGGATTTTGGTTTGCCAAGGAATTTGCTATTTCAAATAGCTTTTTGTTGTTTCTACAGTTGTAAGTTGTTGGCTGAGATGTTGAAATGTGTGTCTTTCTTTTGCTGTTTATAGTATGGAAATGTAAATATGTAGTTAAGATTACTAGTATTACTGTTTATTGTGAAATGATTTAGTTTTAAAACTTTTCTACAGTAAGCTTCAGAGTGAGGCTCTTAGAGAAGCCATCTCTGTAATTAAGAATGATTCAGCTGAGAAAAAAAGAAAGTTCTCTGAGACTATTGAGCTCCAGATTGGGCTTAAGAACTATGATCCCCAAAAGGACAAGCGTTTTAGTGGATCTGTTAAGTTGCCTCATATTCCACGCCCTAAGATGAAGATTTGCATGCTCGGAGATGCTCAGCACGTGGAGGAGGTAATCTTTCTTTCCATGCTAATTGATGTCGCTAGCTATGCTGGATTTGTCTCTTTTATTTTGGGAACCACAACAGTATTTTGATAAGTGCATATGCAACTGCTGAGCGGATTTCTGTTGCATCCCTTAAATATTGTTGTTTTAGTATAGAAGATTAGGTTTTTCTGTTCACTACTAGAAGATGCATTTTTGTGTCGTGGTTATCTTATCATCAATCCTTTAATTGATAGAAAACTGATTTTTATTGGACAAATTCTTCAATTAATTGATAAAACTGAAAGAGAATGAATATTATGTGTTGTAATT
This sequence comes from Solanum clarkiae, assembly GCA_011800125.2. Lineage (NCBI taxonomy): Eukaryota > Viridiplantae > Streptophyta > Magnoliopsida > Solanales > Solanaceae > Solanum > Solanum clarkiae. The sequence continues at coordinate 23,125,976 of JAABOM020000007.1, forward strand.
GCGATGGGCGAAACGATGTTATCATCAGTTCTGACCAACTAGCAATTAAGTAGCAGTTGATAGAGTTGAGTCACAATCAAAATATGGTTTTAATGGGCTGGTATATGGGATATTTTGTAGCTTGTCGGTCAACTGCGAGTCTGCCATTTCCTTATGCAATAATTGTGTGACAGCTCAATAATATGTTAACTTGGTTTAAAGATGCAATGTCATTAGAAGTCCCATTAGTTGCAATGGGTAAATCTACTTATTACTCCTGCAAGGTTGCATGCCTATTAGTAGATTGTCTACTTTTTAGTTTTATGATGTTTATTTTATATTTTCTGCTTGGTGAATTTGTTGGTACTAATGATTAAAAAACATTAAAAGCTAATGTTAGGTGAATCATTCCTGAATCTTTAGTGTTTCTTGGGTGATAAGTAGAACATGGCGCATGTGTTTGCAGGCAGAAAAGATCGGTTTGGAGTACATGGATGTTGAGAGCCTCAAGAAGCTTAATAAGAACAAGAAGTTAGTTAAGAAGCTTGCAAAGAAATACCATGCTTTCTTGGCTTCAGAATCTGTCATCAAGCAGATTCCTCGTCTCTTGGGTCCTGGCCTGAACAAGGCAGGCAAGTCTTACTGATCTTTTTTCTTAAGGACACTTGTACTAATAGCTCACTTCATTTTGTTTTTGCTTGAAGTGGTTACTCTTGATGATGATCATCTTCGATTATGAATGCAGGTAAGTTTCCAACCCTTGTTTCCCACCAGGAGTCACTTGAGTCTAAGGTTAACGAAACCAAGGCTACCATCAAGTTCCAGTTGAAGAAAGTGCTTTGCATGGGTGTTGCCGTTGGTAATTGTGACATGGAGGAGAAACAAATCTTCCAGAACGTGCAAATGAGTGTCAACTTCTTAGTGTCGTTGCTAAAGAAGAATTGGCAGAACGTAAGTCCATCTGGCATCCATCCGATTTGCAGTTTAACTTCTAATTATCGCTCTAGACCGTAAACACAGTGCCGTCTTTTATTAATCTGCTTCAATTGTTTATCACAACAGGTAAGGTGCTTGTACTTGAAGAGCACCATGGGCAAGCCTCAACGTATCTTTTAAGACAAATGTCTCGTTACTGGAGCTTTTCGTGCATTCTGTAAGAGAGATACTAATGAAAATTTTGGATAGTTAATCCTTGAATATGTTTTGAATGTTACATCACTATATGGATCGGTCATATTTCCGAGACACTTTCTGTTTTTTCAAGCGATATTAGCTCTGTTCTTTGTTCGCTAAATTATCGACGATGATTTCATTTGCATGATAATCCGCGTTCGCTATGTTTAGTATCTCTTGTTTGAGTTCTTCTTGTCATCCACTATGCTGCTGCATCCTTTTTTGGGTTTGGTTTACTTCTGGGGAAAAGCCAATTACCAGAGCAAGGTTGTCTCGTAACGATAAAATTTCACGAAGTAGGCTTTAGAGAGGATAAAGTGTAGGACAAATTTTTTACTATGGGGAGGCTGTTGTCAAAAGTCAGATCCGTCTCCTAATCAATGATGAATAGGAATTTGAAGAAGGGGAGGGAGAAAGGAGCCTTTGGGTTCTATTGTTTGACCCGCAGAAGCACTTATTGATTCATGTAGTTTGGATTCTTAGAATATGGCGTTCTTGGGTTCTATTTGTTTGTTTCAAAAGGCGTGGGGAATTGGGATTTTGCTATTGGTCTAAGACTATTTTGGGGAAAACGTATTATATACAATGATAGAATGATTTGGGGTACTTTGTAGAGTGTAATCATGTAATATTAGATTCGAGATAGATATTTTGAATAAGCGATGTTGCATTGAACAGTCCTCATTTTGTTTCTAAATTTGACAATATTTTAATTTTAAAATTTTTACCTGATATATTTGAGATCATATGCTAGAGAATTATTTATAACTATACGACGTTAAAATCAAAATTGAAGCAAAGAAAGTATTTCTTTGTTGCTAATTTCTTATTCATAAAATACATTTTGCTTCCTATCAATCACACATAATTGATTTTTGAAGAGTTTATTCGGACGTTTCTAAATCAAGTTTTTGCAATAGTTTACAGAAACAATTTATTAATTTTGAACACACAAAAATATAAACAATTGGTGGATATATCTTGATGCAAATATTAGTAATTATTATTCGAAAATGACTTTAATATTGCTCCAAGATTTTTCCTAAATATTTAAATTTTTGGACCATTTGTATAATGGTGGAATATTTTAGGATTTTTTATGAATTTGGCTCATAAACTCAACCACTAAAGAAGACAAATAGATTTGACCTTACCATTGATCAAAAGAGCACAATGACCCTTAACATTAATCAAACAATAATTGAGGTTAACCCACTAATTGGGTGATTAGTGCCAATGTCCCAACAACTTTTATAATGATTAAAGTAAGAGCGTGGTCCAGCGGTTAATGTAAAAAATACGAACATCTCAAAATTTAATATTAAGGCAAATATTTTTGTTTTTTATTTATTTATGTTACTTAAGAAAGTCAAGATATAAATTATTATCTGTTGAATTTTAGTTGTCATGTTGTGTTTTTTGAGATCCAGTTTAATTAATTTTCAAAGATGAAGTAAATTACATTAATTCGATATATTAAAATAATTTTAAAAACTATACAAAAAGTACTATAAATTGTAAGTAACTTTTTTATATCAATTTGATGAAAAAATACATCTCAGAATGTTAATTAAGATTCATATTGTTTGATTCTTCTTTTTTTAAAAAAAAATGTTTTTTGTTATGCTTTTTTTAGTCGAATGTTTATCCAAAAAAATTTCTCTATCTTGTAAAAATAAGATTGCGTACATACCATCTTTTTTAAATTCTTATGAAAATTTCACGTGATAATTTTTGCTCTAAAATAATTTTTTAATTACTTAAAAATGAGTGTTTGCTTGTAAAAAATTGCAAATTCTACTAGAAGTATATTTCAACTTCAAAAAATAACTTATATTTTAATTCACTTTTTATTTTAAAAGCTATATTTATGTACATTTAAATATGAATATTTGAGCTAACATAAATTATCTTCATAAATTTTAAATAAAATAAAAAACAAAAATTTAAAATCATAACTAAATGCATAATAAAACTTCACCTAAAATACGAAAAACTAAGTAGACAAGTTGAAACTAAATCCTTTTTAGGCAAAACCGTAGTAATAAAATTGGGCAAAATAAAACTCTAGTTTTTTAAGGATAATTAATTTTTATTTTTTCTATATGAATAAAGTCAGACAATTTATTTTAATTGATATACACAAATTATACATGGTTATATACATAAATTTTATACGATTATAAATACATTGTACGTATCAATTTTTCTTTAATTTAGTCAACTAAATAGTTACTATTTATATTAATTTTAATTTAATTATCATTTTTTATTTTTTTAATATTTAATTTATTTATTCTATTTTAGGGATTATTTGGTTTGGTGGGTGAAAAAGAGAAAATCCCATGGGTGGTTTGGGTTTTAGGGTAATCTTGTTTACGTCTCTTTTTCCACTTCTACTGTTTATTATATATAATATTGGATGCCACCTTTGCCGAAAACTATATTCTTTCAGCAAAGGCCAAACTCTTTTGAGCTTTGAGAACTCCGCCTAGTTTCATTTCTTGATTGGGATTCCAGCCAGCCCCACTTGTTAAATTGGTAAAATTTCTCTTTTTTATGTTACCCTTTTAAGAGATTTTTGGGTTTTAGTTGTGAGATTCTGCTTGTTTGGTTCATGTGCATGTTGTTTTGTTAGTTTTATGAATTGGGGTTTTCATGTTTTTGGTATTAGTTGTTGAGATCTCTTATTTGGGGGTTGAAAAGATTGTATCTTTAAGAAAAGTTGGCTTTTTTGTGTGTGTTTGATGCTAGTTTCAGTTTCTTGATACATTATTAGCTAACCCCACTTCTTATATTGATAAAATTTCTCACTTTTATGTTACCTTGGGTTTTAGTTGTGGGATTTTTCTTGTTTGGTTCATGTGCATGTTGTTTTCTGAGTTTTATGAAGTTTTTCATGTTTTTGGTATTAGTTGTTGAGATCTATTATTTGGGGGTTTAAAAGATTGAATCTTTAAGAAAAGCTGGGGTTTTTGTGTGTGTATATGCTACTAGTTTCAGTTTTTTGATTCATTATTAGCCAACCCCACTTCTTATATTGATAAAATTTCAGATTGTGCTTGTTTGGTTCATGTGCATGTTGTTGTGTGAGTTTCATGAATTGGGTGTTTCATATTTTTGATATTAGTTGTTGAGATGTCTTATTTGTGGGTTTAACAGATTGAATCTCTAAGAAAGCTGGGTTTTCCTGTGTTTGCTACTAGTTTCAGTTTTTTTGATTCATAATCAGCCAACCCCACTTCTTATTTTGGTAAAATTTCTCATTTTTATGTTACCCCTTTTAAAGATTTTTAGGTTTTAGTTGTGAGATTTTGCTTGTTTGGTTCATGTGCATGTTGTTTTCTGAGTTTTATGAATTGGGTTTTCCATGTTTTTGGTATTAGTTGTTGAGATCTTATATTTGGGGCTTTAAAAGATTGAATCTTTAAGAAAAGCTGGGTTTTGTTTGTGTGTGTTTTCTACTAGTTTCAGTTTTTTGATTCTGGAAACAGCCTCTTTATGTTTTTAAACATAGGGGTTAGGCTGCGTACATCCGACCCCCCCACTCCGCAATGAGCGGGAGCCTTTTGAGGCACTGGGGTATGTTGTTGTTGTATCAGCCAATCCCCACTTCTTATATTGGTAAAATTTTTCATTTTTCTGTCACCCTTTTAAAAGATTCTTGGGTTTTAGTTATGAAATTTTGCTTGTTTGGTTCATTTGCGTGTTGTTCTGTGTGTTTTATGAATTGGTTTTTCATGTTTTTGGTATTAGTTGTTGAGATCTATTATTTGGTGAAATTCTGTGTTAATATATTGAATCTTTAAGAAAAGGTGGATTTTGGAACTTTGGATCTTATTGTCTTTTTTACCTTGCGAGGTTTAAATTCAAAGTCAAAAAGCATGATTTGTAATGGAAAATGACCTTTGAACTTCTTTTTGCTTGGTTTGCATAGGTAATGGAAGAGATTGTTTTGTCCTTGGGGCAATTCTCTCTATTCTCCTTTTTCTTTTTGGTTTGTATTGGGGTTTTCCTTTTTTGTTCTGTAATTTGTTGAGGTTTTTTGGTCCACCATTTTGGTTTGGATCTTTATGATAACCTGGCCTTTGGGTACTTTAAACTCTTATAAATACTTCGAATTTTGCCAGTTGTTTTGATTGTGAGCTTGAATTTAAGGTCACAAAGTATAACATACATATCGAAAGTGACCTTTGAATTTCTTTTTTGTTGTATGTTTGTTTCTCTGCATATTAATGTGAATACATTAATGGAAGATTGGTTGTCTTTTCTCCAATTCTCTGTTTCTGTTCTCGCCATTTGCTTTGTTCTGCGTTCTTTAGTATGATGATTATATGAAATGAGCTTAAATGATCTAAAGGAGTTGCGTGAAAGTATATGTACTTTTGCTTTGTGTTATGAGTGTGGATTATACACAATTAACTCATTATATTACAGATTTAGTGCTTTTGGTTGTATGTCTTGTGTCTAGTCTTGAAATTGGATGCATAACAAGAATATATCGACTTTATAGTAGTGTTTGCAAATCATGATTTCCTCTTAATGTAATTTGATTTAGTGAATGTAGATGGAGGGTGCTTATCCTTTTGATTTTTAGGATAATTCATAGAGGATTATTAGACAAAAGCTTTTCGGAATTTACTATTATTACTCACATACTATCTTGTTCTCTGTTTTATTATTACATGTCCCTTTCTTTGCTTCCGGTATTATACAACTTTACTCACATACTGTATTTGCCTTTCTGTACATGATTTAATGACGTTTTATTTGAGTAGAGGATCTATCGGAAACAACCTCTTTACCTTCACAAGGTAGGGGTTAGGCTGCATACGGCACCTTGACATTTGGTTGGAGAATCATAAATTATACCATGCCTCTAGATTTTAGTTTCACAACATGGAGCTTACTTGCTTGCTTCTTCTCGTAATGCTCCAGATATTCATAGCCTTGTCAGAATTTCATTCCTTTTCATCTACCATAGGGCTTGTACCGTCAAAAAAGGGACACAGTTTCACGAACTTCTTTACTATAGAATCATAGATTACTATGCTTGTACCGTCAAAAAAGGGACACAGTTTCACGAACTTCTTTACTATAGAATCATAGATTACTATGCCACTAGATTTTATTTTCTCAACATGGAGCTTCGAGTGAAGAACAGGAAGCCAGTCGCTTGCTTCTTCTCATAATGCTCCAGATATTCAAAGCCTTGTCTTTTAAGAAATGAACTATCATATTTTCATTTCTTTTTCATCTAGCAAACGGCATATATCATCAATCTGTCTAGTTAATTCTGGTTTCATTTGTGTGAAATGTGCATCTTAGCCCTTCATCCCTTCATTCTTAGCTATTTTCCTTGACATTGTAAAAGTAACAAGGACAACACTTAATTAGAGAATCATAGATCACCATGCCACTAGATTTTATCTTCACAACACGGAGCTTCGAGTGAAGAGCAGGAAGCCACTCGCTTGTTCTTCTCATAATGCTCCAGATATTCAAAGCCTCGTCTTTGAAGAAATGAACTATCAGATTTTCATTTCTTTTTCATCTACCACATGGCATATATTATCAAACTGTACTCTTTTAAGTGTGTTTTTAGCATTGATTGATGTGTCTTCGATGCTAGACATACTTCTTGAACATTTCTGTCTTCATTACTTGTGCATTTCATGATTACATTTAGATTTGATCAGGTAAAACATGTCGACTGTGAGGCTTCCTTCCACTTGCATGTTCAAAGCCGCACCTCAAAGCGCAAGAAAGAGTGCATTTGTCAAAATGCCATTCTCAGTGGGCTCTGTAAGGAACATCTCCAAATCCTTCGGCTTGAAAGCTGACTCTGGCTTTAGAGTATCAGCATGCGTGTACAAGGTCAAATTGGTTTGTCCAGATGGAACAGAACATGAATTTGAAGCACCTTCCGATTCTTACATCCTCGACGCAGCTGAGAATGCTGGAGTCGATCTCCCTTATTCTTGCAGAGCTGGTGCTTGCTCAACTTGTGCTGGGAAGATAGAGTCAGGCCGCGTTGATCAATCTGACGGATCTTTTCTGGACGACAACCAAATTGAAGCGGGTTATTTGCTCACTTGTGTTTCTTACCCAACTTCAGATTGTGTGATCCACACTCACAAGGAAAGTGATCTTTACTAGATAAATCTATTTTCTATTTCAAGTTATGCTGATGATCATCTTGGTCTAAAGGTAAAAACAGCTAGATGTTGGTTCTTCTCCTTATTAGTGTCAAAAACTCAAGGTTCAATCAAGAACTTATTTTTGTTTTCATAAGTGCTTATGTAATTGCAGCCTTTCTTGCTGGTTTTATGTTTTTGACTAAATCCTTGGTTGTGTACTTGTGTCATTTACCTCTTTGTTTCCAAACCATGCATGCCACAAGCAGAGCAGGGTTTGATAGCGATGGGGCACCATTATCTTTATTACGCCATAAAAGAATATGAATATTCTCTATCTCTATGAGGTAGTGGTAAGATTTGCGTACATATTTATCTTCCCTAGACCTTACTTGTGGGATTTTACTGAGTATGTTTGTTGTCCACACTCGTGCCTCCCTCCTAATAGGGATAGGTCCGCCCTTAGCTCGATTCTGAGATCTGCCAATCTTTTGGACAGTCGAGCTCCAAGACAATTGTTTCTGGTGAATGTAATACGCTATGCAATTTTGTATAGCGTTTGTATATTTTGCTATATAATTTGTGCATAGCGTTGGTATAATTCACTATAAAATTCACAATGTCCGTATATTTTGTTAAAATTGCGCGAATTATATAAAACTCAAACTATAATTATAACTAGATGTTTGTCGTGAGCAATAATTAATTCAAATTATAATTATATTAGCTAATTAATCAATATATATTTGCTTTTCCGTGTGATTTTTTTAAAAAAGACATTTTTAGTAATTTTACCATTGTATTCTCACTCTTATGGGCCAGTAATGTCATACGGGCCTCTACTGGACTTAATCAGGGCCTACTGATGTTTATGGGCTTCATTTTGTTGGGCTGAAACTGGTCCATATACCAACATTGAACTTTTCTGAGTAGCCATCTTCTTCTACTTTTTGGGATTATATACAAATATTATAAGAATAATATTTTTTATTTACGTATTGAACGTAAGAAAATAAGTAATAAATTCACTTAATATCTACAAATATAAAGATCACTCTTTCATATTCCAATCATATGATTTAGATAATATAAAATTAATATCAATTAACTTGAATCGAAAAGACTAAAGCTTGACGCATTAATATCAAGATTTTTGGGCCACTTACAAATTGAATAGAGGAAAATGACCTTTTTAAATCTCTTATATGTAAAAATAAGAATCTCTTACAAAGACCATAAAACTCAGAAAAAAATGTAAGTGGTCTACAAAATCAATTCTCCCGAGCGAAATTTCTTGGAAAAAGTACATAAAATAGATCTAATTTGAAATTATTTACCTTTAATAGACTCAATCTGAACTATTTACCCTTAATTGACTCATTACCTAAACTATGTACCTTTCTACCCACTTACCCCTTTTTATTTCGCGTGTTGACGTCAGCATAAATACTATGAAATATACTCTAGCGGTATATATATATCATAGCGATATCATATAGAATAAGCTTAGTCCTTTATGATACTCTGGTGGTATATTGATACCTAATTGGTATATAGGATTTTTTTAATAAATAAATAAGAAACAAATAAAAAAATTATTAAACTCTAAATTAGTAGAAAATATATTCGTTATATTCTCTGTCGGTATATTTATACCATATCGGTATCATATAGGATTGAGTTTAATCATCTGTGATACCCTGTTGGAATATGTATACCCTATTTGGTATATCATACAAGCAGGTGTTGATGTCAACATGATGTCAGCACGCGAATTTTAATATTAAGGAATAATATTTTAATAGTATAGAGGTACAAAATGTAAAGGAATATTTAAATATAAATAGTTTGCTTTAAAGGGGTTCAAACTTAGTTTTCTCACATTTCTTTGTAAATTTGGGCCAAAATGATATTTTGTGGGTCAATATTTAAATCTTGCCTCCATTTAAGGAATTTGTTCAAAAATGGCATAGACACTATAACACAAGTATATCTTTTACCAATATGGCAAGGCTTCTAAATAAATTTAACAAGATACGTAAAATTAAATATAGTACTAAATAGTCTAACTAATTTGGCAAGATTTGTGAACAATTGAACAACTTGTCAACCCAATAAAGCTTACATACAAGATTTGTGTAGCACAATGGTCATTTTTGTACAAATTCCTTAAATTGGAACAATATTTAAATAGTGGTTATAGAGTGTCATATTTGTGCAAACCTTGCACTTCCTTTCTAATTAACTTGGTCTATTGTAAAATCACCTCTTAATTTGTCATAACTCCAATGCAAATCCTCATGCAATAACATGTAACTATAAATTTTCCATATAAAACATTTACATACAATTTAGGTAAACACTAAGGGTGGAGTGAGGTGGGATGTGGGGGTAGGAAGGGAGTATTGGTGCATGGAGAGCTATGCTGTAGTCAGAATTTTCACTAAAGAAGTTCAAAATACGAAAAAATGAGCACAAGAAGAAGCCAAAGGGCCTTCAAATCTATTATTTATACACAAAAAATAATCATAATCATATATAAACAGAGTAATTTTCTGTTGGAAGGAGTTGGGATAAATTCTTTCGACCCCTACCTAGCTTCGCCTCTAACGGGGAGAGGTGGGAGAAACAATCAACATGAACTACAACTTATTTTCCCTGCTTTCATCACATAAGTCACTTTTAAAATTTTTTGAAAAAACCAACATTTTGACCAACCAAATATGAAAGAATCGAAAAAACAAAGAACTATTTTCCTTTAGTACCAAATACACCCTATACTTTGAACTCCTTGGCTTTTCAAAAAGCCAAAAAGACAAGAAGAACACATACTAGAGGCTCCAAAAGACTTATGGTAAGATTGCATTTTCAAAAAACTTTTTGTTCAAAGGGACAAGAAAATGAAAGAAATAAAAGAAGAAATTGGAATAAGAATAAAGTTCAATTTAATCCTGTCCTACAATCCTTTTAGATAAAAAGATAAAGTTTGTGATGAAGTTGTAATTCCATAATGACTATTTAATCAATAGAAAATGACCTTTTTGGGAAAAATCTACTTAGTTAATTGTGCAAAAATGATGGTTTTAGTGTAATTTAGGACTATTTTGTAGTAGTAATAAATTCATAGTTGTAGCATCTTCATGAGGCCAATTTGATAAAAAGGTTTAGAAAAAAGTGGGAAAATTGTATGATTTATAGTTAGTGATTGGAAAGTAGAGGATTCTTGTTGACTATGGAAGGAATAATTAATGATTTATTATTTGGAAAAAATAATAATTAGCAAAGGATTTTATTTACATGAAATGATGCTTTAAGTGCTATAATTCAACAATAAATAATCTCCTATGATTACTCACTCCCCCTCATTTTATGTGAATGTATTGTTAATATTATTATCTTAGGAGTCAAATATTTTTAGTGTTTAAGTATTATTATTTTTTTGTTCTGTTGTTTATTTCTGACTAAATATTCGATATTTATTTTAGACCTGGCTAATTTAGAAAATAAGTGAATATTTACAATTGCATCATAATTTTTAATTATAGCGATTCTTTTCTTTATTTATTCTAATCTATTTTATATATGTAAATTATTAATCACCCAATAAATTAAAACTCTAAAAAGGAGAGAATATGAGAAAAGTAGGTAGAGATTAGTGCTAAGTTGCTTGATTTGGAGATAAAAATTAGAAAGTCAAATCATAACAAAGAATAATTATTATCACTTAGCTTAGCTTATGCTTCAAACTAAATGGTAAAGATAAAACATCATTTCATAATTGGCAATTATGGAGAATAAGAGATTTGTCATTCAACTTCAATGGGAAAGGTTAAAAGGGAATCATATAAAGATCAAAAGCTAGTTCCTCTTTTTGTTTATTCAATTGGTGTTTGTATCTGCTTTAAGATCTCGATTAATTTAATTTCGTGTTATATAAAATCGAATAAAAGTGAAAACATTTTTTATTATTATTTTTTCATTTTTTATACGTCGAACCCAATATATTTAATTAAGAATCTCATCCATTTCATTATAATTATTGTTTTATATCCTCCATTAGCTCTCTTTTATGTTTTTCAATTGGTGTGTGTTATCCATGTAAGGCCTTGACTAATTTGGATTCGTGCTGCGTAAGATCCTTTAAACATCGGAGAGATTCTTATCGTTTTCTTTTAATTATCAAAATTGGATTCGAAATATCTGATTAAATATAGAAAATTCTTATCTATACCCTCGCAATCTTTATTATTTCAAAAGTTAGCTATTCCTTTATATTTTTTGACCATAGTTTGATATTCATTTTAAATTTTAATTAATTTAAATTCGCATTGTATGAGATTCATTAAAAGATAAGAGCTTTTCGCTAAGATTTTCAATCCCATTTTTTTGTAACTTAAAATTTTGAGTTCTTAAATTTTATATTTATTTCACCACAATCCTTATTATATAATTAACAAAACATTTAATAGAATATCTTGTTTGGCCCCAAGTGGAGTGAGGGGTTGATTTTAGTGTGACAAATCTTCTAAGGAAATTATAGTCAAACACATCAATAAATTGGATCTTAATTTGTTGTCACCATTTTTGGAGCTAAATTTCAATGACTATAACTAGACTTAATTGATAGTACTGAAAAATAATTTTTATATTGCATTATGAATACAATGTTTGATATTTAATGATATAAAACTCTACATTTTTAATAAAATCCTCCCTCCTGGTTCATTTTATTGGTCATATTTACTAAAATTAGATGGTTAAAAATAGTTATCATTTTAATAAATTAAAGTATAATTAGGAGTTTGTTTTCACCTTTATCTTTAGTAATAATAACTATGAAAAGATATTTATTTAATTAGAGGTATTTTTGCCATTTAATTTTCATATTGAAAAAATTGATTTGAAATAAAATAATTTTGAGATCATGCTTAAACATTAATCAACATTTGACTAACTTTATGTGACTTTTTTTTTAATTTGCCTAAAAAAGAATGTTACCTTATCATAATTAGAAACGTTGCAACTTTCAATTTTTCCTTTTGCTTCTTAGAGGTCGTTTGGTAGAGTGTTTAAAAATAATGTTAACTCAAGTGTATTAATAATTCTTATATTAGTAATCCAAGTATTAGTTATTCTTCTTACATTAATTATACATAGAATGTTTTTATGCATTATTTAGTTTGATGCATTAAAAAATAACATGCATTGGATAAAAAAAATATTTACTAATATACCCTTCACAATTATGGTGAAAAAGATGTTAAAAGAAAAGCTTTGAAAGATAATTGAGTCTTTAATCATGTTAATAATGCATACATTAAAAGTATTGTAATACTAATACCTTGATATTCACGGTATTAGTAACACACACTTTAGTATACAATAGACTGATAGAGTATATAAATCATTAATTGTACAAAGTATGAAAAAAGTGTACTAAACAAGGTACTACTAATACATCAAATTAATGCATGGTATTAATAATACATACTTTAGAATGCAATAGAGTGATAGAGTGAATAAAGCAATAATTATACAGAGTGTGAAATGTGTACTAAACAAGGTATTTTTACTAATACACTCTATCAAAAGACCTCTTAAGGAAATGATTTATAATCACATAAATATTTAAAAATTATTTTAGATCATAAATTTTAAAAAATTTATTTTTTAAATATTTATATCAAATCAAATGATATTATATAAAATGAAATAGGAGGACTATTATTTTCCCATTTATTTTCTCTCTTAACTCGAGTACCCAAACCGTGTCTAGAAAAAATAAAAATAATTTTTTTAATAAATACATAGAAAAAAAAAAAAGAAAAGGGGACAAGATTATAAAAGAAAAATAAGTTTAGGGGGAAAAGTTTAATTTAAGGGAAAATAATGAGGCCATCGAGAAATTCCACCGACCTTTTAATAAATGGCGTGAAGTTGGAGGTGACCGACACGTGGCACGTTTCTACCAATAGGCGGCAGATCCTATTTAAAAATCATTTTCAAAAATATTTATTTTTCTTTAAATTTATTTTTCATTTCCTTTATATTGATAAGATTTATCTTTCTCTCTTAAATTATCTATCATGGGTTTTCTTAAATTCTCTTACTCTTTTGATCTATTTTTATTTATTGTATTATTTTAGATATTCAATAATATTTATTTAATTTATAAATTAAGATATCGACTTTGGTTTCGTAGGAACAAGTCAGAAAGATTGAGAAATAGAACTATTTGATTTCATTCGTTCTCAATAGCCACGAGATGATCATCTTAGGGTGATCTCCGCCTCTGCTGCTGGCGGGCAGATGTATAATGTATTACTTCGATCCAACAACTTCTTAGGAGTTGTCAGTTTGGGGAATGGTCAGTTCACCGGGAGGATCGCCCTCCCAATTCGAAGAATTATGATTTTTATTTATAGTGATAATTATATGGCTAATGATCAAGGATATTTGAGATTTTTTATTTATATGAGTTTTTTCAGTACTTCCATGTTGGGATTAGTTACTAGTTCCAATTTGATATAAATTTATATTTTTTGGGAATTGATTGGGCTGTGTTTCTATCTATTAATAGGATTTTGATTTACTATTTTATATTTAATTTCTGATTTACTCTTATTATAATCAATTTTCTATTATAGTTTTTAAGATTAAAAATGAGATTATTCGAGAGAAATTAAGAATAGCTTTTTTGGCAGACAAGATGAGGGAAGCGAGAGTGCGGTGATTTAAATATGTGCAGAAAAGAAGTCTTGATGTTCCTGTTAGGAGGTGCAAAAGGTTGAATTTAGGGTTATGCGTATAGATAGAGGTAGACTGAAAAAGTATTAGGGGAGATGAGTAGACACAATATGACGCTTCATCTCACCGAGAACATTACCTTAGATAAAAAAGAGTGAAAGTCGCGTGTTAGATAGTAGCTTAGGTTAATGGATTTGTAGGGGTAGGATGATGTCTGATGTCTGATATTGTGATATAATAGGTTAGTATGATTAGTCATGTTCTTAAATCTTGTGTTGTTATTTTTAGACTTTTATTCGTTACCTTTATTGTACACACACACACACACACACACACAGAGATATATATATATTATAATTTACTTTTTATTCGATTTTCTTTTTTCATATCTAGTATCTTCTGCTTTTGCAGCTTGATATTTTTGAGACGAGACTCTTTCGGAAATAGTCACTGATCTCCATGAGGTCATGTTAAGGTCTGAGTACATTTTATCTTCTGTAGATGTCACTTGTGAGATTCTATTGGGTATGTTGTTGTTTATATATTCAAAGAGTAATTTAATAGAATTATCTCTATTATTTATTATTTTTTTATTTCTATATAAAGTTAATAAGGAAGAAATAAAAATAGACGGAAGAAGTAATAAATTTTTTAATAAGAGAAAAATGGATTTAAAAAAAAAAAAAAGGAAAGAAGTAACAATGTGGCTGAAGATTTAAATTTGTTGTTAGGCTCCTTGCTTTTTCATGGACGTTCTTATTTTATTAAATAAATCATAAATTATATTTTCTTCGTCTTATTTTATATGGTATTTTTTTTATTTATTTCAAAAAGAATATTATCTTACTCTAATTAAATATAAGGTCATGTCTTCTGGGGGCAGGGGCGAGGGG
>JAABOM020000007.1:23149443-23197046 GCA_011800125.2 Solanum clarkiae
TGTTTATGTAATTGCTCACAAATTATATAAGAGATATTAAGTAAGTTCAATGCAATGAAACATGAATTGATTTAGATTTAAATTGAGATGTAAACTGCATTAGATTCGCTCGATGTGATGATCTTGACTAAAATGTGAATTGAATTAGAAAAATATGATACGACAAGCTCGACTGAAGTAAAATAGATATATATTCGATACGATGAGTCCAACAAAATAAATATTATCAATGTTAGTGGGCTCGTTACGAACGAATTGATGTAATTTTTCAAAAAAATGAGCCTGAGCCTTGGACAACGCTAGAAATCATGGTGCTAACACCAACAAAAAACTGTCAAAATTGTCTATCTCCTGTTCTTTGACCTATAAAATGCTACCAGACGTCGTCCGATACTGTCGAACCTATTGCTACTTGATATTTCTCATAAAATATTACTTGTTATACCAACTCAATTATTAAGAAAATTTGTGTGCAGTTGTTATGTATAATAAATAATCAGCATATATTAGTTTTAAGAAAATGTCCTACTTATTTTTAGTGTATTTTAAAAGAATGATTCGTTTTCTTGTTGATAACACTTTAATTTTAGCTTTCAACATGATATATTTAAAGCTACAAAATTTAAAAATGTTTTGATATATCTAATATAAAATTATAAAATTAAAAAATCTTCTTTCTTGTATTTTTTTAATATTTTGTATCGAGTCAAACTAAATTATTATTATTTTTTTAATAAAGAGAGTAATAAAAAATAATAATAATGTTCGTGTGAATGTATGGTCTAGTGATCGTTACAGGAGACTAGTTGCACAAAATTTCAAGTTGATTCAACTCCAATTACATTATGTTCAACTAAATAATTTAATGATCGGTTAAATGTAACTTTACATCAATAAATTTTATTTTAAAGATATATTTTCTTTATTATTTGTATTAAAATTCGAATTCAGAACATCTAATTAAAAATTAGCATTGATAATATATACTTGTGAATTAAATAAATTTAAATAAATTGATGCATGTTAAGTTAAATCAGACAATATTGATATAAAAATAATATATAATCAATAAAATATATTTATTTACGAACTTTAATGGAAAATAATAACTTTTTACTCATATTTGTATGAAGTTGTCCCTAGTATATATGGTAAATATTTATATCAATTCATGATACTCTTTTAACTTATATTTTTATTGCTAAATTATAGTTAATTAATATAATTTACCTTTAATTTGATATAAATATTAGATACGAGTATTTTTATTATTTTGTATTTGATTTTTGATGTTTATTTTAAATCAATTCGTATCGTATAAGACTTTATTTGTGAATAATGCTTTGTATCAAGAATTTAGTTATATTCAAAATTCAAATTTGATATTTTTGATTAACATGAAACAGATTATTTGTATGTGTATAATAAAGGCTATATATATATATATAATATAAGGGGAAAAAAAAAGGAAAAATATTGGAAGGTTGCATGTTGATTGTTTTCTTTTTTTGTATATAAGGGGGGTATACATCATTAAAGAGGCATTGTGGCTGAGATTTGGCTAGGCTGGCAAAAGGGGCAATGGCCATTCTCTTCTGCAACAACTTCAAGCCTCTTATGCAGCAACTTCTTCTTCTTCTTTCTTTAACAGGTGACAACAACATCCCCTTTTTGTTATACTAACTCTTTTCAGGTCACCTTTTTTGTGTCTTTTTCATTAACTTTCTTTGTTTTTTATGCTATTGGTTTCCTTGCTTTTTGGTTGTGGAGGAGCTGGAATTGCTATCTTAGTTATAAAGATTTCAACTTTTTGTGTGTGTGTGCGTGTGTTGGTTTCTTGTTTTAGTTGGTAGGAACTATAGTATTGTATTGCTTGGCCTTTAATGGATTCTCTTGCTTTTCTTCTCTTGTGGGATTTTGCGATTGTATCTATAAGGATTTCAACTTTTTTTTAGTTGGTGTCTTGCTTTAGTTGGTGGGAACTTATAGTATTGTATTGCTTGGCCTTGAATGGGTTCTCTTGCTTTTCCTCTCTTCTGGGATTTATGGTTCTTGGGTAAGGTTGTTGGTTTGGTGGGGGTGGGGTGGTGGGGGTTAGAGCTGTCACTTTAGTTGAAAAGATTCAATTTTTTGCATTTTTTTGTGATGGTTTCTTGATTTGCTTGCTGGGAATAAGGAGTTCTTGTTGAAGTTTTCTGTCACCAGATTTAGTGAAGGTGGATTCATGGTGCTAATGAATAGAGAATATATGTATATTTATGGTTTATTCTGTTCCATTTATTGAAGCTGGAATTGATATTATCAGTAGAACTTGTTTATGATGATTTATTCTGGTTCCCCCTGTCTATGTTGCTCGGACCCGCACCTGTGTTGGATCCTCCAAAATGCACTACTTTTGGAGGATCTAACGCGTTTCTGCATCCGAACAACATAGCTCCCAGTTGGCAATGGTTTTTTCCCCCTGCAATTTCTGTTGATACATCCAATTTTCTGCTGGAGAGGGTGTAAAAGTTTCAATTTTCAGATTCATTTATGTTTTTTCCCACAAAGTATTCATTGTTATTTTAATTGTATGATCAGATTTATTTGCCAGTACACTCAGCCTTGGAATTGGAATTAACTATGGCCAAATTGCAAATAATCTGCCAACGCCCTCGCGAGTCTCGTATCTCCTCAGATCCCTCAATGTGACGAGAGTAAAACTCTATGACGCTGATCCAAACGTTTTAAGCGCATTTGCGAACACAGATGTTGAATTTGTTATTGGACTTGGGAATGAGTACCTACAAAGAATGTCTGATCCCCAACAAGCTCAGGTTTGGATTCAACAACATGTTCAACCTTACCATACTCAGACTAAAATCACTTGTATTACGGTTGGTAACGAGGTCTTGACGGGGACTGATACACAGCTAAAGTCTTATCTCCTCCCAGCAATGCAGGGTGTATACCGTGCTCTTGTTAATCTTGGCCTTAGCAATGACATATATGTGGCACATCCCCACTCGGCTGGGATCTTGGCAAACTCTTTTCCGCCTTCCTCTGGTACATTTCGACAAGATCTTAGTGAATACATTCACGGCATGCTCAATTTCCATGCCCAAACTAAGTCGCCATTCCTTATAAATTTCTATCCGTTCTTTGCTTACAAAGATAACCCCGATGAAGTTTCGCTTGATTATGTACTCTTCCAGCCTAACCAAGGTACGACAGACCCGATCACGAATTTAAAGTATGACAACATGTTGTATGCACAAATTGATGCAGTTCATGCAGCAATTAAGGCAATGGGCCACACAGACATTCCAGTTAAGATTTCCGAAACCGGCTGGCCATCAAAGGGAGACCCGAATGAGTTTGGAGCAACACCTGAAAACGCTGCACTATATAACGGTAATTTGTTTCAGCGTATGCAGCAAAATGAAGGGACTCCAGCAAAGCCATCGGAGCCCATTGATGTTTACGTGTTTGCACTTTTTAACGAAAATTTGAAGCCTGGTCCAGCATCAGAGAGGAATTATGGCCTCTATTACCCTGATGGAACTCCAGTTTATAACATTGGGTTACAAGGATTTCTTCCACGTATGGACTACTCAGCTGCTAAGAAAAATGTAAGGAATCTGTTATTTCTTGCTTCATATGTCGGCTATTACCTTCATTTTCTCGGTTTCTTTTAGTTATAGTTGTGGCAACTCCAGAAATCGTTTACAGTATTTTGCTGAAATGTTGAATCTTGCATATTTTTGCCTTCCTAATGCTATCCTTTTATTTTGTACAGGTCTTTTCTATTTCTGCTTTTCTTCTGCCTCTTCTGATTTTCTTGATACACTATTGAACGCGGTATGATAGATCAAATATGGAGATTAGAGTTCATTTTTTTTCAAGAACTTTGTTGATAGATATAAACGGTAAGAAGACTTTAATCCTCAAATTCTCCTTATTTATGCTTTCGTTATTCCTTGAATTTTCTTGAATCAGTGTGATTTTGTTAGGGGCGTTTGAGGTCATTCGTTTTGAGAGTATCTATCTTCATTTTCCTTTGTTTTTAATAATTAGGAGCTCCTCTTGAAATCCAGGTTGCTCGAACTTTCCAAAAGTGCTATTGCACCTTGTGTTGGATCCTCCAAAGTGCAGTACTTTGGAGGATCCAACACTCACCTGGCAGCATTTTTGACGAGTCCAAGCAAACATAGCCTGAAATAACCGTGACTAGTATATATGTACTATGTATGATGCGTCGTCAAAGTTATTTTTGTTAATTTGCAGTTTTGTGAGTTTAAAATCTTGTTTTTGAGATGAGGGTTCCTACGAAACAGCCTCTCTACCTCTATGAGGTAGTGCTAAGGTCTGCGTACATCTACCCTCCCCAGATCCCATTTGTAGTGGTTGTTGTTGTTGTTGTTGTTGTTGTTGTGAGTTAAAATCTCACCTTATGCATGTTCAAGTGGATTCTTGTGATTTTAATATTCCAATGATGGTCAACTGTTAATCACCTACTTTCTAGGATACGTTCCATTGTATCATTTTTTTATTGAAGATATGGTAATGTGTCTCATCAGCCTTATCTTCCCACTAGCAATCATGCATATGAATCTCATTTTACAAAATTCCCATCATCTTCATGAAGACAAAAGTCCATATTGGTTTGCATATTGGAAAAGAAAGCCACCTTCTTTAAGTCCATCTGTCAACAAATTCTAAATTATTTTCCAAATTGAATAATACTCTATCCGTCCCGTCTTACTTTTCTTATTGGTCTGTTTCCAAAAAAGTGACTTTATTATTTAGTAAGTTTTTCAATTTTGAGGTTCTGCACACATCTTTAGTTTAAGAAAACAAAATTCAAAAGTATCTCTTTATTTCTTGAACTCCGTGCCAAATCAAACTAAGACACTTAAATTTGGACGGACGGAATGTTTTCAAGTGGAAAGGCTCATTAGTGATTGTGTTGTGTTTTGATTATGACTTCTTCTGTCTCTTTCTTTTTATCATTATTTTCAAAAAGAATTTGTTACATCAACCTGATGTGGAGCTGTCAATATTGGCGCCACCTATCATCTTCGAGTCTTCGTTCTACTTCTACCACCTTACTTTTTTCTTCTTTTCCTTATTTTTAACTCCTATTTTAACATGTTCCTAATTTCATACTTGCACAAATTTGGAAATGAAATCCTCCCTATCTAATTTCACCACGTAGCAACAAGCAGTCCACGTATTATATAGATTTTCTTTATAGTGTGTGTGTGGACGATGATTCGCAGGAAACAGTCTCTCTGCCATAGAGGTAGTGGTAAGGTCTGCGTACATTCTACCCTCCCCAGACACTTGTGGGATTCCAGTGGGTATGTTGTTGTGTGTGTGAGTGTGTATTCGTCTTTCTTGCTTCTTTTTTTTCCCGTGTAGGTCAGGAGTGGGGCTCGGGCATAAAAGGGAAAAGAACTTCCTTTACTGTTCTTTATTTTTGGTTGCCTTGTATATAATAGTATGTGCTTATATGGAACTGATGTGGCATTATGGAAACTTTTGGTTGGCCATTCTTGTAAAGTTGCAACTTTAATATCAGCAATGAGTAGATAAACCTTGACAAATGGAAGAATCCACTTTGACATTTTGCTAACAAGACTGCCTGGCTAATATTCCCACTGAATATGATTCCCTAGTGGGGACCTTCACTGGATAACTCTAGTTAGTTAACAACACTTTATACCCTCTTTGGTACGAAAGTCGATATACATGTGAAGCAATGTCACTCGATTATATCAAACTGATTGAATCTTTTCCTGTCCTCGGAGATCCCACTAGAATGCCTTCTACGTTTAGTAGAATATGAACTTAGCCAGAATATGAAACAGTCTCTCTATCTCTATGAAGTAGTGGTAAGGTCTGCGTATATTTTATCCTTTTCAGACCCCACTTGTGGGATTCCGTTGGATATGTTGTTTGTTGTTGTTGGACCTCAACCTCCTAATCTAGAGACGAGTCTATAAGAAGTGATCCGTTGCTTGATTCTCCCGTGAGGAAAGGTCTAATTTACAATTTGCTTCTTCTGGATCGAAGCTCTATGTCCTCATGATCTTGATATGTAGTAACTTGACATAAGATACCCAACTCGGCCAAGAACATCTTGAACTTAGCCAGATTACAACCACAACGCCTTCTAATCTAGAGACGAGACTTGTTTCCCGAGCTTTCTATATAGTGAACTAGATCATAATCATTCTCAACGAGTCTCTAAGAAGTGATCCACTGCTTGATCCTCCTATGAGGAAAGGTCTAATATACAATTTTCTTCTTCTTGATCGAACCTCTATGTCGTCATGATCCCCAACTCGGGCAAGAACATCTTGATTACGAAGGTCCTATAACCTTGTATCACAGCATTGACACAAATAATGAGCGTCTTTGAACGTCTCTAGACCTGCTTATCCTCCCCGCCTCCTCCAGACGTGTATGAACTAGTGATCGCGACAGGGAAAAAAGGTAAAGATGCCGTCAACACATTCAGTTAACCATCTTTGACAACTAATTGTCAAATTTGGCTGCTGATATGTGTGTTATTATACTCTTCTGCAGATATTGATGGTTTCTTAGTCTTGATTCAGTTAATCTAACAGCTTCATTTTTCATCTGCAGGTAGTCGAAAACGGCGCGGTTTTCTAGATTCTCTGTTTCACATTTGCTAACTTGGCTGGGAAAATTGTTTGTGTTCATACCAGAAAACACACACACAAAAAACATTTATAGAATATTATAGATAGATTCAGGGAAAAAAAGTTAAGTTTGTAAACTATTTTTACTAGTTGAATAGTTGATTCATTTACTTATAATTCTAATAAAAACAGAAAAGTTTGTTATTATTATTAGAAATTATAATAAGGGAAATATTATTGTGCTGATGTTATGATTGATTAGGACATACTGCAAATTGTTATACTTGCTTTTTTTTTAAAAAAAAAAATATTAATTTTGTAGTATAGTTGTAGTTTGTAGGGCCACTTGTGGTATTAAATATTTATTATTTTATGAAAAGTGAAGATAATTTTTTTTTCTATTTTATTTTTAGTAAGTTTAGTGAACGCTTTATGATGAGAAATATAAAATTATTAATAAATAGGAAAAAAGATTCCTCCGATGAAATATTTGAAAAGGCTTCATACATATCTAATCTCTTTAAAATCAAATGAAATTAATTTTCTTTTACATTTTTTCGGATCACAGAGTATATCTTTGTGTATATATATATATATATAAGATTGTATTAGTAATACATTTTATTCAATATTATTCTTGTATACGCTATCAAATGACTTTTTTATGAAATTAGTAAACAAAATGGAATCAATTTTATTTTGAGTATTTCAATAAAAAAATACTATGACAAATTTAACGGACTAGCTATTTAGCATTCTCTTTTCTAATTTATGTGTCATTTTTTGTTTTTCGAGAGTTGCACTTTATTTGGATAGTTGTTATGCATTGTTTCATAATATATTGTATTATATCATAATATATCGTATTGTGTTATGTTATTTCAATGAATATAATATTTGAATAGATTCTATTATTATCCGTCATGACATAATGTCATGTATTTATAATTTAAATGATAAATCTAAAAGAAATTATAGAGTATGTAGTAGATATTATGAAAAGATAGAGTAAACAATTAAATAAAATTACCTAATAATAAATAAAGTTAAAAAATAAAAAAAAATTAAAATAATAATGCAATCATACCAAATCGATCCTTAAACAAAATAGATCTTTTCATTATTATCTAATATGATACGATACGTTGACATTTAAGTAACAAGCAAAATACGTATTGTATTTAAACAAAGGGCTAAACAGTTTAAATTTGAAGGGTAAAAAAACTCGGTTTCCATTGTTGAAGGTTTTGAAGATTCAATTCCTTTGAGCTGCCATTGAAGTGTTGCTTTGGGAGAAATGGATCGATCGAAACAAGTAGATCCTCATAGCCTAGAAGCTTCACTCATTCAAATCATCAACTCCCACCATTCTTCATCTCTCAAGCTCCGGGAATCGACCGGTCAGTAACCTCCAATTTTACTATATTGTGTTTCTGCGTTTCTCCAATTTTACAAAATTGGGTTGTGGGTTGCTCGGGTTTTGCGATTTGGGTTTCTGGGTTTCTCGAGTTTTACATCATTGGGTTGTGGGTTTGCTCGAATTTTACAAAAAAATGAGTTTCTGGGTTTCTGGAATTTTACATTTGTGGGTTACTCGAATTTTACAAAATTGGAACAAAATTGAGTTGTGGGTTTCCTTGAATTTTACGAATTGGGTTGTGGGTTACTTGCTCTTGACAAAATTGGGCTTTGGGTGTTCTTGAATTTTGGTTCAGAGAAGGCGAAGAAGGATGCGATTAGCAGTGCGAGGCGGGTTTCAGAGCTGCTAGTGGATTCAGTGAATAGAGAAGTACAAGAAGCTTTTGTAATGCAAAAGAGAATTGAAATGGAAATTCGTGCTTTGACTGCAAGCATTTTGCAATTTGGAAAGCAAACTGATCAATGGCTTGCTGCTTCACACTCAATCAATACTGCAATTAAGGTCAGTCCATATTGCTAATTGTGTTTATGTTTTTCTCCAAGATTGAATATTTCTGATGAATGTGTAGCTTCTAGGCCCTAACATCCAGTGAAAATGATTATCACCTTGTTCAAGTTCTGCTGAGTAGAAAACGCTAGGTGATTTCTTTCCGTCTGTTTTGGTGGACAAAGTCAGTAGGTAGTTGGTTTAGCCTGGTGGAAGATAGCAGGTATCCGATATGATACTTTCTGTATGATTATCACCTTCTAGGCTCTAACATCCAGCGAAAATGATTATCACCTTGTTCAAGTTCTCCTGAGTAGAAAACGCTAGGTGATTTCTTTCCGCCTGTGTATGTTTTGGTGGACAAAGTCAGTAGGTAGTTGGTTTGGCCTAGTGGGAGGTTGCAGGTATCCGATATGATACTTGAGATGTGCACAAGTTGACTGAGATATCGTGGTTGATTGAAAAATTGTCAGCTTGTTTTTGTAGAACTAGGAAGTTCAATTATAAAAGCGCGAGCCTCATTGCAAAATGTTGGATTGACTTTTAAACCGTTATTCTGAGGTTCAGTTGTGAAATATGAAGCACGAAGTTACATCAGTTTGTTCTGGTGTTTCGAGAACTGTCTAGATCATTCTGATCCGATTCCGAGAGCAAAATACCTTGACCTCTTGACTATCATACTCTTCTCCAGTGTCGGACTTCGGACTGTGAAAGTATTGTTTACTGTTCTTCAGTAGTGAGTGTGCTTCGCCTTACGCAGTTGAGATGATGTTCATACAGAAATACTATTCACATAAAAGAAAAAAGGTAAATGTCAGAATGCAAATTCTGAAATTAAGAAAAAGGACACATAACTTTGGTGCTGTGCATAAATTTTCTTTTCGTATATTCATCTCTATTAGAGGAAATTTTCATCTGATCTCTTTGCCTATAACTAGGCATCTCCGGCTTCAGTTAAACATTATCCCCCTTGACCTTCTCTTATTTTTAATAA
Source organism: Solanum clarkiae (assembly GCA_011800125.2). Lineage (NCBI taxonomy): Eukaryota > Viridiplantae > Streptophyta > Magnoliopsida > Solanales > Solanaceae > Solanum > Solanum clarkiae. Next base: position 23,158,994 of record JAABOM020000007.1, read on the forward strand.
TAAAGCTATTCTCTGTGTGGCGTTGGAGTAGGCAAAAATAGTCGAACCACATAGTAAGAGAAAAGAGATGAAATGATTTTCAATTTAGGTAGGGAATGCCATTTATAGGCAGCAGAGAGATTGGCTGAAAATTTCCTCTAAAATATGAATATGTAGAAAATTTCTATGCAGCACCCAATTGTGTGTCAGTTTTCTTTATGTACTTGCTTATTTGTCCATCTTTTTTCTTTCACACTATACTGGGTTTTTCCCCTCGTTCTTTCGTTAACTTCTCATTTTTCTAGACAGTGGTTTGTTCACATCACAAGGTGGACGTTTAGGTAGTTAACTAACTTAACTATTAAGATTCTCCTTCTATTGAATTTTGGCGAGTTATAGTTGACCCCAACTGAAAAGAGCCTTTGAGCAAGAGTCTCTACAACTAATAAAATTGTCTCCCTGTGACTAATAGGACACATATTCACGCTATGGAATTAACCATTAATAGGGTATACTGCCTGCATCATACCCCTTAGGTTGGACCTTTTCCCGGATCCTGCAAAAAGCAGGGTGCTTCGTGCACTTACTTGTAACTTTATAGCCGACATCAACTAGATGAGGCTGACCATACTTGTTTCTATAGAAATGGGATGCTTCTATGCAGTGAAACCGGAGTCTCTTTTTTTTCATATTGACACACTGTGTAATGTTATGATTCAATCTCGCGGAGACATAGATGATACTCTTCATATATACATTGTTGATACGTGTAGCTTCAATATTTTTCTCTGTGGCACAGGAAATTGGAGATTTTGAGAATTGGATGAAGACTATGGAGTTCGATTGTAAAAGTATTAAAGCTGCAGTCTGCAATATTCACCAAGAATGACATTTACAACATACCCAGTAAAATCCCATAAATGGAATCTGGAGAGGATAAAATATATGCTAACCTTACCACTTCCTCATAGAGGTAGCGAGGTTGTTACCAAGAATGACATTTGAATTTGAATTATCAAAGGCCTATATCACATGTCATTTAAACTTTTTGGCAGTGTACAGAATATTGTTTTTGCATGAATGATATGAAATTGCATTTATCTCTATACAACTTGTATATTGTGTAATTTTAACCAATTCCTAAAGGATTAGGAATAGCTAATCCAACTTAAATACACTTATACTAGATGTGAATTTTATAAAAGGATGACTATTTTAAATTAAGTTGTGAAGGGAGTCTTGGAATAACCGGTAAGCTTTTTCTCGAGCCCTGCGCATAGTGGAAATTTTAGTGTGCATTGGACTTACTAAATCATCCGCGTAAGGCTCTCATACATCATAAAGGAGAATTACAACACTTGCTTATTGCTATTAAAAAGACTTGTACAGACAATTGTACATATACAATGTCAAAGATCACACTATTGTTACACAAACCACTCTAGAAATCCTCTCCATAACCACCAAACAAACAATAAATGAAATAAGTAAAACTGAATTTCTAACATCCTAGTATGACACAATGAAAGGTAGGATCATGGACATGAACTCATCATAGGTCAGTTTTGCCAAGCCAGTATATCGCGCGTCTTTCTCCTTAAACTTTTCGGTCAAGCCCTGAGAATCGCAAAGCAGGCGGATTCAGAAACACCAAGTATGAAAGGCAAAAACAAGTAACGTCACTGGTTATAAATGTTAAAAGGAATTCTATCAAGATGTGAACAAACATGACAAGAGTAAAATTCCATCTCAATGCATTTCTTTTGAGAAGACATCAGAATCTGTAAACATCTGGATGATCTTTTGCTTTCTGGGAAGTTACACAGTTGGTCACTCAGTCAAGATATATATATAATATATAATATATATCATACATATACTATATATCTGCTGGCTATTTTTCAGCGTGGGCGGCAATTTCTGTTTATCGCTCTATATGTAATCATAATTTGTAGTCAGAAACTCAGAGAAGTCCTCAGTACAGAATCCAATAAAACAGAATCAGTTTACTCCTAATACACAAAACCACATCCTAAAGTTCCTATACCGTTGCACCTTCCTCCATTTTTTTTTAATGACAAGGGGAACCCGCAGCCGCTATCTTTAGGTGCGCACAGGGTAAACCCCGCTTGTATGCAATAGCTAACCTGCACTGGGCAAGCCCAGTGCGACGAGCTCGACCCAGAAGGCAATCCCCTTGCTTTTGCTAGCAAGAGGTTTTGAACTTGAGACCTCCAACGTGGAAGTCCAAGCCCAAACCACTGGGCCACCCCGAGGGGTACACCTTCCTCCGTTGTTATATATATTTTCAGCCTAAAGTTTAAAAATCCTCCTTAACCTAGATAGCAAGTACCCTGTGGTAATGCAATATGTTGCCGCCTATGGTACAATCACCTTAGTTAGGATACTTATAAAGCATCACATGCTTTGGCCTATTAACCACCAAAACTTTTCTTCGCCCAGCCAATAGTAGCCACCAACTCCTTCCTCTCAGTAGCCATCTGCACGTTACTCGGTATCCAGCAAACTAATGATGCTTTCTTTCTTGATAAACCAACATCACCATTGCTGCCAAACGCTATTACTGAATTCTAACCATACTAACCTATAAGACGGCCACGATAAGCCCAATAGTTATCAGTTTACTTCTAATGCACCATGACAATAGCTATTCGATTATGCTGGCCTGCCTCAAGCATCAAACTTCAAATCTGATAACGTATTGGAAAAGCCTTTAATGAAGAGTTGTTAACAAGTAATCCTGAACGTACTTTCTTTAGAAAAAGCAAGGTGATCTAACTCATCCATAGAATTGTTGACAAATTTGGTTTCCAAGGTAGCTGAAAAGACGGAGAACCATTTCTTGAACGTCTTCACAAAAAATTCACCGTGATTCAGTTTTTAGAAAGTGGATTTGATAAGTTCTGGAAATAAGAAGAACATTGGTGATGGTGGTTGCAGAAACAAGGTCAATATATTGACAGGCACTTGAGTTGAAATGAAGTTTTCGATTTTATTGCAGATCTTACGCAATAAATAGCGATTCAAAGGTGCTAGCACCCTAGCTAATGATGGTAATGTCAAACCGGGACACCTAGGTGAATGGGGTGGGAAGCAACCACCACATATTCATGATGCACCAAGATATTTCGCTAACCTTACAGACGATGCTAGTCGGTCTACTCCCAACAAGAACTACATGCATCAGCTTTCAGTATTCAGTGTATATTAAAAAGAGAAGTACTTATGAACTCAGTGACATGTACAAGATATAGATTTTCAGCTTCAGCTCATTGTATTAGCTTTTTCAAATCAATAATTTTAGTTCGCAGGTAGACTTTCTTGCATATTATAACTTGTTAAAATTGGAGTTCTATTATCAGTTGGGTAGCCCGTTAGGTGCTAGTCACGACCTCTAATTGAGTTGTAACACTTTCTTTTAGATAACTCAGTATTATTAAGAAGTATAAGATTGCAAAGGCAGATGAATAAATCAAAGATATTACGGAAATGATTATAGAAAGAGATCAGTTGTATTTACCTTCACAACCATCCCACATCTGCATCATAAAAGCATAAAGTTCAGACCACAGTCAACTTGAGAACCTATTTACTTAATGTAAAGGACATTTCAGTATACTTACTCAACAAAACTATCAAAACATAGCTCAGGTGTCCGACCACTTCCGTCACTATATCTGGAAATCAGAACTTCAAGAACAGAAGGTGGCACCATGTATCCAAGACTGTAGAGAGCATCCCTTAATTCTGTTGCATCAATCTTCCCACTTTGATCTCTGTCAAATCTCTCAAAAATGGCCTGCAAACAAGAGGATCAACATTAGAGACACTAACTGAAACTTGAAAAGTGGTAAAGATAATTTCTGAAACAAAATGTGAATGGATATGGTGTAGAGTATGAGAGACATATAGCCACTAGATGGATGAAAGGTAAATTTTCATTGCTATGCACCAAGAAGGCACAGCAAAAAAGGATTCCTAAATTCAGACATCTGCGAAGAGTTAAGTCCACAGAACTATTTACATTATGAGCATTTTTGAAGTTACACCATGAGTACGAGAACTTTTAAATGTTACGCATGGTAAAGATGAATATCTGTTCTCAAAACATCTATAGTATCTCATATCTCCAAATTGTACAAAATATGTACCTATCACTTCCTGTTACTAATGTCCTTCCATAGGCCGGACACTGAAAAATTTACCCCAGGACAAGGCCATATTAGGCTGCATATAACTTATTTTGTATCATTCTCTACCCCCCCCCCCCTTCTCCTATCTACTTCCACCTCCCTATCTTCTTCAGCTTGCTCTTCCTCATGTCAACTATCATTTTTATTTTACTTATTTGTTTCCAATAGAGGTTTCGATATTCTAATATCTCGAATGCTATCCTTACAATTAAAAACTAAAGCAGAAAGGAATCAACGATTGCCTACCCTCCATTGACCAAGACAGCTCCATAGTGCAGCAAATTCCTTTGGTCCTGTTCAGCAATACAAGGCAAAGCTCAAGTAAATAAGAGATATCCAAAACAAAATTTTGAGCTACAAAATTAGATAGCAATGTCATATAGCAACATCCACAATATTTCAGAAGAAAACCAAAACATATATAATCTAATCACGAATTCTCACAAGAACAAGAAAATCTCCATTGTCAATCGAACTACATTGATATGAAAGTAAAGCTATATACGAAGTGATTAGGCTTTATGGCAAAACCCAAACAGGGGAAGATCTAGGGTCTCCTGAGGGTCTACACCATTGTGAATCCCCTAAACGCAAGAGTAGAGTTTGGCTTAGTGGTTTAGAGGGTCAAAATTCAATTTGACATAAACCCAAAGAGCTCAATTCAAAACATAAGTAGAATTGAACAAACTTTTGCTTGTTGATTAGTCTATATGGCAAAAACCCAAAGAGCTAAAATTCAAGAAATGAGTAAAATTGAGCTAAACACATCTATATAAAGAACCCCACAACCAAAATCACAGCAAAAAAGGTTTTTTTTCCCCAAACTAACCAATTCTTGGAAAACAACCACCACCACCACCACCACAACAACAACAACAAACCCAATGGAATCCCACAAGTGGGGTTTGGGGAGGGCAAAATTTACGCAGACCTTACCACTACCTCTATAGAGATAGAGAAGAGATAGAGAGCCTGTTTCCGGACACCACCACCACCACAACAACAACAAAATCCCTTCTTTTCAGTTAATCACTACATTGATAGTATACAGGAAAAGCTACATATGAATTGATTAAGCTACACGGCAAAACCCAAATATATAAAATTCAAGAAATGAGTAAACTTGAGCTAAACACATCTATGTAAAGAAACCGACAACCAAAATCAAAGCAAAGAAAGTTTTTTTTTTCTTTTCAAACTCACCAATTCTGGGAAAATACTCAGATGGATTCTTGAAAAGAAAGATGAGCAACCGAATAGTCCTAAGACTAAACCTTTGGTAATCAGAAGAAAGAGCTTGTTGGAGCTCATTCTCTTCAATAAACCCACTACAATCCCCATCTACCATCTGAAAACTCCGAATAACTTGTGGGTCTGTTCCAGGAGGAAAAGAAGAACCATAAATTGGTGTATTCTGGTAATACCCATATGAAGAACCAGGTCCATAACCAGGTGTTTGCAGCTGAGACTGATAAGGGTAACTTGGAGAAGATGAAGAAGGAGGATGATATGGGTGAGCTATTGGTGGTTCATTTGGGTCGGTAAGTGGCGGCGCAGAAGGAGAAAACGATGATCTGCCATAGGAAGACATTGTTGTTCGGTGGAAACGTACAATAATGGAGGTTCAAGAACAGGTTTATATGGTGCTGATTTGTATTTTTTCCTATTAAAAAAATATATTAATTTAATTAGATAATTTTTTTAAAACCTATTTTAACTATAATGTTTAGTTCTAAATTCGTCAAGACAATTTGTATATATTTTATGAAAAATACTTTAATTATAAGTTTCTTAAAGGACCTCCTCAAGTATTAGATTTTCAAAAAAAAAAAAAAAAATTTACGATCATACAAATATATATTAAATATAATTTATTTTGAAATAAAAATATAAAATCATTTTAATGATTATCACTTAAAATTTATCAATATTAATAATATTTATTTATATTATTAATAATATAATAAGAGAATTACGCATTGTTTTCTTTTTCTATTTTAAGCCCGACAAATAAAACTATTACTTTTAGATATTAGAGAGAGAAGGACACCACTCAGCATCATTCCATAGGTAGGGTCTACTCGACTTGACTGATTGAATCAATTTATTTACTTTGTAGAATTCAAAATTAGAGTTGCGAATGATAATGATATTTCAGGTAGGAAACGAAATAAGTAATAAATAAGACATATTTTGATTCATGATAAAAAAAAATCATAATTCTTCATGTGCTTCTAAAAAGTTTGTACACCTTAGTCTACTTGGTAGAAGTTCAGAAACAACTTCTCTATCTCTATGAGATAGTGATAAGGTCTGCGTACACTTTTTTCCTCCTAGACTCCAATTGTGAGGTTTCACTAAATATGTTGTTGTTGTAGTCTACTTGGTAGAAAGATCGTCTCCGAAAGAACCTTGTTCTCACGAAAACATTAGTAATGGAAATGAAAGTGTAACCAGGCGTTTTGAAGATTTACGTTGCGCAGAATCTTCACTTTCAATGCTGCACCCGTATCCGATTCTTCAAAAATATACTACTTTTGGTGAATCCGACACGTACCCATGGACATTTTTAAGAGTCCGAGCAACATAGTTGAAGATGATAACTTTAGTAAATTACTCATGTAACTTTAGTAACTTTAGTCAAGTCTATAGCACCAACAACTCTTACACCATGCAAGAAAACAGTGCAAACCTGAAAAAGGCACTAGGCAAATAAGAAAACAATCAAAGAAAGAAAAGAAGTTTCAAAGATTAGGAGATATGCTAAAACTTTACCAGTTACTATTCAAAAGAACAGACAGAAACTCATCAAAGTAAACTCAACGAGTATGATTCGATATGTATGACTACAAAGCCGAGCAAAACATGGGAGAGGATGACCCACCTTGCTAAAACAAACATATCAATGAACCTGCTTGATGAGCTCAAATTTACAGTTCTTTTCGGGGTTGTCTTAATCAGACATTAAGTTTTGAAAATGTGAAAATACACAATGACTTCATTGATTGTTTTGTTTATTTGCTGACTTGTTTCTACAGTCGGGAAATCAGATTGGTTTACAAAATGTTACAGTGACAGAACACGAGAGAGATGTGTTGGATATATAAGAAAACAATCTTCATTTTAGATGCATTTTAAAGTCATGCAGGTTTCGATCTACAGCTGAACAATATCACTAGTAATAATGGATAAGGCACTTCACATATTGTATAAGAAGCGCAGGCATGTAACCTTGGACACTGGTAGGACAAACCTCAATGAAGATATATGTTGAGTACGAAAGAGATTGTATCTAACACCCTAGACAAATTTCATATTAATCAAAAATTACAAGGACACGAATCATGGACCCTAAAAAAGTCATGCAGACTGATAACCAAAGCTAACAATAATAGCGGTGGATTGGACTGTTATAGTATTTGATTAACTGTCTTCCTTTAAGAGGTTCAGTTTGGTGTTTTTTAGAGGTGGCAAGTTGCTTTTTCTGGTGTAGGAAGGTAGAAGTAGAAAAAGAAGCTGCAACATGAAAATCCATCAAGTAATTGTTTGTAAGGGCAACATCATAGTTATTAGTTAACTAAAAGTAAAGCATATCTCAGTACCTTATTTTTCCCCGAAGAGTAGAGTCTTGCCAAAAGCTGTCATGTGCATTTGCTATCTTTCAAGGTAAACATCCTTTTCGTGTATAAAGCAGGTTTTGAGCAGCTTGGCAGGACCTATTCTTGTCCTATGAAATGATCAACCCTTCCTTGATTTACTTTTTATCCTGTTCATCAAATATTCACCCAACCTAGCGCCAGCGTCTACTATTCTCGTTTCAGGTTTTATCTCAGCTCTAATAAGTTCCTCCAAGATATTCCCTGTTTTTTCAGCAGCATCCCATTCCAAGATCCTGAATACGATTACTTCCCATGTATCTGCATGTAGGGCTTCACCATGCCTCAAAATACTCCCCGCTACTTCACAAGCTTCATCAATTTTACCTAGATTACAGAAACCTTTCACAACCATGTGAACCACAGAAAAATGCGGAGAGAAGCCTTTTGACATCATTTCCACCATGTAATTCTTAGCCTCATCATACATTCCCTGATCGCATAGACCCCCAACTAATGTCCTATAAGAGACCAAATTGGGAAGACACCCATTTGATGGCATGTCCTTGAGGATTTTACAGGCATCAGCAGCACGACCTTCTCGACAAAACCCCAGAATTACTGTATTGTAATGGACAATGTCAGGATTGCAACCCTTTACTTTCATTCTGCAAAGAAACTTGTAAGCCTCCTTAAGTTTCTTTTTCCGACACAAGCTGTTCAATAGAGTGCTGTAACTTAAAGCATCGGGAACAAAACCTTTATTCAGCATGTCCTCTAGCAAGTCTACAGCTGTATTCACTTGACTTTTTCGACACAAACCCTGCATCAGAATCCTATATGATTCTACATTAGGACTGATGTCTCTCTTAAACAATTGATTAAACAGTGAGTAGGCAATACTTAGATCATCACTCAAACAGAACGCCCGCATTAGAATGTTGTAGGACTCCGTGTTGGCCAAAACTCCATATGTATGTGCAGATCTGAAGAGATCAAATGCAGGACGAAGAAAGTTCCGATGAGTAACAAGGATTTCAAGAATAAGGTTGAGATGCTTTGGAAGGGGCTTCATATTGAATTCCAGGATAGTATAAAAAGTTTTAAGGGCTTTATCAGGGAGGCAAGCATCACCATATATTTGGATGATGTGGGAAAAAAGAGATGGGGAAATGGAGTAAGGCTGCAATTTGAGGGAAGAGAGGACGGACTGCATGAGGGAGAACTGGCGGGAACGGCCAAGCTTGAGGATGAGGGTGTGGAAAGTGGCATACGAGTGCTGAAAATTGGGTTCTCGCGAGGCTAAATCGAAAATTTCTTTAGCAAGGAGCGGATCTGATTGGGAAGCAATAAGCTTCTGGATTCGAGCTGGAGAGCCAATAGACGGTCTCTGGTTCATGTTCTGTTTATGTTCTTCATCTGCTTGTCTTCGTTTTCTATCTTGCTCTGGCTGTTGAGTGTGATAATGTGATTTAAAATTGTACCAGGCAGAAAGTGGCTTGGCCTTTGATAGCCAAATGGAAGAATAAATTACCCGAGCCGAGAGATCCTTGGAGCTGAAGTGATGTGAAAGCATTCTCATTTTTTTTCAATCATCAAGGTCTTACATCTTCACTTACTAATAGCCTCGATAGGCACTTCATTGTGTTTATGCAAGTGGTGTTCCAGAAAGCAAATCAGCACTGTGTTTGCAGTATTCAAACAAGACCACGACCTAGTTATCTGGAGACAACAAAAATTATGTCACAGGTGAAACAATGATAAGAAATATAGACGAAAAATCGTAACAACAATAATCACTAAGCAGTAACATTGAAGTAAAAAGCCCACGTAAAATAGAAATCAACTAAACTAAGCTTTGATGAATCATGCTTGAGTAACCTAAAATTCTAAGAAGTATCAAGAAACTCAGAACCCAGAAGTTATCAGTCGAAAGACGAACTTCCGATCACTTGCTTACAACTTCAGCTCCAACAGGAGAGGGAAACTTACTCAAAAGAGCCCTAGATTCAGTATCATTTGAAGAGATAAGTTTTCCTAATGCCAGGTAAATCTTCCTACAGATGAAGAGCACAATCTTTCTCTCTGAAACATTTTTTCGAACATAACCACATGCACATACGGGAAATTTGACTATTGCTCTGCAGATTAATCAAATCCCAAACTTTTCAAGATGACTATCCAGAATTCATACAGGAAAATTTCTCTTTTTTTAAGAACATTTGTGTCTGCATTCACACAGTTTTCACTTTCATATATAATACTCATATAGGAAAAGGAAACTTGGAGCAATGGTAAAGTTTTCTCCCTGTGACCTATAAGTCATGTGTTCAAGCCTTGGAAGCAGCCATTAGGGTAGGCTATCTGCATAACATCCCTCGGGTTATGGCCCTTCACTGGACCCTGTGTGAATGCGGGATGCTTTGTGCTCTAGAATACCTTATTTGATACTCATACAACAATGTGAGGGTTCATGCAAAAATGGAGTAGCAAATGATATAGTTCTTATGGAATTTTGAAGAGGAAGAATCAAAGTGGCCCGGTACAAAATTAGAAACCAGAAGTGACAGTGCCTGCAAGGAAAAGGAACAAACAAGAGCCAATTATATTTATTGCCTCCTCCAAATTTTCATCCGATTGTTCTTTACTTAACTCAATAGTTGCGCTTACCACCTTCTAGCTATTTTTCTTTGTCTAACTAGTAGAATGAACTGAGCTTGTAAAGCAACCCCACAAATTCACTTACCTTTTAGAAAGAGGGTGGTAAGGATATCGATGCACAAAAAATACGAAGACTATATTCTAAAAAGAGGGTGATAAGGACATTAATACTTACGGGTATTATTTTTCAAACCAATATTTTCAAAGGTGATTTTCAAGAACTACAACTTCTACGCCTCAATCCTAAGTTAGTAGCTAGAGATTTACACTGGATTAACTTCAAAAATAGAAGCAGCAAAAGACACACATGAAGGTTATTTACTCTTCTTGTTGTTATTTGTCTTCCTTTTTTTTTCTCAAGAAATTATTGTGGTTCAATGAAGTCTTACTTTTCTTCATCTTACTCAGGACTGACATCCCGACGTCCAAATGTGTTTACAAATTGACTTATTGCATTATAAAGGGCAGGTAATATATGAATTGCTCAAATATCAATTGGAGTTATGGCCATCTTGGAGAAACACAAAATTTACAACATTGAGTTCAATTTGGATATATCATAGAGCAACAAAATAGAAATTCAAATACCCACATACAAATAGCCAGCACAAACATACTACATTGATTATCAATGAGCTTTCAGTAACCTAAAAATACTGAAAGTTTTAAGAAACAGAAAACTCAATCTCTGTTATGTTTCTTTTGATGCCAGCCACTTATTACTTTTTATTGCAACAAAAGAACGTCTCCTACATAAGACATGCAAGTAAATCAAAGACGAGAAGACATGTATTCGAGATAGGAATTGGTATGAAATGATTCAATGGTTCCAGCATAAATGAAAGAAAAGGGGAATGATATCACAACGAGATCCTAATCTCAAAACAAAAAGAAAGGGAGATATGGTGAAATCGGCAGAAGCTATGGACTTAATTGGATTGACCCTTGGTAATAGAAACAAACTGGACTTAATTGGATTGACCCTTGGTAATGGAAACTTACTATGTGGTAACTTTCAAATTCACAAACACCCTGAAATTAACAAAAATAGGTAATCCTGCTTTCCAGGAACAAACAGAAGTTCAAAAAAATAAATGGGAAGGAGGGGGGGGGGATTTGTGTAGGGACTCAATGGAAGCTATTCTAATTTCTAACGAATAGAGTTAAATCCACTGATGGAGGAATCTTTACCTCAAAACTTCAGAAAGTAAAACAATGAAGGGAAGAATAAACTACATAGGCATGTTAAATCAACCGAAGACTAAATAGAACTTTCTATAGCAAAAGCGGGAATACCTTTCTCAAGTAAACATTTTGTCCAACACCTAACATGCATGTGTTAATAAAGACCCAAATCAATTTTCACCAAAGATAAAAACTTTAAGCTAAGATGTTCATTCTTATCCAAGAACTTAAATAAAAATTTTACTCTAATACCTTCTATACGTGTACTAATAAAGAAGCAAATCCATTTTCATCAAACACACACATACAAAAAGCCAACAAAAATATGCTAAATCAATTATCAATGAGTTTTGAGAAACCTAATTGCTCAAAGTCTCAATAATACAAAACTGATAATTCCAAGAAACATGTAAGAAATTACAAAACCCCATTTCTGTTATGCTTCCATGACACCACTTACTAGCCTCCCAGTGTACAGAAGCATCACCAAATCGACCTAGGCCTAAATAAATCTTTCTATAGCAGAAGAGCAAGATAATCTTTTTGAAGTAAACATTGTCTAACACCTAACATGCATGTTTCAATTAGCAGCAAATCAACCTTTCATCACAGATTAAAACTTCTAGACCAATTGGACATCTTTGTTGCCTAAGCCTGTGTGAGCTCTGAAGTAAACATTTTGTCAAAAACATCCATGTTTCAATTAGCCCCACATCAGCCTTTCATCAAAGATTAAAACTCTAGACTAATTGGGCATCTTTTTTGCCTAAGCCTGTGTGAACTCTGAAGTAAACATTTTGTCAAACACCTAACATGCATGTTTCAAATAGCCCCAAGTCAACCTTTCATCAAAGATCAAAACTTTAGACTAATTGGGCATCTTGGTTGCCTAAACCTGTGAGAACTCTGAAGTAAACATTTTATCAAACACTAAAGGTGAACAAATCCATTTTCATCAAAGATTAAAACTTTTAGACCAATGGGGCATCTTTGTTCGTTTTGCGCATACAAATCTTTAAGCTAAAAGCTTACATACAGAAAGAGAAGTGAAAAAGAAAAGGTAATATTTCTTACAAATTGATGATTGCTGCAGCTGGAAAGGAGACTTCGGAGTGAAGTTATGACTTTAGAGTATTTTTATTTTGAAGTTTATTGTTTTTTATTTGTTGGATATTTTTGGTGATTATATGTCAATATTATACCTTTGTGTATTTTTATTTTGTTTAAATTTGTATGATTGAATTTCCTAATAGGCTTCCTTGAATTCTCTCTAAATCAGAAAAGAAGACTATTGTTTAAGTACCAAGTATGACTCCGACGGCAAAACTATAATTTGCGTTATAATCCATGCCCCAATACTTCTCTTTCTCTAAGAACCAAACTCTGGTCTTGCTTCCACCGATGCATTTATGGTCGTCAAGTCGTGTGCACTGAGTAGAAGTGTTGTGATCATGTTGATTCATAAGTGGAGCTACACAATTCTCGATATATTAAATCATTTTTTTTGTTACGCAGAGTTTTAAATGACTTTCTCGAACTGACGAACTCTGTCAAAATCAGAAAAGAAGGCGAGAGTTCAAGTTTTAATAGACCAAATAGGACTTCGAAACACCGGCAAAACTACAATCGGTATTGCCATAATCCATGACCCAATAATTTTCTTTCTTTGCGAACCAACCTCTGGAATCTTTATTTCACCAGTGCATTCATGATCGTCAAATAGTGTGGTGATCATGTCGATCCATCAGTAGAATTATAGAATTCTCGATTTATTGAACCAAATTTTTTTTCGTCAGATGAAAAACTATTCGTAGACTGATTCAATCCATGGCATGAAGTCGAAGGCTCACAAATGGAACAAAATGTTTAGTTGGTTTCAATACAAACATGGCAAACAATCAAAAAGGAGTAGTAGTTTTATGGGAGCTCTCAATCAATGCCGCCATTGATAATTTGTCATTGAAGGAAGAAATAAGTGCAAGTATTTCAAGAAGGGTGGCTCCTAATAACGTCAAATGATGCTGCAAATCTTACATCTAAGGATCCTACTTTTGCCTATCCAATATAAATTGAAATGGTCGTTCTGTCAAAGCCACCATTCACAAACTCATGGCTCATGTCGGTGATTTTTCAATCCGTCTTAAAGCAGTTTAAAGGAGTAAATTTTTGTAGTTATTTAGATTCTCGATCGTGAGAACAAACTAAATTTTAACCTTCATATTGAAAAATGTTCTATGTGACTTCATTTTAATATTAATTTACTATTTTTCCATTTTTAATATTTGAATATCACGAAAAAATCATTCTTAATCTTAATGAGGTCATATATGACCGTACAAAGTGCGGACATATTAACTAGTCCAAATGTAAAATAAAAATATATATGTAAACATTGAAAATAACAAACTAATTTAAATTTTTTATTTTATCTTTTAACAAAATAATTATGGCGGGAAAATAAAACCTACTAAAACCTAAAACCCCAAATCATCTTTTTCAGTATTCACCCAAACAAGAAGAGAAAGAGGAAAGAAGAAGAAGAAGAAAAATGGCAGAGGCAGAGAAGGAGAAGGAGAAGGAGAAAGAAGTAACAGTACAAATCGATCAAGAGGGTCTTCCCAAGACTATTGTTCGTAGGGTTGTGAAGGAAAAGCTTTCTCAGCTATCAACTGATACTGATATATCACTTCTTCGTGACTCGCTTACTGCTTTCTATGAAAGTGCAAGAATTTTCATCCATTACCTCTCTGCAACGTAAGCTCTGATGGGTTTCAATTATTTCTTATTTTTTGATAAATTTTAATCTGTTCATGAAAAATGATGAAAAGGGGTGGAGATTATGGGCGTTGTTTTGAATTTTGTGATTTGGGATTCAAATGGATTTTGTTAAATTTTTGTTCTTTTTACTGATTAATTATGGATTCAGCCTTAAAAATTTGAAATTTAGGGTTGTGTTATTGGTACCTTGTGTTGTTGCTGAAAGTAAATGGGGAAATTTCTGAAATTTTGTGATCTGGGATTTTCACGGCTAAGTGTAATCTGTGTTCTATTTTTGATGATAAGGGAACCTGCCGCTGCTACCCTTTGTGTGTGCTAGGTAAACCCTGCTCTTGTGCAATAGCTCGGTAACGACTAACAACACAGGAGAAGTAAATTTTGTACTAGGCAAGCCCTCTGTGACAAGCACATGTTTTGTTGCTAAGAGAAAATAGGGAAATTTCTAAAATTTTATGAGCTGGATTTAAGCTGCTATGTGTATTGAGTATTCTTCTTTTGATGATGAGGGAATCTGCAGCTGCTTTCCTTTGGGATGCGCACAGGGTAAATTCTGCTCCTATGCGATAGCTAGCTACCTAACTACACAAGAAAGGTAAGCTACACTAGGCAAGTCCCGTGTGACAAGCTCGTGTTTGTTGCTAAGAGAAAATAGGGAAGTTTCTAAAATTTTATGGTCTGGGATTTAAGCTGCTGTGTGTATTGAGTATTCTTTTTTTTTATGACGAGGGACCTACAGACGCTACCCTTTAGGTGCACCACTTGGTAAATTCCGCTCCTATGCAATAGCTTGCTAACTACAAAGGAGAGAAAAACTGCACTAGCCAAGCTTTGTGCGACGAGCTCGAATCAGAAGTCCAACTAGTTGTTGTTGTATTGGGTATTCTTTTTGTATTGCATCTGGTCCGATAATTAAATTTTGCCTGTTAGGTTGGATGAACCCTAAAGAGGTAGAATTATCTTGTTGCTAAAAGAAATTTTGGTGCTTTTGATACATTGTTAATCTGGATTATGAAGGGCTTTGTTAATTTTTATCCTTTAGCTGATCTATAGTGAAGTCTTTTGAGTAATTATAAGATCTGACCTATAGCTGAAAATTATGATTTTGTTGATTGTGATATTGGCATGTTGCTAATATAAAATTGAGAATTGTCTGAAACTGTGTGACATAGAATTTAAAGGGTTCTGTGTGTTAGCTATTTCCTTTATGATTGATTGTTAAGTTTTGGGTGATTAGTAGGTTGAACACTAAAAGGTGGAAATTTGTGAAAAAAGTGATAGCTTGCAGTTGTAAGCAAGTGCTGAAGTGAATAAGATTATTTATTGGCTGATGTTGAACATAGTAAGGCATGCTTTGTGTTGGCAGCTGAGGAAATGAAGAAGAAGTTGGATTATATATCGGTGATGATGCAGAAAGATGCAAAAAAATGATCTTTTTTACTTTTTCTCTTCTGTGGTATTTCACTTGAATGTGTGAGCTCATTTGCAATATGCAATTGCAGTGCTAATGACATATGCAAGGAGTCTAAGAGGCAAACAATAAATGCAGAGGATGTGTTCAAGGCCCTTGAAGACATTGAGTTTTCCGAGTTCATTGAGCCTCTCAAAGCTTCTCTTGAGGGTCAGTTTCTTTTCACTGCTCCAAAATTCTTTGACTGCTCTGTATTTTTTCTCATGAAGCTGAACGCTTTCCATCATAGACTACATGGTCCTTTCATTCACAGATGCTTACAATCATTTGTCAACTTTGCTATCAGATTTCTGGATTGTTGTGTCTATTTAGTTCTTCTATATTAGTTCCAGATTTATGAAAACAATGTGCTACTACGATGGTCCTTTCATTCATAGATGCTTACAATCGCTTGTTTAGGTCTACATTTAAACATAATTTTATTCTAGGGGCAAGAAAGTTTGTCATTTTTCTCCTCTGCTAAAACCAAAGGAGTGTTATGGCTTCATCGAGTTGGAGGATGGCACTTGTTGAGGTCTCTCTGGATAAGAAGAGGAGATGTGTTGTTGAAACTTCAATGTTATTTTAGTAACACGAAGAAGCTAGAGTACCATACACATTAGTCCTAAATTGGTTAAATCACCTTGCATTACTATGGAGAGCTTAGGTTTTCTAACTTTCTTAAAAACCTCACTCTCACCCAAATAAATAGGTGGAAAGGAAATCTAGAATGTTAAGATCTATCTAGCTGCTAAGAGTAATATTTATTTTGTACATATGTTGATCAAAAGGAGAAGTAAAAGTTGATAATAAACGACTACGCCCATTTGTTGTGTTGGGCATAGAGCTTCAAAGAATTGAATAGTTGGTGAGGATTATGGTCAGAGATCTTTCGAGCTATATCAGAGTAGCAGATGTTCGTCAATCCACCTGTTCTAAACCCAATGTTCTTTTATTCTTTTATATGGTAAAAGTTCTATTAAGAAGGTGTACACAAAAGCAAGACAACAATATAGCACCTACAATAGATTCAAGTTACATAATTTCCAAGTGAATAAAATCCATATACAGCTCCATGTTCCCTAGCAAAACCATCTTCACACTGAAATAACAGATTATGCAGGTTCGGGAAATATGATTCTTTTTGTTCTCTAAAGTCCAAAGAAGCACTATTTCTCTCACCCCATAAAGGTTTATTGTCTTCGTCTACTGGCTAATTATCGCGGATCAGATGTGAAACCATGCTTTACAGATTTGTATTAGGCTTGCCCAGAGGTAATCTATAAAAGGATAAAAAAAAGGAGAGCCGAGGTTATAAAATAAATGCTCACATTAGTATTTGTAATCCTGTCTTGTCTGGGATCATCTTTGATTCTAATTGATCTCTTAATTCGAGTTTCCGCTTGCATAAGCTTCAGACTGGTTAAAAAAAGTATCATTTGCGCTCGTCATGTGTTCTACATCCTTGAATTTTTCAAATCAAGAGAACTCTGGTGCAGTCTCATGGATACATGTATGATAGCTGATAGATTATTGCTTTAACTACCTTCTGTTATCTGATTGGAAATGAGGGAAATATTTGCTTATTGAAATGGGCTTAACAGCTATCTTTGCCTTTATATTTTCTTCTCTCTTTTTACAGGATTCAGAGAAAAGAACTCTAAAAGGAAGTCAGCATCATCGAAGTCGCCAGAATCTAACAAAAAGGCCAAGCTGAAAGAACCTGTAGAAAATGGGAAGGGCAAGATGAATGAGCAACCCTCAGATAACGAAAATGAAGATGCTCAAACTGCAGAGGAAAGCAATGAAGTTGAGGATAGTGTTGATGATTAAGTAGATTATTGCTTGCCTTGTTATTAACCCCTCAAAAAAAATGTAATTTTATATTGAATGCTAAGTTAACCAACAGTTTGTTGAGTTCTATTCTGGAGTAAAATGATTTTTTTTGGGAAATTTGTTGTCATCTTTGTGCATCCTCATGTTCCATGTGTTCTTTTGATTGCATTTTGAATTTTTATTTGAGATATTATTATCGCGTTGAGGAGAATTTTCATGAGTTCATTGACGTGTTTACAGATGAAGAGAAAAGACAGATTACAGGTCTAATGGAAGAAGATTTTCATATAATTGATCGTAAGCATTGCTAAAGTGGCACATGTGATAATGCTTTTTTGGAACTAGACTCTCTTAAGATCGAACGGCTTGAGAAAAAAAATCAAAATAATAAAGCTGTCTTGAAGACAATATTATGGTAATTATGAAGATTTCTTCAAACCCACCATGGATAGAGTTTCATTCGATTTGGTTCAATCACCTGTGTTCTGCCTATGGATTCAACAAAATTCAATAGTTTTAATTCGAATTATATCATATCTAAAAATTCAAATGAATTATCATTTACCACCAAAGGATGTAATGCATTGTACGATTACTGTTAACCAGAATCTCGAGTTTGAGCTCTAGGTATTGGAAATTCCTTGGTAGGGAACACTTTTCCCCGAGTGGGCCCCTACATAGCGCAAATCCAGAATAATCGAACACCAATATGGTATTGAACACCGGATGAGAAACAAAAACAATTCAAATGAATTATAACTGCTGCAAAAACATCACTGATTTGGTTGCTAATGTTTGACAGATGCTCAAAGGGGTGACAGCATATAAGAAAACCAGTTAAGGATGAATCCATCCACAATATCATCAGAGATTCACTCTTTTAACAACTTAAGCAGTCATTTGTCTGTCTTCTCCTGCTCTTCCTCCTTCTCACCATATCGGCGCTTAAATTTTGCAATCTGACCAATACTTTGAGCCATCTGACGCCTCGCTCTTATGTGATAAACCTTGCCTGTCTGGTGTATTTTGGTCATCATAACATGCATTAACCGTCCACTTTGCGTCACGTAGGCTATCCATTGCATTTGAGGGTGAATTCCTTTCTTCATTTTTTTTCCTGAAAATGAACCTACAATTCAGTAGCAACCATAATCTACCTAACAAACTAATTCAAGTAATACAAACCAACCTTCAACTAGATTCTTTTATATGAGAACTCAATTTAACTTTCATCAGAGAACAATGTGAAGTAAGTGTTTCCTCACACTGGTTAAATTTAGATTCTTCCTCACCCCTACCTCAAATAAACAGCATCAGAGCTCTAAAAGACTATTTCTTTTTCTCTTGGGGGGATGACCCTCTAGAGGCTATATACTACAGCCTGTAAGACTTTTAAATGAAGAAAAAAAGATCGGAAAAAGATAAGTTGCTAAGAAAAGAATAACAAAATGATACTATATTAACTCTGGCAAAAAAGGCACTAAAAGGTACAAAAATATTAACATATCCGGTGGACCTCACAGAGTAGGGTTGGGGAGGGTAGAGTGTACACACATCTTAGCACTACCTCATGGAGATAGAGAGTTTGTTTTCGAAAGACCCTCGGTTCAAGTGCAAGACACTAAAAACAGTGGATGGACAAAATCCCTAATTAGGATTGTATCATAAAAGCTTCTAAGACTAAATTTTGAAAAGCTAAGAGTTGTTTTCCTTCCAATACCACTTTCAGTTTCTCCCTCCTCTAAACCTAGAAATAGAGCCGTAAGTCAGTAACATAGGAGGACAAAGGCAGAGGCAAAAGCAAACATCAAATTTTCACTAAAAATGGTATAACAAAACAACAATAGCAGGAGAGAACACCTAGAGCATTCTTCATCTTGTGCCTCATTTTTTCATAGTAAAATCATTTTTTCTCTAAACCTTTTAATTCTTTGTAAGAAAGGAAAACGTATAAAAAAACAAAAGAAGTTCAATAATGAAAATAAACATGAAGCCATATCACTGATATGAAAACTCTACTATTGTACACAAAAATATTAATTCTTTATAAGGTTAGTATTTGAATATCCTTTATTAGCAAAATCTGAAAGCCAGATTAGAAAAACTATCACAACTTAGGGGTGTTTATTTCTCATGTTTGATTTGGTCAAAAATATATCAGAAAACATTCTCCCCGGGAAAACAAGTTCCAACGAAACTACAGAAAACAAGTTCCATAAATAACATTCCAAGTTCATTGTAGTCTACCCCCCGCCCATCCGACTCCTGGTCTTCCACCTCTAGACCATCCCACCCCGAACCCCCACTCTCTACTACAATGATAACAACAACAACATACCCATTGGAATCCCACAAGTGGGGTCTGAGGAGGGCAGAATATACACATATCTTACCACTAACTCATAGAAGTAGAGAGGTTGTTTCCCAGGGACCCTCGTCTCAAACTCTCATAAGCAGAATAAACTAGATATAGAAAAAAGGAAAGAAAAAGAAAAGAAAATGGAAATAGCGACTAATGATGTTCCATAAGACCAAATGAGGAGCAAACTATCAAAGTATAAGACCAAACTCTTATACTTCCATCAGTTAAAATCCCACATCTCATCACTGTATAAAGTAGAAAATTCAATTATTTACTTTCAGTTATTCCTCAGAGAAATACAACTGCCAACCAAATTCAATTCTTCATACTCAATCATGCATTTCCGAGCAAGGAATTCCAACAACAAAAGCTAAATCAAACAGTTTATGCAGGCATTTTACCAAACAGGTATTCGGCATTTCACAACTCACTTTTCTAAAACAAACATACGTAAGGGTAAAGCCACTAAACCAGTGGTTTTAGGCAATATACACAAAAAGAAAGAAATAAATTCGACCGATTATTCGAAGAACCAAAAGCATATGAAGGAGATACATACATACATACATACATGAAAGAGACAATAGCATGGCAACGTAAAATTGAACAAGTAGATCGGAGAAATGAACTTACAACTAGATCGCCGGAAAATTGACCGGAGATAGACAATTTTTTTTGTAGAAGAAGAAGCATAGTTGGGGTTTTGAAGGAGATTTTGTGGGCTTTTTGTAAGTTTGATATCAGCCCAATCCATTTGGTGAGCAAAGCCCAACAATAAAATACCAAACCTTCTAAGGTCAAAAGTAAAAAATTATTAAAATTGAAATTTTACTCGCGAAATTGAATCGTTCAGACTTTTCAATTAATAAATGTAGATCACGAACCCGAGGTTGTTTGGTCCATATCTAATGTAGACATTAGAGCATTGGGTTAGGACCGAGAAAGATACATCTTTTTCTTTTTTCTTTTCGCCCTCTCTCGCTTGTCTCTCTCCTTTCTATAGTTCTTTATCTTTCTTTCACTTCTTTTTCTGTAGTACAAATACAAATGATAACTATCAATATTACAAATAATAACAAGCAATGCTACAAATACAATTGATGACGCAAATATAATATACAAGAGATGCAACTGATGAATATTAACACACATAAGTATAAATACAATTTGTTACGAATTACAAAAATGATGCAATTGTATTTATTGATATAAATTTTCGTTGATACAAATTATATTTGTTAATATACCTTTTTGCATCAATGAATTGGATACAATAGTATTTGTTAGAATTGTATTCATTGATGCAAAGCAATTGTATTCGTGATATAATTATTGACTAGATGTAAAATTATCGATCAAATTACAAATTATTCTTATATCACTCAGATATATAAATAAATTGTATTTCTCTCCCATTGCCAATCTGGTTGCCCTCTCAACTCCTTTTAGTGGCTACTCTTCTATACAAGTTAATTGTATTTGTGAAATAATTAACTATTACGCTGTATAAATTAATTGTATCCCTTTTCTCTCTCTAAGATCTCGCTCCTCTCCTATCCTCACTCATCTACTCCAAACATATAATTATGATTTATAATTAGGCAAACTATAACTAGGAAGCTGGATTACGCTTTTAGTCTAAGCTGCTTTGAAATCTTACGTGGACTGCCTCCAACTTGGAATCTGACGTGTCAAAACCCCATTGGCTCATTACACGAAAATTCAGAAACTCCTCCCACTAAAATACGCTACTAGTGCGCACGCCCTTATCCTACACCCATCTTCCCCAAAACAAAACCTCAAAAAGTTCTCCATTTTCACTGTCACCATCTCTAAACTCACGCGCTAATGGCGGTGCGTGCAACAATTACCCGGTTTCCGATTGACCAAGATGCAGCAGAGGAGTCAGGGCTACCGTGGGGTGTAACAGTTTCACCGTTTGCCAGCAAGGATGAGAATGGGAATCCACCGGTTTATGGATCGGAAGGTCACTTACTGCCTCGATGTGAGAATTGTTGGGGTTACTATAATGCTTACTGTGAACAAGAACAATGGGCTTGGACTTGTTCCCTTTGTGGGACTCTTAATGGACTCTCTTCTCAGGCTGTCAATCGTTATTCCTTTCCTGAATCTTGCCCGGAGAATGTATCTTCCTTTATTGACCTTGAATTGCCCTGTAAGTGTTCAATTATACACCCTTTACTGTAAATATGTTTTTTTGGTATCCCTTTATGTGAATTTTTGTTCATTTTTTGACCTTGTGTTGCCCAGTAAGTGTTCAATTCAGATACCTTTTACTGTAAATCTGGTTTTTGGCTGCCCATTTGATGTGAATTTTTGTACCTTCATTGAACTTGAGTTGCCCAGTAAGTGTTAAATTCAGATACCCTTTACTGTAAATCTGGTTTTCGGGTGCCCATTTGATGTGAATTTTTGTTCTTTTATTGACCTTGAGTTGCCCAGTAAGTGTTCAATTCAGCTACCCTTTACTGTAAATCTGGTTTTCGGGTGCCCATTTGATGTGAATTTTGGTTCTTTTATTGACCTTGAGTTGCCCAGTAAGTGTTCAATTCAGATAACCCTTACTGTAGATCTTGTTTTTGGTGCTCATTTGATGTGAATTTGTATTTGAAGACATCCTTTTATGTGATTTTGGAAATACAGATGCACCCTTTTTGAATTGCCCGTAAGTGTTCAGTTCAGACACCCTTAACTGTTAATCTGTTTTTTGGGTGTCCATTTGATCTAGAGTTTTATATTTGAAGATATCCTTCTATGTATTTTGGAAATTCGGATGAACCCTTTTGAATTTTGATTGTTTTTGGATGGTGCAGTGGAAGAATCTGAGGAAATGCAGCCACGGCCTGTTTATGTAGCAGCTGTTGATCTTGCTTGTAAGTCTCTGGGTTATTATTATTGCTTTAATTTGATGCAAGGACCATGACATTGTTTTTTTTGACATTGAAGAAATCTTTCTGACTTTTATATGGCTGAAATTTTGTTTTTCGATTGATAATTTGCTGAAATATTTTAAGTTTAATTCTCTGTAGTTTCCAAGTATAGAACTTTTATTTTGAAAAGAGAGTCAAGGTATTGTTTGGGCTCAAATCAACCAAAACTCAGTTGGTTTATGGGAATGGAAGTGTTATGCCTTATTGAGTTTTTGATAGAATTTGAAGTGCTGTGCCTTGTTAGAAATTTGTAGAGGATGGATGTCAGATATTAACATTGAAGAATTTAAAAAGCTTTAGTTGATAACTTTATTTTATGCCTAAAGACAAGATGCTTAGCTACAAGCAGTCCTCCATAGGTTTTATGCTTTAGTGTGTTATTGATGAAAACAAAGATGAAGCTAAACTCTTAACTAGCAGTTCATGGCTAATGTTTATTTGGCTAACCAGTTTGTTCAATCATGAAAGAGAGAGAAGATAATTTACATGAAATTTGAAAAACTAGTCTGTGAGTGTCTCTCTCACTCATGATTCATCTTTATATATAAGCGTTGGTGCTTTTAAGACAGAGCCGTTAAATTCGATCTTCATTATAATTGAGCAAAAAAACTCTATTGGCTTCTATACTTTTCACGAATTATCCTTACTCCTACCGAGGATGTCTGACTCGCCCTATTATAACATCTCAAATTATTGTTTCACTTTCATCATGTGGAGAACTTTCCATTGATATCAATTTACACATTAGATATCGTTATACATCAAAAGTTTGCAAGATCTCTTTTATTTTTTACAATTTCGAACTTATGAAAAAAATCTTTAGGTTCAGTTAATCACCTAGCACAGGGATATTCATTTCATAGCTTTATCAAGAAAAGGGTATTCATTTTGGTAGCTATTTTGTTATTGGCTTATTTATTGAATATCATATCCAAGTCATGTGGAAGAATGGCATATCATTATTGCAGACAAGACATGTTCAGTTTTGCACATTGTTAAACTCAAAGTCAGGCAATCTTAGTAACCACACAACATAAAGTGTTCATTTCTTATGTGTTTGTTATTTGCTTTTTTCTTGAATATCGTATATCTTTCATGTGGAAGAATGTAATATCATGCATAGATCAAGTGCTTTATTTTCAACGTTTTGTTATAAAATTATCTGAATAATCCTTCGGGGTGGCCCAATGGTTTGGGCTTCGAACTTCCATGTTGGAGGTCTCAAGTTCAAAATCCCTTGCCAGTGAAAGTAAGAGGCTCGCTTTTTGGGTTGAGCTCGTCGCACTGAGCTTGGCTAGTGCGAATTTCCTCTCCACTGTGGTTTACGAGCTATTGTACTGGAGCGCCGGGGGGTTGGGGGGGGGGGTTACCTGTGCACACTCAAAGGTAGGGGCTGTGGGTTTTCCCCTGTCATAAAAAAAAAAGAAGAAATTATCTCAGTAATTGTTTGATTTGCCTTTAGACTTTTAGATGTGCCCAGTTAACTTACCAAAAGAACTTAAAAACTCGGTGCAGACTGTTCAATCAGAAATTTTGTTACAGATTATTGTTTTCAGGGTGCCAAGTCAAAATAATTGAAACTGGATTGTAGCTCAAAAGCTAGATCAGCAACATGTGGCCAAGAAGTTTCAGCTCAGGCCACCATGATATTTCCTTTTATCATAAGCACACACAGGCACATGTAATATTAATGCATATATGTGTATACACTATCATAGTTAAATTTTATTGACATCACTCTTCACTTCGCATTTTCTATTTCTGTTGATCATTGAGAGCTATCTTAGGTTTTACAGTAAGAACTGATGTATTTTGTGGTAAGTAGATACGGAGAATGTGGCTGTTATGTGTTAACTGGTGTTAAGTTCTGATGCAGCATCGGAGGAGTTTTTGGAACTTGTTAAAAGTGCCCTTTTAGCTGCTTTAGAAGGTTGGTTATTGATGAGTCTTTTGAATATAAGTTTGTACTCTGTACTAGAGGGAGTTTAAAATTTTATTATCTTTTGTCTATGATCAAGCTCTTGGGCCTGGATCATTATTTGGCTTGGCTACATTCAGCCATAAAATAGGTTTGTATGATGTTCAAGGCCCCATTCCTGTGGTGAAGAATGTTTTCATTCCTCATGATGCTGACGTTGCCGTGTCAATGGAACTTCAGGATGTCATGCCCCTATCTTCGTTTTTAGCTCCAGTACGTTTGGTTGATTTCTTTCCCATTGTATTTCTTTTTCTATCTGGAGGGTGAGGGTGGTTCCTTTTTCATTATCGAAATGGATGAGCATGCTGTAGCTCTAAATCAGTGATTTATTGTAGGTTGATACCTGTAAGGACCGCATAGCATCAGCACTTGAAACATTGAGGCCTACGACTTCATGGGAAAGGACATCAGGTGCAAGTCAAGGGTTAGATGGAGTTTTCTTGGGTGGAAGGGGTTTTGGATCTGCAATGGAAGCCCTTTTCAGTTATCTTGGATCAGAATATGGAAATACATTTGCATTAGGTATGAATATGGATATACATTTGCATTAGGTATGAATATGGATATACATTTGCATTAGGTATAACAATTTCACACTTCTTTCTTTGGGTCAGTTACAATGAATGATGCATCTCTAGTTAGATTGCTTTCAGTTACCATTTGAATCAGCTTTTTCTAGTGTGGACAGCAATCTGAGAATTTTTCCACTAAATTAGTAGTTCATTGTATCTTGCCCAAGGATATAATAATCAGTGTCTTTGTTGTTGTTTCCCCAATTGAATCAAAATGCAGGTAGAGTTTTTGCTTTTCTTTCCGGTGCTCCTGATATTGGAGCTGGCCAACTAGATACAAGACGGTATGGAGAGCAGTATGCTAGTAGACGAGAGGATGCGGATCGAGCTTTACTTCCCGAACAAACTCCGTTCTATAAAGATCTGGTACTATCATAGTTTGTGACATATTGATTTAGCTGATTTCCATTTGACATTAAGCATTAAAATATATTTCAATAGGCTGCCGTGGCTGTTCAATCAGGTGTTTGTGTAGACATATTTGCTGTGACAAATGAGTATACTGATTTAGCATCGCTGAAGTTTCTGAGTATTGAGAGTGGAGGCTCCTTATTTTTGTATACAAGCACTGATGACTCCACACTTCCTCAAGACATGTGAGTAATCTAATTTATTCCTTAAGTTTGACTCTCTCTTCCCCTTCCCCCCCCTCAAAAAAAAAAAAATGAAGGAAAAGGAATTCCGTCAACACAAGTACACAACAGAACGCTCAAGTTTGTAGAACTGCATACAAAACTCCCCTTGGTTTACTTTCTGTTTCTTTTGACGGACACACTCACTGCTTGTAATGAAAGTTACCTGCTGGCAATAAAACTAATCCACTGTCGGAAACAAGTAGTGCTTTGGCTTCACTTCACAGAGACAAATCTGTTGAATACCCAGTTGGGTCTCTCTTCTTGCCTAAAAAGCTTTCTTGGTTTTTACTATCACTAAATGCACATTTAGATTTCCCCTTGCTAATTCGTGGATACATACCTCTCTCAAAGCTTAGGGCATGAAATCCTAAGATCCTTCTCGATTTAGCTCTTCCCCGTGATTGCACCTTGATTCTACTTCAAAGAGGACACCCGGATAACAATGTGCTGGTAATTGCTTAAGTTGGATTTTCCATTCAGGAAGCTTTTGTGATAATTTAGGGATGTGTCATATTCCTTGGCTTTTTTTATGACAAGGGAAATCCGCACTGGGTAAAACGCCCACTCCTATGCAATAGCTTGCAAACCACAGGAAAAGATTCCTAGGCTTTTCATTGTGGGGCTCTTTGTTATTTTAGTTTTATTTTGATCTTATAAGGATGATAGGGTCTGCGGCTCTTGGATTTTTCCCCCTATTTATTGAGTGGCTATACTTTTCTTCTACTGTGTGTTCTTATGGTGGGGAAAACATGCAAATGACTTTTTGGTTTAGCCAAATCAGAGCACCTTTTCACTTTTTAACAGTTTCTTCTCTTTCTTATGTTGGGGATTAATGGATGAATTTTTTTTGGCATATATGAGTTTCAGTTTTAGTGGGAGCTTAGTGCACCAGGCTGCTCTTTTTCTTTTTATCTGACTTACAGTTTTAGTGTTGTTCCATATGTTCCCGCGGGATTTCAGATGGTTAATTGGTGATTATCGTTTATAATTAATAGATGACAGTTTGTTTGGAAAAGAGAAATCCTCAATTTATATCCATCTGTCCATCCATATAAAATATATTTAACAGCTAAAGAAAAAAGAAAACAAAAGAGAAAGTACGAGAGCAGTTTTCTGAGAATTAGGTGTTTTTTCCTATTGAAAAGTTAAACGATGGATGTTTCCTGTTAAGTTTTGCGAATCTGACGGATTGTGTTAATGGGATGTTGATGTGAAAGATGTTTGTAAGGCTTAGGTCATACCTGAAGGATGAATTAGGTCGAAACTTTTCATAGACAGGTCAATTATTGAGTAAATAACTGGTTGTTAACAGTGTAAAATCAAAACACTAGTAAGAAGCATCGTTTTTGTTCCTGAAGTTACGTTTATCTGTTACATAACACTGGAATGATATTCTGACAGGTATCGCATGTTAAGTCGACCATATGCTTTTAATTGTATCCTAAAGCTGAGGACTTCGTCTGAATTTCAACCGAGTCATTCTGTAAGATTTCTTCTAGCATTTTTTCCCACACTGATGCTTATTCTACTATCTTGATTGGGTCATAATACTTGCACTATTTCCCAACAGTATGGGCATTTCTTCCCAGATCCACAATATGAAAATGTGCAACACATAATTTGTTGTGATTCTTTCGCTACATATGCCTACGATTTTGAATTTGCAAACACTGTTGGATTTTCCAGGTAATACATCTTCTACTTCTTGTGTCTTTTTCCGAGTTAAGTTTTATGCTCATGTTTCATGTTACACAAATATTACATGGAACCATGGTTGGCTAGAGAATTGATACTAAATGTCTTTGCATTCAAAAACACATTTGATAAAAGTATTGCTATTGTCCCCTTTAGCGAAGTTGTATGTTGGTCTTTCTGACATCTAAGAAGTATTATTTTCTCCATTCCAATATCTACGACACCTCTGATTTTTGGTACATTTTCAAAACGGTTGATATGGTTCTAAAATGACATGGTGTATATAACTTAGGATAGTTCGACAAAAATTACTAACAATTTTAATTCATTATAGGTTGTATGGTTCTCGGAAAAACCAATTTTTGTGTTTTAAAAAAAAATAATTTTATGAAATGTTTGGGCTCAGTGTAATAATGTCGATAAATAATTCAATAGCATTTTTCTTTGTGTTACACTGCATCTTGTAAGGATTATTTTTGCCAATGTCAGTGAAAATCCTTTCTGTGAGCCAGACCCAGATTTTTACGAATAATACAAGAATGGTTTTATTCTGCAGGCATACTTCAGAATTGCCTATGCTGCAAATTGCTTTTCAGTATACTGTTGTTGTCCCACCAGATGAACTTGCAAATGCAGCATCAAATTCTACAACAAGGTAAGAGTGTTCTTCCTAGTGGCGTTTTTGCTGCTTTACTACCTCGGGTAGCAGTGACCATCAACTAACATGCTTCATTTATTTATTTATGAGTATTGATTCACCTAATAGAACTCAAAAGAACAAGAGTCATAAAGTAGGTCATTATATTTTGAATCTGGACAAGTAGCCGGCAGAAGTTTGGTTCTAGTGTGCATTTCCTGGATGGTTGCTTAAATGTTTTAGCATTGGGTATTTGAAGAGCCACCTATTATATATGGTGTTTGGTACCTCTTAGTTTCCCAATGTAAAAATTGATTCCATATAAAATTAGGCAAGTGAACTAATTACTTATCACAGCAAGTAGATGGTGGTTCTAGAAGTAGAGACTTCTAGAATTAATGTCTGTCGGAATTGCAGTTGGATCTGCCATTTCTTAGTTACGTTTGCATTACTCTGGTTTCTCTGTACTTCCTTTTTCCTTTTTAACTCTAAGACCTTTTCTATAATTTATGGTGCTGTAGCTTTGAGCAAGGAATAGCTCTTTTTGCTATTCTCTTTTTGGTGTATACCCTTTTGAATCATCTTCTGTTAGATATGCTCTAAGCAGTGGATGTGTTGTGCAGAGCAAAGCATTCTCTTAAAAGGAGATTAAGGATTCGAACTCTTCAGTTTGGAGTAGGACATAGCATAAATGAGATTTATGACTCTGTTGATTCTGAAGTGGTGCTTTCATTACTTGTCCACAAGGTATGTCTTACTTGGCTTCATATTTTACTTAAATGCAAATTCATCAGGGCTATTAACTGGACTGTCTGATCTGTAGATGTGAAGATACAGCAACTTATGATGAACTTATTGCACTTTTGTAGTTACCTACATACATTGATTTGAAAACATCATGAACTGTTTGATCGGTTGAAAACTAGACTAAAAGAGTTCAATTTTTTTTCCAATGTTATGACCAAAACTCGTTCCAGAGTGATTACAAACTTCATGCAAAAAAGTTCTGTATGTCATAGGCAAAAATATGATAAAATGAGCAGGGACTCTTGAAATGCCTCCAAATCAAGTTGTAAGCTAAATGTATTTGGTAGAATATTGGATTTATCTGTATAAGATCAAACAGATCATCTTTCTCCTTGTTTGATTGATATTCTATAGTTGCTCCATTATTATTCATATATCAAATCATGCTTTCTTAATTGCACGTTAAGTTTACTCTTGTTTGTGCTGAATAATTCTCATTGTTCTCAGGTTATTCTAGCCTCATTGGAGCAAGGCGTTAGAGAGGGCAGAATGTTACTTCATGATTGGCTTGTTATTCTTACGGCTCAGTATAACGATGCTTGCAAACTTATTCAGTCTGGGCATGGAGGTTCAACCGGTGTTCATATTGATGTTGCATTCTCCCAATGTCCTCAACTGCAGCCTTTACCCCGCTTGGTTTTTGCTCTATTACGAAATCCTCTTCTCCGATTACACGAAGAAGGCGTGCATCCCGACTACCGAATATATCTTCAGTGTCTGTTTAGGTATTGATATATTCCAAGTAGGCTATTTCTTACTTAGGTCATGAGATTAGAGTTTTATCTCTTTAATTCCTTGGCCTTTTGGGGGGTTAGGGGGATGGGTAATAGGGGGCTATATTGGAGGTGGGAAAGAGTTTATGACACTAAGTTAGCTACTGACAATACTTGTTTTTAAGTTTCCACTGGAATTAAGATATGCAGAATGCATTCTTAGGTTAACTGTATGTTCGGAAAATAAGGGAAGGCAGATAAAAGGAAAGTAGAAAGAAAGAAAAGGGGAGCAAGGAACTGATTTATTGACCTGAAAGGCTGCTAGCAGAAGCAATATGAGAAGGGAGCTTTTAGAATACAAATTTTGGAGGAAAAAAAAGGAGAGAGGAACTTTTCAACAAATCTGCTCCATGACGATGGGATTAGATGGCACTACGCTTTTTGAAGTTGGGTTCAATGTCTTATAAAAGAACTATATCAGAAATTTGAAGACCTCTGAGGGAAGAGGAAGAGAGTGATGAACCTTAGTCTATGGAAAAGGGGCCACATAAATAATTGGGGCGTGAATTACTCTTTTCGGAGATTGTGTACCCCTCACAATTTTAAGAGAGGATTTGGTGGGCCTGGAAGGGAAATTCTCCCTCCACTTCTTTACTTTCTTAAACCAAGCGCGAGAAGGGAAAAGTCTTTTAGTTTTCTCTTCTCCAACAACAACATTACCCCAATGCCTCAAAGGCTCCCGCCAATTGCGGGGTAAGGGGGGGTCGGATGTACGCAGCCTGACCCCTATGTTTAAAAACATAGCGCGACTGTTTCCGAATTAGTTTTCTCTTCTCCATTTTACAAAAACATGGTTTTGAAAATATCATGAATAGACTTGTCATATAATTCATTGGGTAAGTTTTCATATATAAGGATATCTTTCTACGTTATTTTGGGGTTTTGAATTTGTAAATCTATTTGGAAATTTCTTCAAGTATTCTGCTTGAAGAGGTTTTTCTGCAATACTTAAAACGTCTGGATTACAACAATAACATACCCAGTGGAATCCCACAAGTGGGGTCTGGGAGGGTAGAATATACGCAAACCTTACCACTACTTCATAGAGGTAGAGAGGCTGTTTCGTGGAAACGTCTGGATTAAGGGATCAAAGTTCTTTCAAGTGAAATTTCTTTAGCCTTTACCTATTTTAGTATGGTCATGAACCTAGTGATGTCCAAACCCTTTTTTTCCCTGCACAAGGGGGCAAAGTTCGTCATTAACTTGGCCTAAGAAAAGATGAAATATCATTCTCTGTAGCGACACTTGTAGTATTTACATATTCTAAAAGATTTGATCAAATAGAGATGGTACCTTGTTTTGGTGATCTGCCTTAACATATCTTCAACAGCTCATTGGGTCTCTTCATTATAGTGGTGTACATAGGAGAACTTTCTATAGTGTCTATAGACACAATCACAGTATCTGTCACTACATTAAAAGAAACAAGAGAGAGAAAATATGGCCTTTCAACATTATGTTCTATTTTGCGAGTGCGATTAATTATAAGGTGATATTTTGTTTTGCTGACAACTTTTTTAGTATGATGTAAAAATCTCATTGCTATCGACTTTGGACTTTTGATGCAGTGCTCTAGAACCTGCTTCTCTTAATCGTGCTGTATATCCATTGTTAACCTCATATGCCTCACCGGACAAACAAGCATATCCTCGACATTCCCTGAGCCGAGCTGCACTGATTACAAGTGGCAGTCCAATATTTTTCCTTGATGCATTCACAACTCTCATTGTGTTCTATGCTTCGACAGCAGATCCTTCACTTCCATTTCCACCTCCTCAGGACTGTAAGTAACAAATATCTTCTCACCCTAACATTAGGTGTCACTTGAACCTTGATGTGGGTGCATTTTGTGTATCATTGATGTTGATAACCAGGTTTACTGAGAACAACGATAAACAAGCTGAAGCAAGAGAGGTGTATCACACCGAAACTTTCATTTATCAAGGGAGGACGGGATGATGCGACAGCGTTTGAGAATTATCTGATAGAGGAACAAGATGTTGAAGGAAGTGGCTTCTCAAGTGTCACAGGTTTCGTTTCATTCCTCGAGGAGATCAGTCAAAGCACATTGGAGTACTTGAAATAAGTTGCATCCATCTTTCAACACCACAGGCTTCCTGTACCTCCAAACTTGCTGTACAATTCGAGCAGAAACAGTCATATCGTTGACAATCAATGATCAAACCGGCATTTCTTAGCTTCACGCGAAGAAACTATTGCAACAAAGGGTTACATGTAGCATCATAGCAAACGCTTCTGATGTAGAGCAGTTCTACCAATGTCTTTAGATGTTTCCCAGTGCAGCTTCAGACAGTAGATTTGCTCATTCAAGATTTTGTACCAGAAGTTTCTGGAGTTGATTGATACCTTAAATATAGAATAAAATAACTGTGTTTTGAACCAGAATTTTGTTGTTCTCATGGTTTCTGTTCTTTTCTCTCACATTTGGTTCTGTTGGTGCATTGGCATATGCAAATGGAATGCAATTCTTTTCTCTTCTTGACCTATGTTTTTGTTCTTGTGAAGTGTCAAAGTTTAGTGTTCAAACAAGCTTTCTAAAGGACGGGGTGTATTGCTTATGTCCGATTTGAATTAGTTTCGAATCCGCGTCGGGAAGTCTCACTTTTGGGGGGTAAAATGTTCCCTATAAAGGCAATTCTTTCGTTTTCTAGACTCAAACTTGAAACCTTAAAATGGACTCAACCCAATCTACTTAGGCTTAATAGATCAACAATCTAAACTATTTACCTCCTTATCTCACTTTCTCCTTTCTTATTTTGCGCATGACGTCAACATCACTACTATGAATTAATCCTTTGTGATACTCCATTACTATATTGATACCATATCAATATCACTATCATATAAGATTGAGTTTAATCCTCCGTGATATTGCGTCAATATATTAATACTCTATCGGTATCATATAAGATTATTTCTTTTTTTTCTTTAAGAAATAAATAAATAAGAAAATTACTAAAGTTACAATCTTATTTATTAAATTCTAAATAAATAAAAAAAAATTTTTTTCTTTGTTCAAATTTTAAAAAATATATATCTAGATTATGACTATCTTTTAAATGTTATTAGATTAAAATATTGAAGAATTGAAACATACCTCAATGATACCATGACAGTATGTAAATATACTGTAATGGTATCATAGATGATTGAGTAATCTCATCGAAAGACTGAGCAAACCTCAATGAAAATTTTTGTCAGTTACTTTTTGATACCACCCAAGTATATTATATTTTGATGGTCTCAAGAAGGAAGAAATAATCATTTCATGAAAAAACTGCTCAATTACTTTTGCTACCATCAGAGTACATTCATATACTGTAATATACTTACTGTGATGTTATCATACAGGAAAAAAGGACGGACTATACTATTTTAAAATAAAAAAGGTTATGAAAATAATGAAACATTTAAGGGTAAATGATTTACTTTTTTTGAGTATAAGTGATCTTTTTCCTAGATTCTTTCGGCAGTTATTCTCTTCGCACTTGACTAGTCAATAACTGATACACCAGAGATGCATCTTTTCGATCCTAACTCAATGCTCTAATGCCCACATTAGATATGAATTGAATTGTCTCAGATTCGAGATCTACATCTATAAATTAAAAAATTCGAATGATCAACCCTTTTAAACTTTTAGCTTTGCATGAATAAAATTTCAATTTCAATTTCAATAATTTTTTATTTTTGACTTTTGACCTTGAAGGTTTGTCAATTCTCTTGTTTATTGGGCTTTGCTCATGAAATAAATTGGGCTGATATCAAACTTAACACAAAGCTAAGCCCACAAAATCCCGTTCAGAACCCCAAACGTTGCTTCATCTTCTACGAACGTGCTAATCTCCGGTCAATTTTTCCGGCGACCTAGTTGTAAGTTTACTTCTCTTTCGATCTACTTGTTCAATTTCCGGCGAAGTCGGTTTGACAATTAGTGAGCTGGTTATATGCTTATTAGTTCTTCCAGATAAGCATTAAGCAGTGTAAATCCTTCAGATATCATTGAATATATGCTTATTTGTTCTTCCAGACGAAACATTAATCTGTGGTTCAGATATCATTGATTATATGTTTACCAGTTCTTCTGGATGAGCATTACACTCGGTATTTTTTTTCGAAGTTTTTGAGCTTAAGGATTTGTTGGTTTGACAATTCTTGAGCTGATTGTATGCTTTTCAGTTCTGACAGATTAGCATTAAACGAGTTTTGAAGTGCGAATAATAGAATGCTAGGTCTTTGTCGGTTTGACAATTCGTGAGCTGCTTATCTGCAGTTTGAAGATTTCATTTCTAAAAAATCCTTCAGATATTAATGATTATGTGCTTATTAGTTCTTCCAGATGATCATTAAATAGTTTAACTTTTTGTAAGTTTTTGAGTGAAAGGATTTGTCGGTTTGACAATTCGTGAGCTGATTATATGCTTGTTAGTTCTTCCAGATGAGCATTAAACTGTGTAAATCCTTCAGATGTCATTGATTATGTGCTTATTAGTTCTTCCAGATGAGCATTAAACAGTGTAATCCTTCAGATATCATTGAATATGTGCTTATTAGTTCTTCCAGATGAGAGTTAAACTGTGTAAATCCTTCAGATATCTTTGATTATATGCTTATTAGTTCTTCTAGATGAGCATTAAACAGTGTGAACTTCTGGAAGTTTTTGAGTGTGAGGATTTGTGGTTTGACAATTCGTGAGCTGATTGTATGCTTACTAGTTCTTCTAGATGAGCATTAAACAGTGTAAATATTTTGAATTTTTAAGTGTAAGGATAAATGGATGCTAGATATTTGTCGATTTGGCAATTTTTGAGCTGCTTATCTACCGTTTGAGATTTCATTTCTGAAAATCCTTCAGATGTTATTGATTATATGCTTATAAGTTTTTCTAGATTAGCATTAAACAGTATAAATATTTTGAGTTTTTAAGTGCAAGGACAATAGAATGTTAGATATTTGTCGTTTTGACAGTTTGTGAGCTGCTTCTATGCAGTTTAAATATTTCATGTAAATCCTTCAGATATCAATGATTATATGCTTATTAGTTCTTCCAGATTAGCATTAAACGGTGTAACTTATTTTGAGTTTTTAAGTGCAAGGATAATAGAATACTAGGTATTCGTCGGTTTGACAATTCATGAGCTGCTTCTATTTTGTTTGAAGATTTCATTTCTGTAAATCCTTCAGTATCAGGTGTCGGTTTGACAATGTTAATATGTTTATTAGTCCTTCCAGATGAGCATTAAACAGTGTAAGTTGGCATTTTCCAGATGAACAACAATAAAATGCTAGGTATTTGCCAGTTTGACGATGTGTGAAATGTTCTATGTGATATAAAGCAGATAGTGCTTTGATTTTTGCTGTTTATATGCTTGATGATTCTTCTATATGGTGTGCATAAAGCTTTGTAAAATTTTGGAAGTTTTTGAGTGCAAGGATTATATAATGCTAGGTATTTATCAGTTTGAAATGGCGGTGGTTCTGATGACAACAAGGGTTATAGTAAGTGTGGTAAAAAGTAAGATCTCCGTTGCACATTTTGACTACCTGGATTCAGTATATGTCAAATTCATGACGATGCTATAGCAGTTTCTTAATAAATAAAATATAAATACCATGGCAGTTTGAAGATCTCAAGAACCTTCAGATATTGCATTGATTTTTTTCCCCTTTTTATGTGCTTTATTTGTTCTTCCAGATGGTCAGATACATAGTTGCAAGGGTGTATGAAACAGTAAGTTTTTTGAACATTTCAAGTCCAAGGGTGGTGGAATGCTAGGTATTTGTCAGTTTGATAAATTGTGAGCTGTTTCTATGCCGTTTGAAACTATGAATTAGATATTGCAGTGTGTTTCTCTGTTTATATGGTTAGATACATACTATGTTACTATAGGTGCATAATTCTTTGTAAGATTTTATGTGCAAGGGTATTGGAATGGTAGTATTCCCGTATTTATCAGTTTTTAATGGTTATGGTTTTGCCAATAACAATAATTATTGTCGGTGTAGTACAAATTGGGATCTCCTTTGCACATTTGACTATCGGGAGTTAGTATATATCAAATATTGATGAGTACTATGGCTGTGTGAAGAATTCCTTTCTGGAAATCCTTCGATATTGGATTGATTTTTCCTGTTTACATGCTTATTGGCCCTTCCAGATGGTTAGATTCACACTATGTTACTATAGCTTCATAAAACAGTCATAATTTTTGAAAATTGTTAAGTGCAAGGATGATAGAATGCTAGGTTGTCAGTTTGACAATTTGTGAGATATTTCCATGCCGTTGGAATCAAATATTGCATTGAATTTTTTTCTGTATTTATGCTCGTTGGTTCTACCAGATGGTCAGATACATATGATTTTATTATAGGTGCATAAAGCGGTAATTTGTTGGAAGTTTGTAAGTGCAAAGATAATAGAATGCTAGGTATTTGTCAGTTTGACAATTCATGAGATGTTTCTATGCCACATGGATCCGACCATGCATTGTTTTTTTCTATTTATATGCTCGTTAGTTCTCCTGATGGTTAGATGCATACTATGTTATTATAGGTGCACAAAACAATGTAAAATTTTTGTCAATTGTTTGTAGTTTTGATGATTACAATATTATTATCAGTGTGGTAACAAGTGTGTTCTCCTTTGCACATTGACCATCTGGAATTAAAACCAGCACAAGCCCGGTGCACTAAAGCTCCCGCTATGTACAGGATCCAGGGATCCAGGGAAGGGCCCGAGCACAAGGGTCTATTGTACGCAACCTTAACTTGCATTTCTACCAGAGGTTGTTTCCAAATTTGTGATGAATACAGGGCCGTTTGTGTTGTTAGATTATCCAAATAGATTGTCAAGACAGGATTTGTACTAGCTATTGTGTAGGAATGGGTGTCCGAGATTCTGTTTTTGTTCTGACAAACAATGTGAAAGGGCATGCAATTTACCTGTTATAGGACTACATCCTGTGTCTCAATCCGTCTGTGAATGCCATTGATTTTGTGTGAATAGATTGAAGTTAGCATCATCTCAGTTATTTGGCAGCACAGTTTTCCCTCTGTCCTAGCTGTCCTGTAAAACTGATTTTGTTACGGCAAATGACTGATTGATAATTGCAGAAATTCCAAATGATGCTGGAGTTAACCCAAAGTGAAAAGGGATGTACATAGTTTCTAAACTCTTCAAATGCATCGATATCAATTTTAGTTGAATGTAGCTTGATTTGTTAATGACAGGAATATTTTGAGACGAAAATTGAGATGGCAGCCAGGAATGCTTTCAGATATGTTTCTCGTAGGCTCTCCAGCAGTGGCAAGGTGTTAAGTGAGGAGGAAAAAGCTGCTGAAAATGTCTACATCAAGGTAACTCTTTAGTTGTGATTTGTAACTTACCTGTCTTGCGTAGTTACTGCAATTGTATTTGTTTCATTTTGGTAGTGCCGGAAAATAGTATGCATTTTGTTGGTGTTTATCTCTTTTTGGCAAAATGGATCCTGGTTTCTCTTTCTTTTTGATATTCCATCTTTCTCGTAATCTCATTTTGCTCATTTGACATTTGCATGTAGTGTGTATGCATTCTTTCTTGGGGGTCTTGGGGCAATCCTTTTATAGTACATCTTGGATATTCTTTTATGTATTTTCGTGCTTCTGCTGTTTTCAGGATCGCAAGTTGTAAGTTTAAGTTGACCCTTAGTTCTGATGTGTTCAATCATGATATTTGTTGCGTCACATCTGTTTTCTTGCTTATCTAAATGGTAACTTTTTCATTTTACAGAAAATGGAGAAAGAGAAGCTGGAGAAGCTTGCTCGCAAGGTATGAATTTTCCATATATATATATATATATATATATATATATTTCCATCAATCTCGGATGGAGCCAAAGATTGACTATTTTTTGGCTTTGGAGTATGATGGAATAAAGCAAAATGGCT
>JAABOM020000007.1:23197146-23207665 GCA_011800125.2 Solanum clarkiae
ACATCCGACCCCCCCTCACCCCGCAATGAGCGGGAGCCTTTTGAGGCACTGGGGTATGTTGTTGTTGTTGTATATATATATATATATATAGCATTTCGTTGTGCTCAGCCTTTCACCCAGCCCTGTGTCTCCTCTCTTTTGGTGTGTCTGCACCCTTGATAATTTTACTCGTTGATTGAGAGTTGAATACTATAAAGAGGGGGTTAAGGCTAGGGCTTACTGAATATTACTTGGTGTTATCAGAACAGCTTATGTGCTGATTCCATTTTTTATGTCTTTGAGGAAGTCTACTGAGTCACTACTAAGTTGCCATGTTTCAGTAGATTGCTGCTTGTCATACTCTCCTCCCGACCGTATTATGTGTTGATTATGAGTTTCCCTCCAACAGTTATTGTCTCTGTCCATAAGGCTGTCACCATCTCTTTCAGACAGGTGGGGGTTCTGGGCTCTGATAATAGCTTGGAGAGGTTGCTGAATGCTTACATGCATTGAACTCATCATTTCAAGATTCACTTGAAATAGTCCCGTTTGAAAGTGTGCTGACCTTCTGGTGCAATCTCAAGAATCCTGAGATGTTCAAAACTCTTATGAGCATTAAGCCGACCTTTAGTTGAAATAGAAGTGGCTCATCAGCTTGGGAAATTTAACTTGCAAGGTTGGGTAAAGAAATGAAATACATGGTTAATAAAATAAAATGTTCAATTCGACAGACCAAGATACAACTCTAAAGTTGACCTTGTTAGTTCAATGATTTTCGATGTTAAACCAAAATGCTAAAACGATCTTAGCTTAACACAGCTCACGGTAAACAGAAAAAACTGAGATGGGCTGACAGTTGGGGTGGTGGGGGCTATTTTCTGTGTGTCTTTACTTTGCTCCAGCTTGTGAGTCCCTTTTGGCTCCTTGGAATTTCTGATGTGATGATTGATATTCCTCAGGGTCCCAAGCCAGAAGAACAAGCTGCAACTAGCGCTGGTGGCGCAGGGTCAGTAGCTGATGCTGGAGCAAGTGCCCAAGCCTCTTCAACATCCAAGGTATCAGATGACAAATACCGCAACTATGGCGTTCTTGCTGGACTGGTTACTGGTGTTGGTGCTTTGGGTTGGTACATGCTGTCAAAGGACAAGAAGGCAGAAGAAGTACAGGATTAAAGCATCTCTTAGTAAGCAACTCCTTAAAAGAAAAACAAAATAAAGCAAATTCGTGTCTGGAAAACAGTACCCTCGTCTCTTTTCACTCTGTATGGTTTTCCACCAGGATGTACAAAAATCTCCAGAGCAGGTGTACGTTTTACAACTGCTGAACTGGATGACGTTTCGTTCTCTGTAAGTTGCTTGTTTGACATGATCATATCGCTTTAGAGAAGAATTTCTTGAGTTTGAGTTCGTTTGTTACCTTAGCTTTACCTGTTTATACCATGGAAAGAATGCAGTCCATTCGACATGGTGGTAGTAGTTTCTTTTTACTGCCAACTTCTTCATTCCATGGTTGGTTTGATTTGGTGTCATAATTTTCCCTTGTATCTGTTCTTGTTTTCACTTGCTTGTTGTTTAAGAGTCACCCTTGTTGTGAGAGCTTAGGCATTTATCTCAACAGGTAGGACTGGGGCAACACATCTATCCTCATCTAAGTTGCGCAGACTCTTCACTTCCAATTCGCACTCATGTCGGATTCTCCGAAAATATACTACTTTTGGCGAATCCGACATGTACCCGCTGACACTTTTGAAGAGTCCGAGCAACATAGATTCTCATCCTATAAAGTTAGTTGAAAGGGCGTTAACATATGTTGCAAAACATTGAGATGAGGATCTTTCAAAAACAACGTCTTTATCTCTATAAGGTAGTGATAAAGTTTGTGTAAATTTAATCCTCCCAGACCTCACTTGTGGGATTTCACTAGGTATATTGTTGTTGCTGCAAAACATTGAGATGCCCTTGACTATGCAGATTCGAGTCGGTTGAACCCCCAAAAGGGCTGTCGTTTGATCGGTACACGATAGTGATGAAGTTGCTTAGACTTCAGAACCAATCGTTAAATAGAAACACTCTCTTACCATATCTTTGTGCATATCTTCTCTTCCGAAAATACATG
This sequence comes from Solanum clarkiae, assembly GCA_011800125.2. NCBI lineage: Eukaryota > Viridiplantae > Streptophyta > Magnoliopsida > Solanales > Solanaceae > Solanum > Solanum clarkiae. Next base: position 23,199,241 of record JAABOM020000007.1, read on the forward strand.
TTCAGTGTCTTTTATTTTTTATTTTTTAATTTCTAGATGACTAGATATGCTTGTATCATTTGATTGAGCTTAAGATCTTTGTTTTAAAAAGACTTGTGATTGCTGTCATCTTTATAGATCTTGTCTAGTCTGATATCTTTTTATATGGTGCATAATATTTCACTTCTTGCAACTTAGATATACACAAGTTATGGGGGCATTGTCTGCACGTCTGCAACTTTGCAATACTTTTTTGTTGGTCTGATTATCTGATAAAAGATATTAGATTGAAATATTTTCAACTTGTTGCAAGAGTATATGCTTGCAAATGAAGAAAGTTAATATTATCATGATTCAACTATTGCTTGTGCTACTAACAAGGGTTCTAGTGGAGTGGTAAGTACTCCTTAATCCTGTCTTAGATTCGAGTCATCTTGGATATGAAATTGTCTTTGTTAAGGAGTGCTATCCTTAACTAGAGGTTCCAAGTTCGAGTCCTTTGAGTATAGAATTATCTTTGTTAAGGAGCACTTTACCTCCGAGGGACATGAGAGGCGATGGCTTACCTTGTTTATCTCCAACTCGTGAATTTAACCAATATCAAACTTTATGATAGCATTCAATTTTTCGATTCAACGATCTATGATTTATCATTCGTAAACGTTGATAAGATTTATCCATTTAGCAGCACCTTAGGATGAAAGGATGACAGTCTTAAAAGTGAAGGGCAGTGTGCGATTTCCCGACACAAATTTAAATTTAGTTGAACTCTAATTTGGATAGTTGACAGGTGGAAAACCAAAAAAAACTATTGCTTTGCTTAAAATATCTAAGAACACCCTAGCGTGCTCGATAAATGTTTTTCAATTTTCTCACCTTTACTATTCTCTGATGATAATGTCCTCCCACCTTCCAACTAAATAATATTTTTTGCTTGCATACCAAATACACAACCTCACTCTCAATAGAGCTCATATATAAGTTTATACAAGCAGAACATTATAATAAAAAAGCAAATGAAATTTATTTATTTGACTTCAGAGTAGTTTCATTCAAGTCTTTACAGAAAAGAAGATACAAATTGGAAAATTAAAATAATTCAGAAGGCATTAATTCAAGTAGATTCAGCCTTTGACCTTCTTAAAAATGGCAAAAATTGCACCAATCACAGCCACTACAGCACCTGATATCAAAAGAGCTGCCTTCAGATCTCCTTCTCCTTTCTTTTCCTCCTACAAAATTATGGATTTTTACAGAAATACAAAACAAAATTAATCTAAAATTATTTTTGAGTAGCAACACAAAAAAAAATTTTTGAGCCACAATATATGAACAGATACTCAAACTTCATCGAGTTGATCGACATATCGAGACAACTCAATTTGATTTCAACTGACTATTAGACATCGACTTGATACAATATATAAATTTTAAAATATCTTAGATGATTACTTCGTAAGTTAGAATATTCAATCGATACAATGAAGGTGTATTTAACATTAATTTTTGAGTTGTAACGAAAATTCTCTGAAGCTATTATGCCTAATAAAGCATCTAGCTAGGCGTCCTACTCTGAGAGGACATATTTAGACACTTTAACTCAATCTCAAGTGATAACTAAACACCAATCTATCACTTTGTAAATTGAAGTATTCAACTAAAACAATAAATGTGAATCGCGAATTGAGATATTTAGATATGCATATTTAAAATTAAAGTATATATTTATCAACTAAAACTAAATTTATTTATATATTCTATATTCCGTAGATTCATTATTTTTATTAATATACTCTACCAAACTATTCTTTGAATCTTATTGCCTTAACTAAATATAGGTAGTATGTACTAACTCGTATGACTTTAAATATGTTACGTGAGATATTGAAATTAAAGAGCTATTATAAAATAATTTTAATTACACATCTTTATTTATATATATCTTGAACTTCTTGTCAAATAATAGCCATATCAATTATCAAATGAAACAAAAAGCTAAGAAATAATTATTTAGGTAAAAATTATTACTCCCTCCGTCTCATACTATAAGTGCATCTTTTTATAATATGGACAGAATTAATTAATTTTTTTCCATTTACCTCATCATTAATTAGTGTGTTAATGATTTTTTCTAATTTAATTTAATATACATTAATATAAATAAATAGTAAAATGATAAAATCTACTAATATATTAATAATTTCTTAACTACGTAAAATAAAAAGTGTCACTATATTATAGGACGGAAGTAGTACAACAAGAAAAATATCTTGTTCGTTTCAATTTATTTGTCCTACAAAATTTAATATCACCAAAATTCGAAAATATAATAGAGTACTGCTGTCTAATTAAACTTAGCGTCAAGTCAAATTAGAATAAATAAATTAAAACAAAAAGGAAGAACAGAAATTTAAGTAATTGAAAAATAAATTAAGAAAAAAAAGGGATATTACCTTGACTTCCTTAGATATTTCATCAACGGCGGCCGCTACCGCCTCCTCCGGCGGTGGTTCCACCACGGTCTCCGGCGCCGGCGGAGCTGAAGCTTCGACGTTTTCTTCTGGAGTTGCCATTTTTTTTTACTACTTTGGTAACTGTTGAAGATTTTTTTTGGTTCTTAAAATTATATTTATAAAATTTTTATATTTTTTGTCATTATTTATTCTGTGGTGTAGATAATAAAAGGATAAAAATTGTCATCTTCAATTTTGAAACGCGTGGAGCACAAGTGTCTTTATTTCCCATATTTCACGTTTTTTTTATAAAAATATATAATTCAATCATGTCAAGAAAAGTCCAAAATATTAATTAATTTTTTTTATCCTTTTGTGGGTCTTTAATTTTCTTTTTGTTTCTTTTGGTTTTATATTTGTTTTGTTGAAAATATAAAACAAGGATTTTTTAATCCAAATTCGCGTCGCGTAAAGTTCATTTAGGGAAAGTGCTCTCTAGCAAGAATCTTTTTATATCCAAGAACTCGAGAAATCTTACGCGGCCCATTTAGAGGAAATGCTTCCCCAACAAAGATTTTTTCATAACCAGATTTCGAACCTGAGAAGCGCTCCCTAGCAAGGATTTTTCATATCCAAGGTTCGAACTCGAGACTTCTAATTAAGGGAGGAGTAACCTCATGTACTGCACTATATGCTTTGGTGGTATGCTTGATCACTTAACTATTACTTCTTCCGTTCCATTTTATTTATCGTGATAAGATATGACACAATTTTAAGAAAAATTAATTAGAAGTGTTCTTTTATTAATATATTATTTATATAATTTATATGTATGTATGTACCTTTTAATTCTTGAATAATCAATGCTAATGATAAAATTAAATCAAAATAATTAATTTTCTCCTAATTATGTAAATTAACTATTTTGAGACAACTATTTTTAGTGAATTTGACAATTAAAATGAGACGGAAGGATTTTTTTTTATTTTTTATTTTTTATTTTTGGTGAAAGTGTTTTGTGATAAAAAAAGATAGTACTAAGTTGGTATACTATTTTAGTTAAAATGAATGACAAATTTAAGTTATTTTTATGATGTTAATGACATATATAGAGATTGATAATATAATATTAGATTAGAAGTATATATAGATGGTATAAATATAATGTAATAGAGGGTAATGTTAAATTTTTTCAACAATAGAGGAGAAATATGATTTTCTCACCTTGTTTTTTTTTTAATGTTTAAATCACTTAATGGTCTGAATGATTAAAATCTAATAAATACTTTTTAAGATGTCTGTTTTAATAATTTCTATAAAAAAAGAAAAATCTATCAATTTTATTAACTCGTCGCTATAAACATCATTCACCATTATCAACTATTGTTATCGTTGTCTGTCATAATCAATTACATATCATTATCTACGACTACAATTCTCAGACACAATCATCATTGTTATTGCTCATTATAAATCAATTGTTACTATCACTAGCCACCATTTAAACCAACACTTATTACCATCAACCACCGTCATCAATCATCACATGCTATATCACCAACAACTGTCATTATTCACATAATCATTATCTATCACTATATATCTTTCAACCGCATTATCAACCACGCCACCAACACCTACAATCAATATCGTCTATTGCCAACCATCATCACCACTAGCTATTATCTAGACCCCAACATTAACTAACACCATTTTCAATCGACACCTACAATCACCATTGTTAGACATTACCATCATCAACCATCATATAATTTATAAACATATTTATTGATATATAGAATTAGATTAATTTGGTATTTATTGCATTTTATATTTATTATTTTTAAAAAATTAAAATAAATTTTATATCTCCAAGTATTGAAAAAATAAATAAATCTTTATCATAGTATCGAGATCTTAATACAAAAATTCATATTCAAATATTTAAATTTTAATATACATCTTAATATTGAAATATAATCATAAATTCAGACATCTTAATTTTAATTTTTTTTAAAAGCCTACTCTCACTTAAACAAAACTAAAATTAAAAAAAAATTGAGCTACCCAACAATGAGGAAAAAAAAAAAGCACTATCAAACATAAATTTTAAATTTCTTCTACAAGAAAAAACACTATTGTAATTTAGTTTTTCCCTTTTTTAAGAAAAAAAAACAATAATCTATGGGGTTTGCTTCACCAAATGGAGAAAGGATTCAAAAATTAAATGATGAGAAGCTTCAAAGTCACTAAAACTTCAAAATGGAGCAAAGTCACTAAGCTTAGGTTATAAGATATTTATAATAAATTAAATTTTGGATAATGCTAGGAAAAGAAATTAGTTTATTATTATTATGGAATCATCATGTCTTAATTGTTTGGATGGAATATAATTTATATTACTTATGGAAGAGTTGTGATGGTATTATATAAAGGTAATAATTTATAAATAATATAACTAACCTTTCATTATAGGATATCAAAAAAAATATATATATAAGTTTAACTATGGTGTTTATATTAAATCAATTCAACTTATCATAATTAAGTAATTTAATGAAGTCAAAATTTACACTAATTAACCATAATTAAGTAAAAGAAGTGTCTACATAAACACTAGGTATATGTACATATTCCTTCTGTTCATTTTTGCTTGTTACTATTTTGTTTTTCGAAATCAACTCGACTAAACTTCAAAGCTAAATTGAAGTAGCTAAATTATATTTGAAATCTAAAATTTAGATGATTGAAAACTATAAGAAAGATGTTATAAGTTGCAGTCCTTCTCATATTACTACGATGAAAAAATACATCTTATAATGTTGGTCAAAAGTTTATATAGTTTGACCCCTATAAGTGAAATGGAGACAAATAAAAGTGAACAAAGAGAATAATTTTTACCCAAAGTCATCACCTAGTGATAATAGATTGAAAACTTCGAGGTCTCAAGTTCAATTCGAGGATTTTTTTATATTTATTCAAGTTTTGACAGATACAAATTACTTAGTACTTGTATAGATAAAAATAACATAACATAAAAAATTGATTTCACAAAAAAATAATAATATTATTATTATATGAATTATTGTTACACAAGATTAACAAAAAGAAATAATTAACTATTTTTGCAATAATAACCACTTGTGATTTAATTTAATATGAACATTATGTGTCATTTAATATTTCTTTTTTCTTCAATGCTCTTTTAAAGTTTACAAAAAATTTCTCTATCATCTGTTTATTCTCCTCAAAAACTCTAAATGAGCCTAAAAAGCTTACTTGGCAAGATCTCATTGGTCACTCAAAGATGACACCAAGACTTAAATTCCATAAATACCCCTATCCCTACCCCCAATCCCCCCACCCCCTGGCCGGTCACCCTCCATCATCTCTTCTTCATCTCCAACAAAAAACTATACTGATTCAGATTCAAGAACCCCCCACCCACTAACCCAAAATCAAGAAACCAAAAATATATAAATTAATTGAAAAAAGATTATGAAGAAAATATTTTAATCTTTAAATCCAGCTTCACAGCAAAGCCATTTCCTCTTTTTGCTCTCTTTTTCTTTTATCTTTCTATTCAGTAGTGTTAAAAAGACTCTGTCTTTGTTCAGAAACAATAAACAATATGCAAAAGTTCATGATTCTCACGTCCCACATCTCTAAACTTTGAAAAAGTTCAATCTTTAACCCCATTTTCACATTTTCTTGAATTGGTCTTCAGTGGGGTTTGTTGATTCTTGGTGTATCAATCCAAGAATCTGGAAAAAAATCATTTTTTTATTGGATTTTTGATACATTTTTATACTCTTTTTGTGTGAAGGGGTTAGCCATGACAGAGGTTCTCCATTCTTCTTCTCCTTCCTCTTCATCTCCTTCAATATCTACACCTACCCACAATGGGGCATTGTTTGTAGAAGAAATTGTGGGTTCTGAGGTTGCTGTTTGTGATTCTGAGGAAGAAAGAGGTGAAGGGGAGGAAGAAGAAGAGAGGGAAAAAGGGAGAAATCAAGAAAGGGATCATTTGTCTTTATTAGCCCTTTTGGTGACATTGTTTAGGAAGAGTTTTTGGTTAGCTTGCAAAACTAGTAGGGGTGGAGGAGATCTGTGTAGTGGTAGTGGTATGGAGATTGGATGGCCTACTAATGTGAGACATGTTGCACATGTTACCTTTGATAGGTTCAATGGATTTTTGGGTCTCCCTGTTGAATTTGAGCCTGAAGTTTCTAGAAGGGCCCCCAGTGCAAGGTACATTGTTAGCTTTTTGATTCTTGATGAGATTTAACCTTGGTGGTATTGTAGTCTTGATATCCTTTGTGCTGATTGGATTTAGTGATTCATCATTTTGCATATGTGGATTTAAATGCTTTACTTCTTTATGCTATTCGTTTACTATTTTCATTGCCATTGTGAAATTTTGGTGCAGTTTATAGTTAGTTATCAGGAGAGCCTCTTTCGGAATATAGCTTAGGTTTGTGTGGAAAATTATAAGCTGATGGTTTTGTTTTCTCTTGTCTCAGAAGGTTCAGTTTTATGAATACTGTTTAGGCTTGATGGAAAATCCAACATCACCTCAATATGGAGTTTGTGTAGTCATTTAGGATCTTAACTAGTCTGCTTCTGTAAATGGCATTCAGTTTATAAGGGACTACTTGTTACTATTCTATAGAGATTGAAGAAGTCTTAGATTTCCTGGATGCTGCGTTTATTACATGGTTTTGAGTGCATTTTGATTTTCCATGCAGCACAGTTTTTTAATTGATCAGCTCTGTGTCATTTGTTCATTCAGGCAGATACCATTTGAAACGTCATAAAAAAAATTTCTAATGTTATATGGAAGTGAATGTTGGGTTGCTACAGTCCAATATATCTACTAGATAAGTGTCGAGTAAATGTTCATTTAAAGATGGATATATGGTCATTACTAGATTAGACACAATTAGAAAGGACCACATTAGAAGGTGCTAGCAACACACATCATGGATAAAGTGAGAGAAGGTCGCTTGAGGTTACCCGGAGCCCTCTTATTTCGTTAGAGTTGTGGCTGCCTTTATGTTTACCAAATGGAGTTCTTTTATCTCGTCATTTGCATCCTAAAAGAAGTTTCGTCAAAGCCTTTTTAGTTTTGTCGGTCATGGTGACTGTGCACGCATAAGGCACATAATTATGCTGGTATGATGATAGTGTGCTTTTGATCAACATCTCATTTATCCCTTTGGCCAAGTACCTTTCCTGCCACTTCACTAGCCTTTTTGAACTCTTTTAATCGACACTGATTTCCTTCTGTGTGAAAAGTCTTAAAAGTAGACTTGGATAAGTTATCCCAGTCTTGAGAAGTTGAAAACAAAATACCTGAGCAATTTGTTTAGTTCTTCACTCCTCACACTTAGATGACTTCACTTGTTTTAAGTTGATCTCTAATAGCATCACTGTTGGAAATACATTATTGCCTTAATGTTAGATTTATATCACTTCAACATTAAAAAACACTAGTGTATCATATATAAACAATGAATGGGAAATCTTCACGCCTTGCTGCAAAACCCTCAGGTAAACCTATTGCAGCTTGACATACTTGATTTTTTTTTATATGCTTTACTTGAGCCGAGGGTTTATTGGAAACAACCTTTCCATCTTCCCAATGTATGGGTAAAGCTGCATAAACACCGCCCTCCCTAGACCCCAATTGTGAGATTACATTGGCTATGTTGTTGCTGTTGTAGTTAATCAAATAACAAACTTCTTTGTAAGTACTACTCATTGCTCCAGTTTTGGTTTTTAATCCATTATTACCGGAACTGGAGGTCCATCAATCTCGGATGGAGCTAAAGATTGACTATTTTTTGGCTTTGGAGTACGATTGAATAAAGCAAAATGGCTCTTTAAACTGCCTGCGCTTCTTTCATTTGTGAGGTAGCAGTTAGTCAATGCAACTTTCGACGCTCCTCATGGGTCATCTGGAAATAGTCGCTTTATGTTTTTAAACATAG
>JAABOM020000007.1:23210030-23222712 GCA_011800125.2 Solanum clarkiae
GGGGTGTTCTCTCCTCAATTTTCGTGTACAACATCCATAGGACAATTTGCAACCTCCGAATCGATAATCTGTTCCGACTCCCAGCTAATGGCTGGATCAGCATCATTAGTAATTTTTAGCTTCTTCCTTGCAGATGGCAGATCCATTGACTGCACTGATGTATGCTGTCCAAGTAATGAATTTCTTGAGGACGCTTATCGAAAAGACTTTAAAAGATAGAGAAGATCCCCTTGTTGAACCAGATTCTGTCTCTAACTTAGACCGTCCCGATGAATATGGTCATCAAAGTCCACCTCAATTCTCCCTGGAGAACTCCAAGGAATCAAATGAACCGACTGAGCAGGTGTACACTGTAGAGGAACCGGATTCAGCGAGCGTTTCTGAATGTAATAGAGTAGATAACATCACTGATGATGAATATCTTAGTTATGCAACTTCTTCAGAGGAATCCGATGACAGTGTTTCTTGTGGAACCCCTGTTCATGTGAATGCCAAGGCAAGAAAAGGCTGTCTGACAAAAGGACCAAATCTTGAAGAGGACACACAAAGGATAGGGCAATCGAGTGATCCTAATCAGACAAAGGATGTTCTGAAAATCGATTTAGAGCCAACCACGGTTCAGCCTCTGGGAAATGATAGTAAATCAAAAGGAATAAGCAACTTGATCCGTATAAATTCAATGACAGAGAGGACAGAAGCTTGGCGGTGAAGAGGGACTGAACTGGGCGAGCAACTTTCTGTGCTGACTAAGATGGTAACAGTTTCTGTTTGGTTGTGAGATAAAATGTGAATGCTAATAGTTCATGTATGTCGATCTAGTGTACTACTGTGGTTGATTTGTTTAACTGGTTACGGTTTGATTGTGTACATTATACTGTCTGCTTTTCTAGAATACTAGAACGTGAATATGATTTGATCTTCACTTGCAGAATGTGGATGTCTATTTCCTTGTACTACCTCATTCTCTAATCTGCGCGGAGGATCACTCCTTTTACTTTTCTTGTGATGAGTTGTCTTTGATATATATGTTAGACATGTTGATGCTTCCAGGACCACAACAAAGGTAAAGTTTCTGAAATTCGGATGCTCTAACTTTCTCATAGTAGCAAAAACTCATCGACGAGAAATACCCCTAACAGAGGAAAAGTCATGTTTGTGATTTGGGATCAGTACTTTTGTGCAACTACTGCAGTGATCTCACATTGGATCCCCTGGGAATATACTCAGTTGAATGTGAAATCTGTACTAGTTTAGGATGTATCTGGAAAAATATTGACTACAAATTCAGCAATTTTGCCAATCAAGTAAGAAAATTGCATAGATGATGTGCTAGTTATAGGTGTATAATCTTTGAACAATCACATCAAAGTTACTTATGGAACACTACTTCCAAGTTGCTGAGGTCCTGAGCCCTTTGTAGTGCTGTCTTGCATTATTATAGGGGTGGAGCCAACTATTAGTTAGGGGTTCATCGATGAAAAATTATACAATTTATACATAGTTAAAATAATTAGTAATGTATATATGGTATACGTTGTACTTCCTTTCGGCAAGTTCATTTTATTTCTTCAAATTTTGAATCTCCTAAATTAAAATTCTGGCATCGCCTTGCATATATGTAAGTGGCTATGGAGCCAATAGTAGAGACCACTTGATTTTTCTCATAGTATAGGAAAAAATGAATTAGTGTGTTTACTTTATTTCAATATTTATTGAGACTTTTAGTCTTTGCTAGAGATTTATATGATAGTAAAAAGTATAGAGAACTTCAAGATAGAATAATAATATTATTGGGACCGAGACATACTTAAATAGAGCGATATGGCCTGTGAGGATTCATAGAACCGACCCTGAAAGAATTAATGCATAGTTGTTATAGTGCTAGTCTTTGTAATGATGATAGTAGCTTCCAAATCAATTATTGTGCACCTCGACTATTTTATCAGCTACTTGCTAATTTTATCAAACATGTGTAATAGTTTTTCTTTTAAAATAATAACAAGAGCGTTTTATGTCAATTTGTACGCATTTTAACTACTCTACCAATTAACTTCCCATCGGGGCAAGTACTGTGTAACTCTGGCCAACCAAAGCTTAGGCAAATAACAAACATTTTTGCATCACATCTGAAATTTGAACTCAAATCTCTAAAATTTGCACACAATTTATTGACCACTTTGACTATACCTTCAAATACATCATCAAAATTTAAAGGTATTTATTTGGTATAACGTCTAGAATGTTTTTTATTTTCCATTTTTTGTTGATCGAAATTTTTCAAAACACATTCTCTAAAAACAACAATTTCCTTAAAAAATGAAGAAACAACTTCCCAATAAAAATAGGAAAAACAATTTCATAAATGACATTCCACATTAATTGTCTCCTCCTCATCATCCACCAAACTCCACCCCATAATACTTGCTTAGATTATATATTCATACTTTAATACAACATTTTCTGCTTACATAAAGAAACACTTAACATATAACAACAACATATCCAGTGAAAATCCCACAAGTGGATTTGGAGAGAATAAAATGTACGCAAACCTTATCACTACCTCATAGAGATAGAAAAACTGTTTCTAGAAGACCTTCGTCTAAAAAATATCAGGTCCCAAAAGCAAAAGATACTAGATATGAAGAAAAAAAAAACCGACTAAACACAGTTACAAGCAACAACATACCCAGTGGAATCCCACAAGTGGGGTCTGGAAAGGATAAAATGCACGTTGACCTTACCACTACCTCATAGAAATAGAGAGGTTGTTTTCAAAAAACCCTCGTCTGACTAAATACAGTTACATTCCATGAAAAATATTTTCCATTCATTCCAAACACACTTTTCATACAAGTTGATAATTTACAGTCTGTAGTATATTAGTAGTATATTCCAAACGCGTAAAAAGTCGTTGAAAATGGACATACTATATATCAATGGTTACTAGTAAAAGATAAAGGAGAGAGAAAAAGGGAAAAAAAATATATACAGATTTTTCTTTTTTACATTTTTTTTTTCTTTTTGGACACAAAATTGTGACCACCAAAACAAACAGAACATTTATAACCACCCATCCTCCTACAAAACAGCAATTTTTTCTTAATCACCAAAATATGTTCCTTCACTAGCATTGTTCAATTCATTTGTTGGTCTTTGTGCCAACCAACAAACAGAACAACAACAAATGACTGCAGCTTGTGGAAGTTTACAACATATATTTGAAAAGCCATTACCTGAAAATCCATCACTGATTGAATCCCTTTCTTCTTCATGGAAGAATCAGTCTAAATCTTTGAAACATATAGATGACTCTTCCTTTACTGAGATTTTCGGCGAATTACATTTCAAAGAAAGTAACTCAGTTACCTCGTCATCCTCCTCATCCTCATCCTCGTCTGTTGGTTTGTGTGCATCTTCTTTTTCTTCTTGTCTGCCTTTGTCATCTGCATCATCGTCGTTTTCTTCTACGTCTTCGTCGTCTTTTCTTGATGCAGTTCATCAATCTGAAAATGAAAGGCTTGACAATGATAAGGACAAGTATGAAAGAAACAATAAGAGTCCTGTTTCAAGTTACTCTCCAATTACAAGCAACAAGACTAATAAACAGGACAAGCATAGTGATAGCTTGTCATCAAGAACATCGGATAGCTTATCGATGTGCACAGAGGGACTTGGATTCGAGAGCTCTGATGACATTGAGGATCTAATGAACGATTTGAGCAATGTAGATCTTCCTCATCATCATCAGCACCAACAAGAACAAGAACAAGAACAACAGGGGAGGAGGATGCGGATATCCAGCAGGCTAGATGATCGAGTGATTTTCAATCAAGATTATAATACGAAGAGATCGAGAATGAAAAAGAGGTCATCATTTCCACCTCCCATTTCTTGCATAGGGAGAAGTGGAAAGCCATGGGTTTGCTTTAAATCATTTAGGGAAGATGGAAGGTTTATACTTAAGGAAATTCGAATTCCCACACAGGAATTCTTGCATGCATGCAGAGAAGATGGACGATTGATGATGCACGTTATCCAATCTGATGATGAGCTTGTAGATGAAGATGATGAAGAAGATGATGAAGTTTATGATGATGGTGATAATGATGATGAAAATAACGTCGAAGAAGGACATGATAATAAGCATGATGCAAAGCATGTATAGGAGTTGAACATCATCAAAACATGCTGTTTTTGTTTCATAGGATTTTTTCTTTATTTTTTTTTTAATTTGGTTTTCTTGTGTCTTTTCTATATTCCTAAGTTGCAGGAAACTGCAAGATGAAGTCTGAAAGCTCTGCTTTTTTTTTCTTCTTCTTTTATCTGCAAAATCTGCAAATAAAGAGTAACTGCAAACGGAATACTTAATTTCATTTTTGGTTGTATTTTACTTTAAATTTGTATGTCCATTTCTTAAATTTCCTATCTTCTATTTTGTATCAGCATTGGGATCCGACTACATCCAGATATGGTCCACTAGACCTAGAAAAATCCAATCCTTTCACCAAAAGTATGAAAAAACATTAAAGCTATATAATGTTCACTATTAATGTAACTTTAACTTGTTATAGCAGGTAATCCACTATATTTTTCAAGATTATCGATGAATACAACTTAAAGAAGTTTAGGTTTTGGCACCCATAAATGTGACCAAGTGATTAGTGAAGTGGGAGGAGAATCATAAATCTCTAGTTCAAATTTAAATGGAAACAAAAAACTACTCCTTAAGTGATTCTTCCCATCCGTCTAGTGATTGGAGATAGCAAGTACCCGATGAAATATAGTTGAGGTACTCACAAATTAATGTAGATTCAACTGTCTTTACAAGAAGGTTTTGCACTTTGATAGTTTATAAACTTTTTATACCATCGAACTCAATTAACCTAAAACACGATAGATAACTCTTCTTAGTAAAGTTTGATATGGCAACTTAAGTCTGAAGGATGTGGATAAGATCTGGGTATACTCTATGCTCTCCAGTCCCCAAATATGGAATTACACCGGTTATGTTGCTGTTGGAAGCGGTGCGGGTGGGATTGGGGGAGGGGGAGTTGTTCTGGTGAGACAGGACAAGGGAGGTAGCTCAAAGGCACATTCATCCTATGTTTAGATCATGATAGATTGCAAAAAATCTATCCTTCCAACTTTTTTCCAGCCGAAAGTATATGAAAATGACCTAAAGTAGAAGACACCTATATTGTATAATTTCAAATAGACACATGTAAAAGTCTGAATCACAAGTTAGACATCCTCAAATCTACTTGTGTCCTTAGGGAAAACAGAAAAGACAGTATATTTAAAAATATCCCCATGTGACTTCACCAAACAAAAAATATCAGTTTATCTAGCATCATCACATTTCCAGTTTCAAATATATTCACACGAGTATAACAAACAGAAAGGCTTTCCCTGTGATAAGATTCTGTACAATAATGACACCTTTTTCAAGCAAAGAACTGGACTTTGGTATTTTGGATGAGAAAAAATAATTGTTCTATGCCAACTTAGGGGTTGAGTCATTTATTGTTGTATGATTTAGGACAATTCACACCTTAAGTTTTTGGGCAGAATTAGACTAGACCCAAGGTTCATTTTCTTATCATGATATCAAAACTAAGCCCATTAATGGTTTCTCAAACATTGAGTTCCCATCTTATACGAGCTGTTCAGGGGCGGGTGAGTGGGCAGGGGAGGGAAGGGAGGGGGGTGTCCAGTCCTTGAGTGTGTGGGGAAAGGGATATCTTATATTATCAACACTCGAGATGTCCAGTGCTGGATGTGCAAGGAAAAGGGGAAGGAGGGGTTGTCCAATTTTGGGCGTGCAAGGATCACTTGTCTCTTTGTATGGTCTTTGGACAATCCTCAACTCTTGAACATAACACAGGACCATATAGAACAGAATCATTGCTAAAAGGGCAAACCCACAGAGAGGAGTTGGTACAACTTACAATGGCTCAAAGAAACATTTATTTGGATGTTTTTTTACAGATAAAAAGGGCTAGTAAGCAGAAGGCATCCTTAGCACTAAAATTATAGATGCTTTCACCGAGATGCTCTCAATCACTTCATGGAGAATCTAATGATCTAAACAATATGCATGCATTTCTATGACATAGGCTTGACAAATTATCATAAGTTCTCTGAAAAGTAAAATCAATCACCTACACAGAAATAATCTGTCACCAAACAATAGATGCTTTGTTACATGCAGATTATCTGTGGCCACGGCTGTTCCCGAGAGGATGTAGCAATTGGATAATTCATTCCACAAGAAACAGATCCAAACTTTATTTTTTCTGATGATGCAATTAAATCTATTGACAAAAGGGGAAATTCCAAACTTGTCATGGAGAAAAACAACTGAATATAAGGGCAAAAAAGACTAACATCATTATCTTAGTACAATAACAATATATCCAGTGTGATCCAACAAGTCCCAAGTGGGGTATGGGGAGGGTAAGGATGTATGGAGACCTTACCCTTAACTTTGTGGGATAACGTCATTATCTCAGTAAATCATAAAAGATGTGGTAAAGCACATTGGAACGTACCTTTTGGCAATAAATGGCTCTGGAACAGGATTGAGAGACCCGAAAATGCAACTATCCTGTTCTAAATATCAATCGATAAAGTGATAAGATGATAGATATTTGTGGACCACTAGATATAGCTCAAGTGTTTTTCAGAGATATATTGAGAAATTGACATCCCAAGCTTTATGTCTGGAAATGGTTCTTTAAGATGGGATCTTCCAGAACAGCCATACACCAATGTAAATGAGTATAAATCAAGGTCCCAGTGATCAACATGCTCACTGCTACTTGAATGTGACAAAAACCACCAAAGTTGCAGATTAATGCTACGATGAAACATTGCAGGATTCAAAATCAAAAAATTCCGCCATTCATTACACAAATTCTAGAATGTGACCGATTAGAACAATCAATTACATTACAACAGAACTCGAATACAAGATTAGTCCAAACTTATTTGTTATGACAAAAAAAGGGCAGGAGAATATGCAGTATTTGGACCGTCTTGAATCACTTGACTGGGTTAACGCCATCTAATGTCAAAAGAACCTTATATAAATCAGGACGTCGATCACGATATACACCCCAACTATGCCTTTTGGACTTGATTTTGTCCAAATCAAACTGTGCTACTAGAACAGCTTCCTCTTTATCACCAGCAGCTGCTACCAACTCTCCAGTGGGCCCTGTTCATTTTTAAACCAGGTTCACACCATCGTTCAAACACAAGGCAGTAGAAGCTTTTCATTCATAAGCTATAGCTTTCTGTCAAGCTTACCTGCTATGAAAGAGTAGCCGTAAAAAGTTATCTCACTATTCCCATGTTCTGTCTCAACTATCTCCTTTCCAATGCGGTTTGACGCCACTAAAGGTACCTGAACCCAAAAAAATTTAAGGGTACCTAAAATTGGAGTGAACAAAAGTGTCAAACCCAAACCAGCAATTTAAAAATCACTTTCTTGGTTTTGGTCCTGTAAAATGAAACCAACACTACGAGCTTGGCAGCAACTCGAACGACCGAACTGTCACACCCCTAATAAAAATGAGCCACTTACTTTCATAGCAGACACCTACACTGAGAATGGTTGCAAATGCTATGGTTGATGTTAAGAATTAACTAATTACAACGGCACAGATGCCTGTGCATATGTAAGATTAAACAAAATATAATCAAAATGGGATACAGAAATGAGCCATTGACCTAGAGTTCTGAAGAAGAAACCCAGTAGGCTATCCCTTTCATGTAAGCTTAAACTTTTTTTCTTACATATCATTCTTAAAAAAAAAAGTAAAAATGAAAGAGAAGAAGAAAAAGAAACTTACCAAATTAGCACCAGCATGTCCTTGCATCACCCTCCTCCAATGATCCCGGGAATCAAGTCCATCATCTTGAGGTTCAGAACCAATTGCGGTGGGGTAGAACAATAGTTCTGCACCTTGAAGTGCCATAGCTCGAGCAGCCTCAGGAAACCACTGATCCCAGCAAATTCCTGGACAGAATTTAATAGTGGTCAATTTTATGTCAAGTGTATCTTCTGTCTTCTCTGTATTTTACAAAAAGAGAATCTTTTTCCTATTTACCAAAATTTAAAATTACAAAGTGAAGAAAATCCAAGTAACTTTTGGAGATTCAAGGTTTTTAGCCATAGCAACACAACTTTTATTATTCTCCTATGTATCCAAATTTTCATCAAAGGTAGAGAACATAATGAAACCCAAAAAACAACTATAAAAGCATATATTTCTTACCAACTCCAATTTTTGCATATTTAGTCTGGAACACCTGTTTATGAACACCATAACATCCATGAGAAAAGGAGAAAGCACAAAAAGATAACTATCACAATATGTTAATAGGACTTCAGTCTCCTGTATTTTTTACCTTGAAACCAGTGTCACCAGGATTGAAGTAAAACTTCTCCTGATAACCTACAGAGAAACAACTTGAGAGGATGAAAAAGGAGTATTAAAGAAAGTGCTTAAAGGACATCTGATAGAATAATGACAAGTAGCACAATGAATTTGGAATGTTCTTCCAAGTTCACCAACCAGGTCCATCAGGAATATGGGACTTCCTGTAAAGTCCAAGATCTGTGCCATCAGCATCAATTACAGCCACAGAATTGTAATGCGCATTATTTGCCTCTTCAAAGAAACTAACTGGTATAACTATGCCCAGCTCCTTCGCAAGATTCTGCATCCTACAAACACACACACAGAAAAAAAACAGCCAAATTGTTGTTGGAATCTTCACAGTTATGCTAATGCACCCTGCAATAAGACACAGGAAGCAATCAGAATTCTCACCTGGCAATGGTTGGATGCCCCTGATAAGGTTTTGCTCGATGAAAGAAGTCCTCCCTTTGCGCTTGACAAAAGTAATAACCCTCGAACAACTCCTGAGATGTAAACCAGAAAGCATCAATGAAACTGGACTGCAGACATGGCAGATGAATACCATATACCCTCAAAAAGTACAAGTTCACAGGACAACAAGTGCATCACTTTGACTCCATAAAATTATCATTTGCAACTTGCCAATGAGAAACATTTTTTTTAGGAGTAGATGTACTAAGGACACTGGCAATTTTTGAAGATAAAATATCCGAGTCATAATAGGTAGAAAATACATGAGATGAAGTTTATTTTGACTTTCTAGATTGCTCACTTGCATCAAGAATAAACATAACTGCTAAATGCTGAGCTCAACAAGAATTAGTTTGTAAAATGATAGGTCAGTCCTAACTGAGCTCAACAAGAATTAGTTTGTAAAATGATAGGTCAGTCCTAACTGATCAGAAAACTCCTGATGGTAAACAATCACATACGACTTTTTACCTCATTCTATAGGTATTAGTTACCAACACCTGCATAAAATTGTCAACACCTAGACTATAAATCCTGTTCTTTTTGTTAGCCTCACTCCCGCAGATACTTATAGCGAAGGAAAATCATACTGTATAACAGAAGAGTTAGATGCACCCTTTAAGATTCAAGAAAACCAGTACACTCTGCCGCATTTATAATAACCAACACTACAAACATTTAATTCATTTCCATAGCTTTAATTATTCTCGAATTCAATCAGTCATACACTACTCTTGTTCAACTAGGACCCTCCTTGATTGTGTGATGATGAAACTTTGAAAGTAAACAGTCTTGGACCAACTTAAAAGGAGAAGATTAATGACTAAAACCTTTGGTATATCTAATTACTTAATGGAGGAAACTGGATTATTGTCAACTATCTCCGACTCGAATATGTTATAAAACCAACTTTAATGCTCTTCTTCATTCAGTTAAGCTAAATTTCCAATCATGTTTTAATCCAACAGCTAACCAAATGAGCATTCCTAATTCAAGGCTATACAACAAGAACAACATTACCCCAATGCCTCAAAGGCTTCCGCCCATCACGGGGTAAGGGGGGGTCGAATGTACGCAGCCTAACCCCTATGTTTAAAAACATAGCGCGACTGTTTCAAGGCTATATGAAGCAAAATTCTATAGATTTGCCCGTTCTATAACTGTAATGGTCTAATGTATAGTTGCTTTTATCTTCTCTCTCTCCCTTTATGTTTTTGGTTTAGGTACTTTGCAGTGTGCTCGATATTCTGGAAAATGACAGTTCTCCATCAACCAAGATTATTTAGCTGTTATTTCATTGGACTGATTAAAAACCTTCATGAGCTGAAAACATTGAATTATTTTACTTATAGTATTTTTCATATAGTTTTCAAACATCTAAATTTAAAATGTTGATTTAATCTATTCAACTTAACTCTAAAGATTAATCAAATTGACTCTCGTGAAGCGACACGTGACAAGTAAAAGTGAACGGAGGAAGTAGATATTCCAAAAAATGGGCCGTTTATTACCTGTATGAGGATGATATTTGCACCCTTCTGATGAGCAGCCCTAACCAATCTGCATCAAGGGAATAATCTTAGAGCCAAAAAATGTAAATGCCACTAAGAAAAATAAAATTGATTCCCTTTTACAAATCTAAAGAATACACAGATGATCAATAATTCTTTTCTAGATAATCATGGTGTTGGAGCCAGTTTGCACACACCTCGACTAATCTGCACTATGTATGAAATCGGGTAAGTCTATCCACTAAGGTTTTGAACATGAATTAATCAAAAGAAGTCACCTAGAAGTTTTGCCTCTGGTCAGATTTAAACAATAGGCCTCAGGATTCTCAATCAACTACATTGCCCATAATGTCACATCCTTGGGTGATCATTTGAATATCCTTCATCGAAAAATTATATTATGCATATAGAAAATAATACATTGTATTTTACATATATTAAATTTTTTATCAGCAAAATTTCTAGCTCAACTTAGCTTGGTGGTGCTCAATAACACCAAATCCCAACCTTTTTCTCAGTTAGCTATAAAAAAAAGTAGCCTAAAAACTCAGAAACATAAATTCAACCTCTTACATTACATAAAACAACTCCACCGCTAATTAAAAAATGAGAACACAACAGAGGTCTTCAACTTTTTTTAGAAACCCCTAAATTGTATTTGAATTGGAATCATAAATTAATAGTTATTATCTCAGAAAGTCAGTATCGAGAAAAAAAAATTAAAATCAACGAGGAATGTAATTCTCTAATAATAACTATCAGTCGAGTAACCACATGGCGAATCAACACCAATATAACCACAAATAACTCAAAAAAGGCACCGTAAAAAATAGGAAAAAATATAAAACCTCTCGGCGGTGGCGACGTTGGTTGATACATCGTCAGTACAGGCGAACTGCAGAGCAGCGACGGTGACTAATCGATTCTTCTCCGCCATTCTCTTTGAACTGTGAGCTGCAAATATGCAAAGAGGGGTGAAAATAATTGGTATTAAGCATTATTTATATATAATAAATAAAAAGTGAAAAGAATATTTAAAATTGAAAAAGGAAAAAAAAGATGAGAATACTTAAAAAGCAGAAGTGGTGATTTGGTGGGGTGGTTATTTATGGACCTCGGTATTTATATCAAATCATGTAAAAAAAAATAGGATCGTTAATTGATAAAATATAATGATGAATTTAATTAATTATAATTAAGAAAATAAATTATGCTTTTGTTGAAGTGTCCACTCGTTATGAAATCTCAAATGTCAAAGGGTGATTTCATATAAATAAAGAATGAACATGCTAATATACGAAAGGTATGAAATATAATAAATATCGCAAATGCAAATGTAGTATGAGTTATGCAAATCAGACGGTGTGAAACTTTGATTTTGGAAGATATGACACTCAAAGTTACAGAGTTGGTCATCTTTTATGTCGAGCCATTGAAGTATCACGTCGTGCTATAATCGGACACTTTTTTCGTGCTATGAGCGGATAATTTCGAAGAAAGGGTAAGAAATCTCACAAATATTTATTTTACTGGAAAGCCTATAGAAGTAAGAATGAGAAGAGGAAAGGAAATCCTATGGGTTGGATTGCTCTTGTATCCAGAGGACAAATCCTATTTGAAATTGATGGTGTGAGTTTGTCCAATGCTTGACAATCTGCCTACTCGTCTTTCACAGGCCTATTCGTATCCAACTACAATTTCTTTCCTTATAAAAGGAAAAAGAGTCCTTCGGTCAATCCTCAATCAACAACAACTCTGTCCTAACGAAGTAAATTTTATGTCCCTATCACTTGATTGATCTGATCAGATACTTGTTTTCCCTTATTTTTGACAGAAGAATATAATAATATGTTAATAGTAAATATATGAGCATGAATACATTTTTATAGGTTATGGAGAGATATTTATTTTATATTTTAATAGAAATAAAAATTTTGTACTGAGAATAAAATTAAAAATTCTTTAGTCACGTGTTTTATTTTGAATTTTGTAATTCAATAACTTTATTTAATTTTTAAAGGTTGAAATTTATGATATGATAAAGTAATTTATAATTTGAATATATAAAACCACCACAAATAAATAAATAAATAATAAAATTTTGATTCTTTGGTAATCAAATCCCAAAAGAATATATTGAAGCACTAGAAAACTTTTTAAAAAGATCTGAATTATTCACGTCTTATTGCTCAAGTTGGATTAAATTCTTCCAAGCATGGGCAGTTTCACAGTATAATTACGGATACACGTGAATTTAATATTTTTTAT
>JAABOM020000007.1:23231588-23245590 GCA_011800125.2 Solanum clarkiae
AGACCAAAGCTCAACAGCTTTGTACTAATTAGATCCCTCTCAACATAACCAAAGACAAACAGATCAATAGATCAGAATAAACAAGCCAATTACATAAAAACCAAACCATAAGTAGGAATAATCTGATTTTTTAAAGTGGAAGACAGACAATTAAATAATCTGATGAATATATTAGTTCTGAAAGCAAGTTAGCTATATAGTCTAGTGGCAGGATGAAAACACAACAGTTTAATTCAAATCATGACAAAGAAGTCCCTCTTTAACACAAATAACCTCCTACTGTACATAATAACACCTGAACATATCAACTATTGCAAACTGGATCATTTTACTCTTTTAAAAAAAAAAACACTGAATGTGGACTAGACTTCACAACAGGAGTATTTCTGTACAAATTAAAACAAAACTGACGTTACTCATTATAACTTAGAATTGACACAATGAATCTACTAAGTAAACAAAGCCATTCTACAAGGAATATAATGAGAGAGGAGGCAGGTAACCGCCAGAACAAGAACAAGACCACGAGATCAGTAGACGACTTATTTTAATCTCAAAAACTTTGGATTTACATCCATACTTTAGTGACACAGAACAAGCAGCATATAACCAAGAAAAGATACATAGAGCCTTGCTATTCGAAACTCAAAATCAGAACAGGTGATGCTGAAACAGAATGACAGACTAAAAGAGTCAATTTTGGCACAAGTAGACTGGAAAAAATCAGTTTTCACCGGACTCAAAGTAATCAGGAGACACTCACAATTTAAATTCTGGCCTCAATCCAAAAATGAGCTTCAGCTATCAACAAGATAGAGTAACATCATAACAATTTCAAAATTAAATTCAAGTTTAAACCCATACGACTATGACAACAACCAACTGTTTAACAGAACCAGGAACTCTTTTAACATCTGAACATCATCATTGAACACTCGTTTAAACTAGATTAGGAAACATAAAAGCCCAACAGTCAAACAAGATTTCAAGAATCCCAATCACTGGCACAAAATCAAACAACACGCATATTGCTCACGATAGAAAACGAGAAACAAATAGAGGTGTTACCTTTTCCGGGACAGCGATACTGGGACGACGACGAGCTTAACGATGAATTTCGATATCACAAATTACGATTCGAATCGTGACTTGAATCTTTTGGCTCGATTATTTTTGGAAATCACTAAGTATTGGATTTCAAGTCGATGAATGCCTATGCTAGGTTTTTTTTGAAGATTTCCCTCACCCTTTAAGGGATTTCTCAGATGATTCGGCCCCCTTTGTTTTCGCTATTCCTCGTTTTCTCCTTTTTTTTCCCGCTCTCTCCCTGCATGCTCCAAGAATACGAGCTATATAGGGGTTTTTTCATTTTTTCGTTGAATGGTGAAAAGGGAAAGAGAATTCGAAAAATGGGGAAGATTGGGAACGGGAACGGGGTCTGGAAAAGGAGAATGGTAGTATGGGGAAGGGGATGGGCGTGCGTGGAAGGGGAAACGGTTCTGGGGAAAGAGGAAAGGAGAAGAAGAAGAAGGGCGGCGTTGGCTTAGGGTTTTGATTTGGGGAGAAAAATAAGGGAGAAGATGGGTTGGGGAAAGGGATATACCGGGCGCGTGGCCCTCACGCGCCCACTTAAATTTTTTTTTTTTTGAATAATTGTTTAAAAATGTTAAAAATAAAAATAAAGCCTCGCAAATAAATTGACAACGTGAAGGGTAAAAATTGGGTGTCAACAATGATTAGTTGAATATTTTTTTTCCCTGAAACATAATATTATATATTTCAACTAAATATTATTTTGTTCGTTTATTTTTGTTTTTTTATATTTGAATTTGACACATTTATTAGAAAAATAATGATTAACTAACTAGACGAAGTTACTGTACTATCCTTATTAATTATTGTTTAGTAGATTTGGACGAATAAAATAATTAATGTCAAAAAAAAAATCTTTATAAATATGTTAAATAAAAATGACAAATAAAATATTTATTTTTAAAATAATGATAAAATAGAGCAAAGGAAAAAAATTACTTTTTATACATATGGAATTAATCTTGAGCACCTAACTTCGTAATTGATACTTTCTACATTAAAAACATGTGATAATCCATCAATATTTATATTTAAATAAATAATAAAAAATCATATTGACGGTTAGTATCATATAAAATCAAATAGCAAAAATATAAATTATCAATTTACAATAAAATACTTTGAAAAGATCTAGAATCTCAAATCCATAAACTTTAAATCATGACTCTGTCTCTAATTTTTCTAATTACATACAAAATACAATATCTATGTATACAAAATTACATCATAATATTATAATTATGCTGCAAATGGTGAAAATCAAAGAAGAAAAACAAATGCACTCAAGGGTATATCCGTCATTACGGTTTTCATGGCTTCTGTTTACATAATTGTGATGGTTCATAGCTCCTGCTGCATACACTGGGATGAAACTTGCAGCACCAGTGGATGGTGACCTTCCCGAAACCCCGCCGCGCGATGGTCGTCCACCGGACGAGCCACCATGGCTACTAGCGTGCCCGCTAGCCCCGCCACCTCCACGTTTTTGCATCGTCACAATATTATCATTTACATGCACTATATGAAAAAATAAGAATTTACTAATTAATCTATCATTACAACAACAACAACATACCCCAGTGCCTCAAAAGGCTCCCAGGGTGTGGGGGGGTCGGATGTACATATTATTTTTTCTATATTCCGCGCAACTTATTGTATAAATGAAATTTCAAGCTTGTGGTATACATTTCAACCTAAGTTGCGTAGAGTTTTCACTTTCAATGTCGCATCCTTGTTAAATTCTCCGAAAATATATTACTTTTGGAGAAATCGACACGCACCTAGTGATACTTTTGAAGAACTCGAGCAACATAAATTTCAACTGTCAAGTTTTTTTCTCAAAATTCTTCAATAGTAATCCTCTAGATTTCGGCTCTACAAGTTTTAAATCAATTTATAGCAATTGATTTATATTTCATTGATTATTTTTCGCAATAATAACAACAAATTTCCAAAATCAAAGCTCAAAAATGAAATTCAAACTTTTTTTGAACTCTTCACAATTTCATAACCAAAAGAAATAAATAAAAAGAATCAAACCACAATGAACCAAACAACAGTGAATTCGAAATTTCAATTTTAGAAATTTCTTCCAATTAATTTAATTATTTGATTTTCAACTCAATCCAACAATTTCATAATTTTCTCTACAATATCAAATAAAAAATAAACTCCAATTAAGTGGGATCCAATATGTGCATATGAACATCTTTACATGTCTAATTTTTTCTTGTTAAAGACATGTCAACATTTAAAAATTACAAAATTTCGAATATTCATTTTCCTCAAATTAAAATGCATAAATACCAACATAAAATTTACCTGGAGGACGTCGAAAACAAGAGGATAAGGAGAAAGCATGAAGAAGGTGGATGTGAAGGAGGAAAATAACTATCATTAATGACAGTACTCTCATCCTTGTTCGAAATTTATCGATATATTTATTAAGCCCGTCAGAACTAATCGATCTTTGAACTTGTAGTTTTCGTCTGGACAAGATGATATTTCAACCAATTGAGCTATACAATATTTCAAAGGTCCTCTTCAACCTAAATATGAAGTAAAGAATATATTATCTTTTATAGTATATAAGTATAAATATAAATATAAATATAAATATAAATATAAATATAAAATAAAAATCAAAGTTCCTTTTTTTCTTTTTCAGCTTTAATAAAAGTATACTTGATAGTAAAGAAAATTAAATGCTTACTTTTAGTAACGTGAATTTTTCCCTTTTTAAAGATTTTTGTTGTATTGAAGGGGACAAATAACTAACTAATTTTTTTTTAATTTAAATGCAAGTTTAATTATTTTTCAATTAGCAATTCTTAGTATATATTAATAGAATTATGTTTTAATGACTAAATATCTTTTTGCAAATAGTTTTGACAAGATTTTTTATGAGTGAGTTTGAGCTACATATTGATGCCCTTTATTTTATGGATTAAGCTAAAAAATAGACGGGTCAATAACTCATCCAAATTTGAACGTATTGAATTTGCTTTTATCATCCCTATTTAAATGTGATTTTGGAAAATAATTGTAGACTTCACAAGTATCGAGATAGTGAACTTGAAGATTTATAATAAATATAATCATATTTTATTTACATAAAAAAAAGTTAAAAAATTATAGAAAATATACCATGACTATTGCATATATCTTGCCAAAAGTAATACGTAATAACCATACACAGATTATACAATATAAAATACTTATATATGAGTTATACATTGAATATACATTAGGATACACTAAAAAAATACACGAAATATACCGACTATACATGCATATACAATGAATGATCATTTTTTCAATAATTACTTCAACTGAATTGCCATCCACCGTAATTATCCAAAAAATATATTGACTAGTACGTGTCAGATCCTCCAATATGAAACAAAAATGAAGTTAAACAATCTACCTTTAAGCTATGATGTTCGAACTCTCTAAGAATGTTGTTGCATCCATGTTGGAATGCTTTTATTGAACACAGAGTTAGGAACAGAAACAGTGCCTGCATTTGCACTTGCAAGCATAATTTTCAGCATCAGAATTATACTGGTAATGTAATAGCCCTTCAGGGAACACGAAAACGTCTCCTTAAAATCTTGTTCGTGGTATCGATGAATCCTACTTCCAACAAGCCTGACACGAGGAAGAGTAGCTCGGATGAACGTAGATGAGTGTAGACAGAACCTGCAGGATTGCATATAGGAAACACCTTGTCCGTTCAGCGCTAGAAGGTGAAGTAAGACGCGTCAACTAATGGCGCGTCTGTCTGTTTGTTCATGAATGCTTGCATTTGTGAGAGTTGTTAAAGACTAAACAATGGTAAGTATAGACCAATTTATTGTGTCAAAACTCTTAATCGAAAAATACATTGTGCTGCATTTTATGATGCAGATCGCGGTGCTAATATAGACACCTCAAGAAACAGAATTTCAATGTTGAAAATAGAGAAAAGATTGATTAAGGTGAAAGACCAGCCTTGATCTTCTGAATAGTGGCAACATCAGATTTGAAGGACTTGGCGAGAACCTGATCATCGATCCCTGTAGCAAACAATGTTGTAGGAAGTGAAACAGTTCCAGCATTCGCGCTGCCAAAACCAGAAACAGCTGTAGCTGATTTATTCCAATCAGAATTGTACTGATAATGCACTAGTCCTTTAGGGAACACAAACAAGTCACCAACTCGGAGAGTCTGAGTGTACAGCTTGTTAGTGGTGTCCACAAATCCAACCTCGAGACTACCTTGAACGACGCATAACAGTTCAGCTGCACGAGGGTGTGTGTGGGGCGGGTTGACTCCTCCTCCCGGGAACTGAAGCACTGCCAACGAAACACTTTGGCCGTCCAAAACTGGAAATTCTGCCTTGCTCACTTTTGTCACTTTGAACTTGTCAATGACATCGCCAAAAATATCACGCGTAGCAGTGAAGGTAAATAAGTTCTCATCAATGGAACTTCCTGCAGGAACAATGAAGTCAGACAAGATATCTGGATCACTAGCTTGAGTCATCGAAGAAATGGAAAAGACGGCCATTACAACCACGACACTTGTCAAGAGAAATGAGGCCATCTTTTCGCTCTTCTAGAACTCGATACAATACAAGGTAAATGTTAACAACTAAGTTGTACAGTAATGATTATTTGTTCTGTTAGACCACAAAATTTATAACAGACAAAAAACCGGAAGGATAGATAAGACAGTTGGCAATTGATGTTAACTAAGCAGAAACAACCTGGAAATCACATCTAAAGATTATACAATTCGGAAAATGTCTAAATATTCCATAGGTTTCATCGGTTATATGCTTCAATACAATATTTTACAGACTCTTTGATCTTGTAATATACGCAGAGTGCATAAAGTCGAAAACGTAACAATTTTTTAAAGGAAAGTAGTTAGCTGTTTTCTCTTAACCATTTGAAAGCTAAAACTTGAAAGGGTGAGTAACTGTGTATTTCTGGATATTCCTTTTGGTTTTGCAGTTCGTCGGAGACTTCAATCTGAATTCTTGTTTGATATGTCCTGATAAGTTTATAAAATCTTTAGTCCTCCATCCATCTCCTCAACACTTTTGAACTAAAAGCAGTGTAAAGAAATGGAATCGAAAACTTCAAGCGTTACAGTTCTGTTATCTCTAGCAATATCACTAGTCATTTGTCAAATGGCATCAGCTGGCGACCCTGATATCCTAACAGACTTTGTGCTGCCACTAGGCGTGCCATTTGTTGGTCCTTCTTACTTCACCTTCTCGGGCCTAAGGGGACTCGTAGGAGCTCCAGCACCAGAAAAATTCAAGGTGACAAAGGCAACAATGAACGAGTTTCCAGCCTTGAACGGACAAAGTGTTTCCTATGCAATCCTACAGTATCCTGCAGGCTCTGTCAACCCTGTCCACACTCATCCACGTGCATCCGAGCTACTTTTCCTCCTGTCAGGCACACTGGAAGTAGGATTCATCGATACCACGAACAAGCTTTTCACTCAGACGTTGCAAACAGGAGACGTTTTCGTGTTCCCTAAAGGACTAGTACACTACCAATACAATGCTGATGCTAAAAATTGTGCTTCTGCTATATCTGCCTTTGGAAGTGCAAATGCAGGCACTGTTTCTGTTCCTAATTCTGTGTTCAATACAAGTATTCCAGATAACATTTTGGCTAAGTCATTCAAGACTGATATCATGACTATTCAGAAGATCAAGGCAGGCCTAGCCTGACTTCGCACTGCTATGTTGCTTGGACTCTTAAAAAACGTCCTACAGTGCAATCAGATCCTCCAAAAGTAGTGTATTTTGGATGGTCCAACCCAAGTGTGACAACATTTTTAGAGACTCCAAGCAACATAGCTTACTTGTTTCTTATTTCACTCTTGTTTTTCAATTTCCATTTAAAATAATTAATCTTCAGATTACTTTATGTATGGCATGATATGAAAATGCAAACTATAAAGATAATTGCCCTTTTCAATAAGAAGGCTTTATGGTGTTTGGAATTCAATGATTATACATAATTTAAGAAAACTTAAAAAAGTTAATTCATTTTGTGCATTTCACATTTTGAATAAATATAATTTATATATTTTGCTATAAATGACTTTATAGATAGACTATTCTAACTTAATCGACTTTATCAATACAAAACAAACGCAAGGGACTTTGATTAAGAATTTGCTGTAATTGGATAATCATTTGATTTATATTGCATTGTTACTTTAAATACAATGTTGGTTTTGATTATTGTTATTATTATTATATATGATATATAACGATGAAAAGTATAACTTTATGTATGATCAATTTGGTTTAATCATGTTTTCTTTTTCCATTTTGCCATTACTTGTTTAATTAATACGAGTTCTTTTTTGTCATTTAACTTATTATTTTTATAATAACTCAATTCTCCACCTTAAATTTTTCTTTGTAATATTATAAACATATTCTTCATATTATTATAATTAATAAAATACTATATTTATTAAAATAATATAGCATTTTCCATATTCCATTTCACTTGGCTCTCATTATATATAAAAAAAAAAAGATTGTACTTTCTACTCTTTTATTTTACCAAGTCAAAGAATTTTTTTAATATTGCCCTTTATCATTAGGTAGTAGTTATACTAATTAAACTTAACATATACAAAACACACTAATGATAATTTAGGATAATTAATATGGCATGTAATTTGGTGGTTAATGAAGTATTTGACAACTTTAAATTTCAGTACAATTGTTTGATATGCGAGATGAGATAAATAAGGATATTTCATTATATTATTTTATTTACCTTCTATATGAAATATATTAATTTCACCATTTTATTATAAACTAATTTCAGAATTAACTAATAATTCAAACGAAACATAAAAAATTGATCCCAAATTTTATCTTGGAATTATCTCATATAACAATCGAGGTAAACGTCTTTCCATCTATTCAAATTTTAATAAACAAAATTATCTAGTTTTCCCATCTATTCTAATTTATCTAATACCTATTTTTGATTTAATCTTGAACATTTTTAGTGATCTTTTTAAATTATTTTCTACACGAAAACTAACGATGAATTACTGTAATTTTATATATACGAAAATTAACACCCTATTACAATATTTTTATTAGAAACAAAATGAATTTATTTTAAAAAATGTGTTTATTTAGGAAAATGATATTTTTTATTTAAAGGTAATAAAAGAATATTTAAAAAATATCAAAATATTCAAAGTCAATCTTTTAATCAAACTATTTAAGAGAAAATATTTTTTTCATTGTTCTGTAATAAAATAAAATAATATGATGCATTTAGGAAAAATATAAAAGACAAATTGATTCTTTTTTTTTTTCTTTCAATAATTCTTACTTCACTTTTCCACTTTAAACAATGAGAAATTGAACTTTTCTAAACAAAAACTTCATCAAATTATTAATCAAGATTCTTGATCCTCCTCCTCCTCCTTCTTCTTTATCCTTTTCTAATAATTTCTCTTATTTTCAAGAACCCCATCTGTGTATTTCATGTGTGAAAGAGATCCATGATATTACTTCAATCTCCCTCTAGATATCTCCTTCAGATCCTGTACAACCGACTCCAGAAGTAAGCTTCAATCCATTTCATTTTTTGAAATTTCCCCTCTTTTTATCACTTGTTTGGGTCAATTTGTTGTTGGGGTAGTGTTAATTTCATTGTTGCTGTTTTTTTTCACTTGGGGTTGGGGTTGAGGGGTTGGGGAGGGTGGGCGTGGGGTGGTGACTGGATTGCAGCTAGTATGATTGATGTTTGTATAGTTCTAGCTCAATTCCGTGTGTGATTATGAAGAGGAAAGTATTTATATACATCTGCTGGAACTAGCATTTGTTGTTGCTCTTATGTTAAGCATAAAGTTGCAATCTTTAAGTGTTTTTTTTTAAAAGAAAGTTGGGGTAGGAGGAGGGGAAAGGGATTAAAAAGTGGGGAATCGAACAATCGGTGAAAGTTCAGAACCAACTGAGCTAATAAGAGTAAATCTGCTTAGGGAAGTGTGGAATGTGGATTGATTGTGGTTTTGACTATGATTGATGTTTGTGTAGTTTTAGCTCATTTCTGTGTGTGATTATGAAGAGGAAAGTATTTATATGCATCTGCTGGAACTAGCATTTGTTGTTGCTCTTATCTTAAGCATAAAGCTGCAATCTTTTGTTTTTTTAAAAAAAAATTGGGGTAGGAGAGAGGAAAGGGATTAAAAAGTGGGGAATCGAACATTTGGTAAAAGTTCAGGTAGTCGACCAACGAATTGAACTAATAAGACTAGACCTGGTTAGGGAAGTGTGGAATGTGGATTGAATTAATGCTCTTTCTTGGTTGGGATTGGGGGAGTGGGGTGGGATGATTGGATTGCAGCTAGTATGATTGCTGTTTGCATAGTTCTAGTTCATTTCTGTGTGTGATTATGAAGATGAAAGTATTTACATGCATCTGCTGGAACTAGCATTTGTTCTTGGTCTTATCTTAAGCATAAAGTTTCAATCTTTAAGTGTTCTTTTAAAAAGGGTAGGAGGAGGGGAAAGGGATTAAAAAATGGGGAGTCAAACCTTCGGTGAAAGTTCAGGTAGTGAGCTAACCAACTAAAGCTAATAAGAGTAAACCTGGTTGGGGAAGTGTGGAATGTGGATTGAATTAATGCCTTTTCTTTTGGGTAGGGTGGGGTTGGGGGTTGGGGGGGGGGGAGCTGATTGAATTGCAGATAGTCTGATTGATTTGTTGTATAGTTCTATCTCATTTCTGTGTGTGGTTATGAAAATGAAAGTACTTATATGTATCAGCAGGAATTTGCATTTGTTGTTGCTCTTATCTTAAGCATGAAGTTGCAATCTTTAAGTTTTTTTTTTTCAAAAAAAAAATAAAATTAGGATAAGTGGAAGGGAAAGGGATTAAAAAGTGGGGAATTGAACAATCGGTGAAAGTTCAGGTGGTCAGCCGACCAACTGAGCTAATAAGATTGAACGTGGTTAGGGAAGCATGGAATGTGGATTGAATTAATGTTTTTTTTTTTTTGGGGGAGCTGATTGAATTGCAGATAGTGTGATTGATGTTTGTATAGTTCTAGCTCATTTCTATGTGTGATTATGAAGATGAAAGTACTTACACATATCAGTAGGAATTAGCATTTGTTGTTGCACTTATCTTAAGCATAAAGTTGCAAAAACAAAAAAGATTTCCGATAACTGTGGTATGTGGGCAAAGTCTTTGTGCACCTCGACTAATTTCGTGGATACCTTCCACTTCTCAAGAACAACATATACCAAGTAACTCTGTCTGCAAAGGCTAGGATAGATGAGAAAAAATCACCGAGTATTTTGTCTATGCTGGGCTTTGAACCTGAGACATCATGGTTCTTAAGTCTCAACACATTTCAAGGATTACTAAGCCACCCTTTGCTGCTATTACATGGATTTGTATGTGGGTAAATAATTCATAAGGACTCAAATAACTATTTGGTATGAGTATGTCCGACATTTAGCAAGCTCTTGAGTTACAACTAGTAGAGTTGATTGAGTTACAACTAGTATGTCCCACATTTAGCAAGCTCTACCTTTTGCATAAGAATTTAGAGAGTTGCATTTCCTTCCTCGCATCCCAGGGAGCTGGACTGGAAGGATGAATGTGAACGGCTTACACTTATCAATTACTGAAGTAGGATCAGCTAATCAAGCCAAAAGTGCTGCCAACAAAGCCACAAATGTTCAAAATTTTATTAATTCTTCATGCATTAGCTACTGTGATATTAAAATTGGTCATTTTAATTTTATTTTCTTCCGTCTTAGTAAGTTGTCATGGAAACCCCTCCCTGTTAACAATATAGCATAAATTTCCAGTTCCTTTATTTGTCCATTCCGTCTTAGTAAGTTGTCATGGAAACCCCTCCCTGTTAACAATATAGTATAAATTTCCAGTTCCTTTATTTGTCCAATTGCTCTGATCTTATTCTTTTACTAATTGGTGTATCAAATGTAAAATATGCTAAAAGTTTAAATATATGACGTACCTATTTTAGTGATCCTTGAATCTTCCAAATTTTTCGGCAGTCCATGTATTGAAAACTGAGCCGATAGCATTCCATCATTTGTTTGAATAATTTGTAGTAGATGCTGACAGCACATCCTTATTTTGCAGTCTTGAGAAAGGAGTTGAACTGGACTGCCAATGGGTTGAATTTGATGATATCCGTTACCATATTCAGGTAAGTTATTATCATACTACAATCCGCTGATGATATCCGTTACCATATTCTGCGTACATTTTATCCTCCCCAGACCCCACTCGTGAGATTCCACTGGGTATACTGTTGTTTAAAAGAAAAATAAAAGAAGCATTAAACCCATATCATTATTTTGAAAATGTTAGTCGAGATGGTCATATCTTACTTTTACATGCTGTCCTCTCCCGAGGAAATGAAACAACATGACATTTATGGCAGGCTAATTTGTAACATATTCTGCAGGGTACAGTGAAAAATCCAAATGTCCTGCTTCTATCTGTATCATTGCCCATACCACCTCCAGAAACTGTCCTATTTGGTGGACTTCCACTTGGAGCGCTAGAAGCCATAAAAGCAGCGTATGGTGTAGTTGCACAAATTCTTGATCCACCGAGAGATGGCTTTAATCTCACACTTAAACTGAACTTTTCAAAACTTCCCCCAGATGAAGGTTCTGCAAGTTTCCTCTTTAAGGTCATTATGAGCTTGCTATAATTGTGCTAGATGGTATAGGATATTAGTGCAAACTGTAATTGCTGGAAAATTTTGGTGGTTCCTTACTCTTCTAAGGTTAATTGAGAAATAAATGTGATTGTGTCCGCTCCATGTTGCACGTCGATGTTTACCAAATTCTTTTCAGTCTAAATCGAGAATACTCATTAATAAGCACACATTCAACAACCTCTCTACTTCTATGAGGTAGTGGTTAGGTCTGCGTGCATTCTACCCTCCTCATACCCCACTTGTGGGATTCCACTGGGAATGTTGTTGTTGTTGAAGCACACATTCAACACATACACATGAAAAAAGGTTTCTTTTCGGTTGAAAAATGCTGTGTTCCCTTTCTCTCGGACTTCATTTTTGTTTATGTGCTTGCTTTCATTATTCCTCACCAAAAGGGAAATTGTCAATTTTATACTCATTCCTCTAGCTTTGATGAATACGGCTTATTATCCAAGTAGTGGCATAATATAACTGTATATTTTGTTGCGTTAGTATGCAGCATTCACTGTTGGCTCATATTCAACTGTCATGCCTCGAAGTTTCTGAATTTCTATTCTTAAATATCATAGTTCAGTAAGTAATCTCTTAACCAAAGGATACAAGTCCAATGAACAAGCTGTACAGGAAATAATTAAACAAGCTAGATTTTTCTCTACAGCAGTCACCTGTTTGTCTTTTGAAGTTGCCAACCATGTGTTGCTCAAAAAGAAAGAGCAAAGTCATCCGAAATATTGAGTATAGGGATTTTGTTCCTCATAAATAGCCAGCTGGTACTCATTATCAATAAAGAAAGTTCAACTGTGGTAAGCAATGGTGAATCAAACTTATCCATTTTCCTAGAACGACATTCTTGTCATCTTGTACTCCAGAATTTTTTTAACTTGATCTTCAATTGGTGGCTTTAGAACATTTGTTTCCAGAGAACAAATTTTGTAATCAAAGGAGAGACTTAAGCACAAAACAATCAGAGGGACTCACCTAACTCGAGAAAAAGTAAACAAGAAGAGGGAATTACTCCCTTTGAAATGAAATAATAAAAACCCCTTGCAAAAATGTACTCTTTGTGTGCCATGGTTCACTTGGATCCGTTTTAGGTGTTTGGATGCACCTTAGGTTAAAGCTCTTGTGATGTACTTCCTCCATATGCTTTCCTTTTAGTCCATTGGTTCCTGTAATGGAAAATTATATATCTTTACTGTTTACAACTTTTTGAATACTGCAGCATTAAAAGAATTGGACATACTCTTATTCTTATAAATTATTAAACTTACCTAAGAATAACCAGATCTGTACCTCGGAGAGGAATTATGAGGTATCCACCAAATCCAGGAGGAAATTTTCCTCCTGGATGTTGCTGGTGCATGAAAAAAGACCATATTTCTACTTTCACCACACCCCTCCTCACAACCAATGTAATTTCAGCTTTTTTGTTAATCTTTGAGCTGCTCAAGCTCATACAGTTTTTTTATGAGTTGTTATACTTATTAGTTTAGTTCTCTTTTGATCAGTACTATGTGGTGTACTAATTTTCAGAAACAGGTCTTTGAGACTTCTCTATTTCTTGCTGAAAGTTTCAGTTACAATCATGGAATATACATTCCTTATGATATTTCTTTTGGATTGTAGAACAAAAACATGCACTCTTGACAAAGATTGCATCGGTGAGGGAGGTAGTAATGGGTGCCCCACTGAGGGCAGTTTTAAAACAGCTTGTTGCAAGGACAGTCCCTTCTGATCCAGGCAAGCCCATTGCCCTGGTTCATCGTCCTAATGAGTCTTTTTTCCTTATACCGCAGGTGAGTAATTTTATCCACTTCGTAACTGCACAAAATGGGGAAAACTATAGCTTATGTATAGGCTACAGTTAATAAACACGAATCTATTTCGAAGTGCTGCAGTGAAAAGTCAGTAGTTTCTTCACTATGAATCCGTTTTCAAAATTCTGAAGTGACAAGTTCCTTTTACCTTGTTGATCTTGGGTACCATAGCTAAACCAACCAATTTTTTGACAATAACCCCCCATATGGATATCTGCCAGCCTACTTTGCCTCATCGACTCCAGAGAAATCCTGCCCCATCCAAGTTCTGCCAGCATGCATCTCCTTGTTTGTGAAGTGTTTCTTTGTACCTGTGTTTAGTTCTAAGTCCCCCCGCC
>JAABOM020000007.1:23260661-23279143 GCA_011800125.2 Solanum clarkiae
TGGGGGGGGGGGGGGGGGGGGGTTGGGGGGGGGGGGGGGGGGGGCGGTGGGGTGGGTGGTGGACTTGGTGGAGGCTTGTAGACAGGAGGAGGTGGTGGGCTTGGTGGAGGAGGCGGTGGAGGAGGTGGAGGAGGTGGAGGAGGTGGTGGAGGTTTGTAGACAGGAGGGGGTGGTGGGCTTGGTGGAGGAGGCGGTGGGCTAGGTGGCGGACTTGGTGGTGGTTTGTAAACAGGAGGAGGCGGTGGGCTTGGTGGAGGAGGCGGTGGGCTTGGAGGAGGAGGCGGTTGCTCATAAGTTACACTTGGTAGCACTTTCAATACTGACCTCCTGTTGATCTTCGATTGAGGATCCTTATATGTTGGATAAGGATGTTTAAGTACCTTAGAACAAAGGTAACTGAATCTTCTTCCCTCCTTACATTTCTTGAATACATCTCCACTAAAACGAAGCTCTTGTGCTACAACAACAGAGAAAAACAACACAAAACAAAGTAGAGAAACACAAAATGGCTTGCTAAGTGAGCTTTTCATTGTATGAAATTGAATAGACATTGAGCTGAGCTCTAAAGTATGAACATTTCTTCACAATATATTATTGTGCTTGAATAAATTCTGATGGTAAACCAACGCCTTTTATACTAAAAAAATTGAGAGAGATGATTGTTAATCATGAATTCGTGTTGAGACGAGAGAGGTTTTAACATTGTATTTTTCTGCATGATCTAACGAATGTCAAGTTTTCATGGTGGGAAAAGTAACTTTGAAAATTTGCTTGTTTAGTAATTAAAGAGTTAGTAAGTTGGTTAGTTGGAGGTAAGATGCTAATAAAGATATTCATCTACTTTTAGCTTGGAGATTACCTACTGTAGAGTCATAAAACTATTGAAGTAAATGAGGTATAAATCTTGTGATAAGTATGGACAAATATTCAGAAAAGTATAATATATTTTGTATTGTATCTTATTTCAAAATGATTAAATGATACCTTAGTTAAAGATTGCTTTGTTTCATTTCAATTTGATTCACAAATTTTAGTTGGGAAGTTATCATGTTAGTTCAATAATGTTCAATGTGACATACTTTCAATTTTAGTTTGTTTCAAAGAATGATACCCTCTATATTCAGAAATAATTCAACTTTAAATTTATTATTTTATTTTTAACGAGATAGTTTAGAATCACGCAAATGTCTATGATTTATTTGGAAAATGACGTATAAGATGTTTGTTTTTCAACTAACTTTTTACATTTAATGTTGTATTTAAGTAACAAGTATGAACATTATTCCAATTATTATTTGTGAAAACTATAATCAAACATTAATTTATCTTTAACTCTAACTCCATAAATTTTAAAGAAAATTAAAAACATATATATCTGAAATCAATGCTCAAATGCCTATTAAATGTTTTGTTTGTCAATTTTTGTGGTAATTGAACATGGATTTTAGGTTGGTTAGGGAGATAAGAAGTTACCAAATTAAGGCATTGATAGCATTTGGTTTAGAGATAAATTTGGAAATTACTAGAATCATTTATATATATATTATCCTCAATTAATATGGAATTTTTATTCTATGTATATACCGTATCTTGCTAAAAAGAAATTAGTATAATAGTATTTTAGAAAAACAACACTTATAACCCAAAAAAAATTATTTATAAGCTATTTCTTTACTTTCATATCTTTGTTTTAATTATTGTCGCACGTTTGATTTCATGAGTGTATATCTATACTCTAAAGGTTTCAAGAAGGGAGAGGTAGTGTTTCAGCGAAACTGTATACATACTCTCATGGCATCAAACATGGAAGAGGCAGTGCTTCAGTGAAAATATTACTTACTTACTCCTTGATACCATTAGAATATAGATACTATGATGACATCCATGAGAAATAGGTTGTGCTTCAGAGAAAAGACTGTTCCATTACTGCTTGTCACCATCAGAATATATAGACACCATCTGGAGTTTAATAAATAAGATTGTCACTTTAATAAATAATAACATTTTTAATAATTTTCTCTTATTTATTTCTTAAAAAAGAGCACAATCCTATAGCATATTGATAGAATATCAATATACTGACGGAGCATCGCAAAGGATTAAGTTCAAATCTATATAATATCTCTATGATATTAATATACTGATGAAGTATCACATAGTAGTAATGCTGACATCATGCATTGTCACAATTCAAAATCGAGTGTGATGACACTGGCTCAATTCCACCAGAACAAGTCAATCTAAACCTCACGAGAAACAATAATAACATGCAAAAGCAACTAAATAGAGTAAATAACTAAAAATATGAATCTTAACAAACTCAAATACCAGCCAAGGATTGGTTGTTATAATCCACTATCAAGTGTGAAAAATCAAAATAAATACAAGTCTCAAGTGTCTTTACTTCTCGAATAGAATAAAGCATAAAAGAAACAGGAATAAAAGAGTCTATCTGGTGATAACTACTTCCTGTCTAAGTCTCTTGGAGAGCCTCAAATGATCAAGGAAACTCACTATCCAGGCTCAGAACCTACACAAATGTAGAAGTAAGGGTTGAGTACCAAAAATAATGCGGTACTCATCAAGCGAACTAACACAACAAATTAAAGCAAGTCCAATAAAATACACAAACTTCTTTCATCTCAATCAAACCTCCATAACTATAACCTACACAGAAAATCAACTCAACCTAGCAGTTCATAATACAAAACACAAATAGCTTTCATAAATCACAGTTTAACGTCATAAGCTACAGCTCAAAGGTGATAACATTGTGAATCAGAGGAATAGCATCATGCCACATGGATATGCAAGCATGTCATGCAATGCTTATGCAAGCATGTCATGCAATGCTTATGCAATAATCATCGACAAAGACCTTGGCATCACTCAATATCCTGGCAAAGGCCTCGACATCACAATATCGTTGGCAAAGACTTCGGCATCACACAATATCTCTGACAAAAACCTCAGTTGACCGTTCAAGACTTCGGCCCCAATTTCTATCATCTCGCTCATATCAGTATCTGGAACTTACACAAATATGCATAGCATAGAATGAACGAGCATGAGATGAAATCAACAAATAAATCCACTCACAATCACCAAATCACAATAATTTCTTCCAATATAGAATTCACATCACTTAATCACATTTTCAATTCAAGTGTTATAACACCACATCAATTTTTACTACCCTATCTCATATTATTAAATTATTTTATGAATAATTCACCCTATAGCTAATTTTTCGTTACTCGCAATACACATAGAAGAAAGAAAATTCAAAATTTCTACCAGAATTACAATATTTTAAAAGTCCACTCGCCTTACCTAAAATCATGATCAATTAAACACTTGAGTTTTCCCCTTCTGAATAGAATTTGAAATACTACAATCTAGTCAAATGAATAGTCACAATAAGATTTTGAACTAACAACACCTAAATCTATAGCCAAGTTCCTAATCTTAACCCAGCGTTGAGTTCAATTTTTCTTAATACCATAAATTTTGATGATATCCATATAATACAATAAACCTAATATTTAGTTACAGCTACCAATATATTAAAACTTAAATTATATATGATAGCTATAAAATTAAATTCAAACTCAAAAGAAAATCGATGCATAGCATGTAAGATATAGTTGTGAAACAATACTTTACCCCAACTCACATTCATTCTACTACTAATTATAATGATTGTTCATTATGATCAAATCATTATCACCCACTCCATCAATATTTGTTCTTTTAGATCCAAAATAGCGACGGATCGATCCAAAAACAATTGCAACAATTCACTCTTTCTTTTTCTCAGCCCAATATCTTGATAATATATCACCAATATATAGAGTAATCGATGTATGCATACATAAGATAAAAGTCCATTTTGAACAAGCAAAAATATAGTAATAAAATTAATTTACAGCCTCAGAATACTTCAAAAAGGTACATGGAAATTGGTACAAAACTGGGAGAAAAGAAACAAACTAGAATTACATAAAACGAACTTGGGAACTCATTTCAATCAACTATCTCATAAATCAATTATCAAACCAAAAAGAGGTTACAAGAAAGTAAGCAAAAAATCAATTTAATTTGGTGTTCCTATCTTTACAGAGCATATACCATTCCTGAATTACAGCTGCTTGAAGTGCGCGATGTTCGGCTTCTTCTGCTGTCAACTTGAATAAAGTAGTTGGTTTTTTAGTTTTACCACCCTCAACGTTGACAATGTCGTCGTCCTTTTTGTTCTCATCATCTTCCTCTTCCTCTTCCTCTTCTTCATCCTCAGATTTTGGAGACTTTGGGCGAGGTCTTGCTGCTTTTAGTAACGCTATCCGTTCCATTGAAATCTTTAGATTTTCAGCAGCAGTCACCTTCACTTCATCTTCAGGCATGTACTCAACGCCGCCATCAGTTAGGTCATCCAACCAACCCTGAAAATCTGAAGCAATCTCCTTGGTAATGGATTCATCTGATGCTCGGATAACAAATTTGCACATCATTGTGGTGGTTTCGTCGCCAAGGTCCACATTTCTGCTCACTTCACTTGCACCAAAAACCATCATGCCCAAAAACCCCCCATACCAGGTTTTAGCGGCAAAACAGAGCTGTTCAATACCAAACAGCAATGAGATAAATTGAGACAGGAACTCGGCAAAATGACCCCGTAACTTCGGGAGAAGGGTGGGGTATATCCCCAAGGACCACCCTCCCACCCCCTCCCAAACTATTGTCATTTTGCAAGTTTCATATTTAAACTATTGGGTGTTCATGTTATCATCCCCTGGAGTATAACTTCCTTCAGATTAAAAAACTACCGCTTGAATACGCGGCAAAATGTTCGGATAACTTGTTCAGAGGCATGTGACATATGATGGAAAGAATGAGTTCATAGTAGTTCGGGGATGCTGTGAACGCCCAATAGTTTAGGTATGAAATGGCGATAGTTTGAGGGAAGGGTTTTTTAACCTATTCACTCAAAAAACATATACTGCTACTTGGAACTCTTTTGGAGGAGCTTTTGGAGATATTCATGTAAGCACGTCATATTCCTCTGGGGAGTGTATTTTTAGTATATGTTCATAATAGTATAGAGAGAGAGAGAGGAGGGGGGACCTCAACAGTTCATGTTGAAACTCGCAAAATGATAGCTTAGGGGGTGGTCTTAACCTACTCACTCTTAACTCAATAGTACATATGTAACATACCTAATTAGAAGCGCCTGAAAACTTAAAGGTGGCTTCTAAATACAACACAGTAAAATTCTTTCGAAAGATAATCAGAAGACAAAAACTCTTTAGAAAGGAAGTTACTGACCTCAAATCCAGCAACTGTACGGATGATGTGTGAGCAAACTCGGTGGAAAGGTTTGGAAGAGAGTGATTTCAGGCCGCTTAAAAATGGAGACTCCCCATATTGCTGAGCAGCAGTAGCCATGAAACCACTTCCTTCGTATGTATAAGTACCAGTACACTCAACTATAGCAGGTAAACTAGGCCATAGACGGAAATATTCAACTGGTGAAATTTTGTGTGGCAAAAGAAGCTCGGTCAGAGGAATTTTGTAAGGCTGACATCTCAAAATGACAGGTTCCCCTAATTCAGGTCTCATGCTTTTCTTTTGTCTCGTAACTTGTGGATCCTCTTCAGAGTCTTCATAATCAGCAGGACCAGAACCATAGAAAGGATAGTAAAGTACTTGAACCCAAAAGTCACAGCGCTCAAAATGGGAAATGCCCACGGTAACACTGCTCAGTACTGGTTCCTGGATTTAGGCAAGTCCAGTCATTTATCAATCATGAATGAAGCAGAAACTATCAATGCAAAGAGTACCACAAATGAGCATTGGGTCCACGAATCAATGTATAAGCATAATGAATGAAAAATATGAAGGGTTATTCAAAATCGAGCAACTCTTTCGAGCCAAACGAGATTAGCATAATAGATTTACGGTAAATAGAAAATTCCCTTCCCTATCTACCTATCACCTCCTCACCCAACCCTTTGGTCCAGTCGGAGGTAGGGATTGCCTTAAATCGGGCAATGTTTGGCCCAATATAGCATGCCATCTTTAGCAACCTAAAATATAATAGTTAAATAGGTATACTTCCTCTAAAATAGTTGAACTTTTTACACGAGGCAACTCACACAATTCACTTGATACTAGAGCATGCAGAGATCTTAGGTCTGATTCTCCCTATCCCATCATCTAAAAGGATTTTATGTACTTGGTCTACATAAAAGAGATCGTTCC
Source organism: Solanum clarkiae (assembly GCA_011800125.2). Lineage (NCBI taxonomy): Eukaryota > Viridiplantae > Streptophyta > Magnoliopsida > Solanales > Solanaceae > Solanum > Solanum clarkiae. The sequence goes on from JAABOM020000007.1 coordinate 23,266,923, forward strand.
ACATGCTATGACGCATGGTGAAGATTTATTAAGTAAATAACATTGTCATCTCTCTAACCGTTCAAATTGCTAAATAATATGTTACACGCAATTCAATATAGTAGCAGTGTAGGTAGACCCTAACGTGTCCCAGCACCACCAAACAATCCAATATTTCCATGTGGTTAACCAAAGAAAAAAGAACCAAGCCAGCAAGTATCACCCTCCAATAATTTAAACTCAAGTAAGACAGTACGACTTGAACAAAGGACCCATTCTCGCTCTGATACCTATTAAACATCTAAACAATCAGAGATAGATAGTTAGAAGACTATTTATTGTAAGCATAAAACGCACTCCCTAATGTGCTTGCCTGATTCTTGTCTAAATAAATAAGTAGAACCATTCTATGGGTTAGTAAAGATGAGACTCAACTACAGGACTTCTCTCTTATATTATAGCATATTGTACTATTTCATCCAAAATCTTAGAGGTCGTTTCGTAGAGTGTATTAAGAAAAATAACACATGTATTATCTTTGTTTATTACTTGTACCTTGTTTGGTAGTCTTTTTCAACCTATGCATAACTAATGCTTGCATTAGGCATTCACTCTATTGTGTAGTAAGGAGTGTATTACTAATATCATGGATTTCTAGGTATTAGTAATGCAATCATTTTAATGCATGTCTTAGCATGATTAAAGACCAAAACCTTTTTTAAATCTTTTCCATCATAAATATGGAAGGTATCTTTGTAAATAAATTTTTAAATGCAATGCATGCTATTTTTAATGCATCAAATCAAACAATGTATATAAATATTCTATGTATGATTAATGCAAATATAACTAATCCATGCATTACTAATACACTCTATTTAATATTATTTTTATACACTCTACCAAACAACCCCTTAAACTATTAGAAAACAGTAGTTGCATTTTAACAACACTGTGCATAGAGCAGTTCCTCAATTTGATTTACAATCCAACCTAGGCGCTTAGTGTTGCCAGGAAAAACCAAAGCCCAATCAAGTGATCAAACATTAAGGATTAGGCTAACCCTTTGAGCTCACTTGGTGCACCATAACTAACTTTTTATGTAGATAGGACACTCCAAACCACATGGTCTGTTTCAAATACAGGCCCAAGAGTTCAACAACTTCAAAATCATTATTATCAATGATCCATTGGCTTTAGAGAGAGGAAAAAAATGTCTGGGATAGTTTGCCATAATTTCTCAGTAATTTCTCCATCCTCCAATGGCTGATATAAGCTGCCTTTATGGTGCATAAAAATGATTCTCATCTTCTTTATCTGCAAGCATTACAAATATAGCATCTATGAAGAAATTAAAGAGTGTTCTCAAATTTGACTTAGGTGAGGCAAGCCTTATGCAACCCAACCCAACGAAGGCACGTGTACTTTCTCTCAAGTCATTGTTTCTCCAGATTAACTTCGAAATATCATATCTCGCAGGCCATGTTAGCATGCCATACTGTGGAAATCGCTTTGCTATCTCTGCCTCGTACCTATCTGTAGTCTCCATGCATGTTCACACTCACCTGCTCCAACTTGCTCATTACAGCCTAGCAACTCTCCACTCCAAGTCTTGGCAGTTTCTCCTTGATAAGAGAAAAGGAGAAACTGCCTACACTGAGAGTTGGAGAGCTTCTCCTTAACATGACGTTCGAGCAGTTATAGCTTCTGCATTGTGCAATAGTAGCCTCAGAAACACCAGTTTCAGTAAATTGTGCCAAACCCAGTATTTCATGCCAAAATTTTATCTTTTTATCCACTACCCACTTCAAAGCAGGTGTTTCTTGAAGCCTCCAACAGCTTGCTTATGTGCTTCTGGGGTCTGGAAGGGAAAGGCACCACCCTAGTGCAGCACTGATTCTGACCCCATGTTTAGCACTTGACACCTTTCTTCAACAGGCCACAATGTTACCCTTTTTTTCCTTTGATAAAAAGGTAGGGAGGCCTCAATGTTACTGTTGTATCACCACAGCCAGTATCATCAGTAGCTTTTATTATGCAGTTGCAGAGTTTTATTTTCACTTCTTTCTTATGCCTCTTTCTTGTTCTTTTGTTTTCCACAAGTTATTTTTAACATACAGATAAGTAAATTTTTCTTTGACAACTGAGAAATCCCCAGGGCCAGGGGCACATAGTTCGAAAAATCACCACCTGACATTAATAATGTAAATCACTGAATGGAATTTTGCAACATCTTGACAGAGTTCTGACAGAATGTGTTAAGGACTCTACGGTTTCAAGTACTACAATAATCCAAATCACTAATGTTGCCAATGTCTGTTCCAGGATCAAGTGTACTAATTTTATCAGGTTAGCGTTTGATAGCAACCATAGTCATAACACATTTTAAGGCAAAAGTCAGAGGAGAAGATGCATCTAGAAGGGGGACAAAAAATAATAATAACATCATGTTTAATGAGAAAAATAATTTTGCCTTCTGTTAGCAGGAGAGTCAAATCCACGAGGGATGAAATGGGCTTCAGATATAAATAAATAATAAGCCTGAATGTCTCAAACGAGGTTTAACCTGTGAATTAAGATGGTGCAACTGGCGGACTGCTTGAGGAGATCCATCCATGAAATACAATCCACCAGAAAGTCCAACTCGTAAATCCACCCGATTAAGTTCTATCTCGGTCAAATTTAAAACCTGCAAACATTATAATATGATTGTTAGTACAAGGAACTCTGTGTCGTTCACGCAAAGATGCAATTCACTGCATTTGTTGATGGATGTCCTAGATTTACAAAATTACAGATAAATAGTGATTCACCTGACCAACAGTTCCATACAAACAATGCAACTCATACTTCATCGAAATATATTGTTAGCACATAACGTAAAGGCTGCCCTATGACCCACTAACCAATTATAGGATATTTGATGGATCATTAAAGATCTCAAACATATCACGAATTAATAATAAGTGCAGCTAGCTTCTATTGCTCTAAAATCATAAACAAACTATATTCAGATCACAGGTAAACCACCATTACCAATCATATTATCTGCAGTTTGTTGTCCTCCACTTCCCTTGCATTTCAGAGCAAGACATGCTAAAGAACATGAATACAGGATAATATATCTGCTGCCATGTTTATTCAGTTGTTCACTCTTCTTTGGTAATTACTCATTAAAAACTATAATGGGATATTATAAATGAGATACAGCAAGATATAAGTCGATGGGTAGGGTTATATAGAATTGTCCAGATACCATATGAGACTTCTTTTACATAAAACACTAGCTAATTGCCTTAATATGGAATAGCCTTTGCAAATTGAGGTTTTCTGTTCAAAATATATCTAATTGTAAAGATGGCAATGGGGTGGGGTGGATGCATAGCAGGCGGGTTAAAGTGTATGCAGCGCGTGGTGGGGAGCTCTCATGCCTGGGGCGGGTTTCAATTTTTGAATATATAATGCAGGTCAGGGAGTAAGTTGCTGATCAAACATTTCTTCCCATGGTTGCTAATGAAACTGAAGACCAAATGGATGTGGAATAAATCCACCCAAGCCCATGTTTAAGTTCAATGCTTATTCCGATTATTCTTCCATGATTTTTTGTCTCAACATAGAATAGCTAGGAATCAAGGTAACAAGTATAAATTGCATTCACAAAATTTGTATTTTGTCGAACTGAAGCAAGAAAAGATATGTCCTTAAGAATTCTTCTTATAAAAACACGATGAATTCATTTTTAAAATAGCTTTACTAAAAAAAAGCAGATATAACTTTATAAAATAATTGATGTTCCTTCTTGTACATTGTACTGGTATATACCAGCTACATTTTGTACTTGTCTGAAGCAAGGTAGCCAAACCCTTCTTTCCAGTCCAAATGTAAGTAAGAAAATACATCTCCACATCCCTAAAACTCTGCAGCATAATAGAAATTGTTCGCTTAATATGGTAGGATGTGCCTTTACCACCACATAAACATCCCACCTCCCCTGCCAGCCAAAGATCCATACTCTTCTTCATCATTTTGGTAAGAATGCGACGAGAAACTCTCCCTCCACCCCAAAATATCCCAGCAAGATTTAACTTTGTTCATCAAAAATAATACTACCTGCATTCTACTGTCTATCACCATGAAGCAAATCATCGTTATCCCACAGCCAAGGCATGGTTGCTAGGATGCCATAAAGGCAAGAGACGTTTTGTAAATGATTGTAAGGATGCAGTGCACATGGGAAATAAATCAATGATAAGTCGATAACAACAAAAAGTAGGGATCTTGACCTTTAGGTGCAGAGTAATTCTTCCATCACTTGGATCAGTCAAATGATATGCTTCAACATAGCAAGGATCACTGCTGCCAGTCAAAGTATATGCACTAGGAGGAACCTTGATTAAAGTAGAGTCTACTCGTTTAGCCAGCAATAGAGCTAGCTCACTAGGAACAGGCCTCCAAAGCTCTAAAATAGCCTTGTGCACCAATCCTTCCAGCTTTCGGTCCTGAGCAGCGGATGCTTCATAAAACTGAACTGTTAACTTGTGATGGCTAAATGGATAATCTCCTGTTGCTTCACCAACACCAGCCCACCTTGAAGAAGATAAAAGAAAACAGAAGTATCATTCAACAATTCTTCTGAGAATGATGTATCATCCAACAAATGTTTCACACTTCTGCTAAGAAAGTTTATAACTTTTCAGATGAAGTTTCCTACAACCAACTAAACACCTTACATTTACTGAAACAGATTATGCTAATTTAAACACTAACTCCTCACCCCCCCCCCCGGACCCCAGAGGAGTCGAGGGGATACTGACTGCAGAAGTTTAAATGTTTAACTAGGAATAAATACGATCTTATTACAATTACCATTTTCAAAAAAAAAAAAAACTAAGATCTTATCCTTTCAGGTTAATTCTCACATTATCTCATAGAAGCTTAGCTTTTTTTTTTTTTTTGCAAAACAGATGATGGATTCTAAATAGAAGCCAAATGATTTTTGAGGAGTTTTAATTTATATGAAGAGTTTTCCCTTCATTTCAGGCATTTTACAGGGTAATCCGATATGGGCAGCATCTGATCTACATTACAAAAACATACCCAGTGAAAGATCTAATGTACATTACCATAAAAAAATTGAGAGAAGAATAACATCCAACTCACTTGCTTTCTGAGTGGTTGGTGACATATTTGATCCTCTGCAGGATAAACCGACACTGATGTTTGTTCACTGAGTCAGCTAAAGCATTGGTCCTAAACTCTTCCAGTTCTTTTATTAGCAATTGCCCTGCCCTGGGATTACGTGATCCCAACCTCTGAGCACACAGAAGAACTGCTTGAACATCTAGAAGGCGATTTGTAGTGTTGGCAGACAAATCTACATTGAAGAGAACTTTGTGCATATTTGATATTATTATATTCAGGGGATCATCTGGATCATCAGCCAGAAGTGGATCCAAACCTTCTAGATCAATATGCTCTGAGATAGCCCAAATAAGACGAGTACATATTCTAGGTGTGTTCACCTGTAAGATGCAAGTTCCAGACAAATTTAAGAATCAAATGTCACCTGAATAGTAGTACAAAAGGTTGGAACATGACAAAAGGTGAGCCTGATGCAGAACAGAAATAAATAAATAAAACACAAATGTAGAAGAAAAGCACCATGAATAACTTCAGGTTATATATAGCTTTATCTTCTCCACTCTTCCCTTCAGTTCAGTTTTATCTAGGAGGAAAGGGGACATAGTCAGAGAACGTATAGAGTTCCTTTAGTGGATGACATGCTGATGAACAAACTCTATGCAGCTCAATTTCATCTTAGCACAGGAAAAAAAACTAAGAAAAATCAAGCCACGAGGATCCAAAACCATTCAGTACCAGAGATGAAAACTTCATGCTGGTTTAGAGAGGCTGATAATGAGGTAGGCTCAGCAAAACAAGAACTCATGTAAAGGACTTACTATGTGTAAGCACAAGAGAATACTTAAGCAACTGGAGTAACTTGGGTTTTGTTGGCGATATACACAAGGCAATTAAAGTTTAAATGCACAATTTCAGGGCTAGAACAAGCTTGGAGGACAATTTGCATTGTACATGTCATTAACTAACTATAAAAACTCAACAAACCTCACGTAGATCTCTGACAAGATCCCTTTGCAAATTCTGCAACCGTGTTTCATTCAGAATCTGGTCCTGAGAAGCCCCATCTTTGACTCTTTTCACACCTCCTCTTGTATCATAAATGTGACAAAGCCGGACAAGCAACTTCAAATAACAGTCAATAGCATATGTTCGACCTTCACAATCCCATTTGACACATGGTCTACAAACTTCAACCACTTCCAAAGCTGGTTCTGTCCAATTTAATGCACCATAACCAGTTCCATAGGCTAAAGCTCCAATAACTCTGCTTTCCATACCTGAATTTTTTTGTTCAGGAAGTGGTAGTGATAACTGAAAGCAGCTCTCCACTAGCATTGCAACTAGTTCTTCTCTAAACAAGGTTTTACTTGTTACACTATGGAGGTCCTCTTTTATTCGTGCATTCTCGAAAAGTGAAGCAATATCGGTTCCTGGAACAGGTTTTTGCCCTCTTCTAACACTCTCTTTTGCAAAAAGATCAACACACAGAGCGGTTCGACAGATGCATGCTAAAGCATGCATGCGATCTGACTCTGCTCTCAGGTTTCTCACCATAAGAAGTAACCTATTAAACAAAGAAACCTGCAGATCGCAAATGTATTAGATAAGTGTTTTCAAGAAAATGACTGAACGAATAATTAACAAGGCCATCATGGAAGTATATCAATTCTCCTTCATGGTTGGATGAAAATAATTCTTAACACAATGCGCTATTGTATCACCAAAAGTTCTGACTGTGAATGTGATATACTAAGATCGCAGAGGTGATGGAAAATGGGAACTGAACAATGTTTCAGCAAACATGCCCAACCAGCTAGAACATCAAAAGCGAAATTAAGTCAGATCATGTTTCTCTTTTTTATTTGTATAACAAACCAGTAACTAACAAACAAAAATGAACAAAACAATGATCCCCAAGCCATTTGCACCGAGTTCAGAAAAAAGCAAAAGAATAAAGGTAAACTATATTAACCTAAGGCCAGATGAAAAGGAGGCCTCAAAGAAAATGAAGAGGAGATCTCTACCCACGAGGTTGAAATAAAATAATCTGTGTGCAATCAATTCAAATTGAAAAGTAAAATTTCCGAGAAGGAAACTTCAAAAACAAGAGCATATACATTCTGAACAGTAATATACACCTGCTAGATTGCTGAACAACTTGCAGCAAACATTAGCAGACTGCAAAACTGAGGCATGGAAAGTGATTATAGTAGCATGCCTCAGGAAATCCAGTTATACAAGTTAATGATTTATTTTTATTTTTTGGAAAGTGAACATATACAGTATATTCACAAGTGTCATCATCGTAAAATTTGTGATGGAAGCCAAAACATGACAGCTATATCAAGAGAAAATGAAATAACAAAAAACAATCTTTGTTCTTCTTACAAGAAGCTTAAAACATCTACGAATGATTTTTGATCACCTATGTATTCTGATTAATGTTATACTTTTCCTTTCGAATCAATAATTAATGTAATACTTGAATGGGTCGTGATTTCAGTAACTGCTACTGAACAATGAAACGATATACTCAGAATCTACTATCATTTCAGATATTATCATCATAGAGGATCATAGAAATTACAAGGTAGCCATTTTTAATAAGCCAAATCAATAATTTCCATTTGTCCTCAAAAGAAGACAAAGAAGAACGCAACGGATTCACCAACCTGCATACTGAGATCAAGAAGATGCAAATTGGTGACAACAGCTCTAACAATACTCTCCCTTGCAGAAGAAAACTCTTGTCTGTCCCAAAGAGTGAGAATTGCAATGATGGATGTGGATGCCCACTCGGGTTTCCCTCCAGGAACATCAGCCAAGTATAACATGTTAATCCCCACCTCAAATATCAATGACGGATCCAATGATGATGCTAGAAAAGGTGCCAAATGCGAAACAACATCAGACACACCCACAAACTTCTCCACATTCATAGTGTCTAATGAACTAGCATTCCCACTGTTGGAAGACCTCGATAACTTTTTCATCACCTCTAGTGAACCCGAAGCTACTGCCTTCACAGCATACACAAGCGGACAAACTGTAGCTCGAAAATTCTCTATGGGGAGAACCAATGACCGCGCCATTAGCGCATTCCTCCTTCTCCAAATAAAATCCACCATAGAAGAAACCCAATTAGACCTAATAGCAACAGAATTTTCACTATCCACAAGCTTATCACCAGCCAAACGACTCATCCTTTTCGATTCAAACTCCTGAAACAATCTCCCTACAGACTCAAACGCCACTTTAGCAACAGCATCAGATTTATCAAGCATATTTTGCCCTATCCTATTCCACCAATTAGAAACCCTATCCAACAAATTCATATTATTCTCACACAATGTCACCAAATCATCACGTGCAAGGATACAACCAAGGGTTTCAGTAATAGCAAAACGTAGATTATCACTCTGTGAATCAAAACAGCTAGAGATCTGCTTATTACAGTCAGAAATAAGCTTACCAAGACGGTAAGAAGGAATAGCAGCAAGTATAGACACAGCAGCAGCAGTAACATCCGGGTCAGGAAAGTCCAGATCATTCCGAATTCCAGTACAGACAGTTTCCCAAAGATCAGCTGTGAGACGAGTAGATCGAATTAAGTCAAATGCCAGCTTTTTCGAAATAGCCGAAGCTGGTGATGCAACGATCTCTTCAACAGCGGATTTAGCGATAACGGAGATATCTCTACCGGCTGCAGATTGTTGTAGAGCTTGTAAAAGAGCTCCTGATTGACGTAGTGCGTCATTTGAACGGAGATCGGCTTGGATCTGAGCGAATAGTATATCCATTTGTAGTCGTGAAAGTGAGGGAAATGGTAGAGATTTGTATGTTTTGCTCTGAAGCAAAAATCACACCAGTAGTAGGTTGCTGCTTCGGAGCACCAATGGAGGAAAACTACTCAACTGTGAGTCGCCATTGGTAGCTTTTTCTGTATTATCTGTAAATGATCACGGAGGGAAGTTTCCGGCGGGCCGGTGGATCGTTTTAACGGGGATCGTTATGTAAGGATTATTCTTTTGCAAATATAGTCCCTATTTGACGCCAAAAATGTTTTTTAACCATAAATGTTTGTGTTCGCATATGCAATCAACTTACACTCTGTTTGGATAGTTGTTATTTATTGTTCATAATATATTATATTGGGGCACCATATTCTAGGAGTCCAAATTATGTAATTGAATAAATCCTCTTGAGGGTTAAGGGCTCCTTCTCTCTCCCCTTTTCAAATTCTGATTCATATTTTTCATAGAGAAATTTTTATCAAGAAAAATTGATACAAAATTTTTACTGCTACTTAGTATTGGCAATAGGTCTGAAAAAATATTTAAAAATATCAAATTTAGATATTTATACCCTGTCGAAGTAAGGAACCATGGCAAATATGTTTGGAATAGATTCCATTTTGAGAGAGTTGAAGAATATAATATTTGGATAGTTATTGTTTTCCATCGTTGCATAATGTCTTATATCGATAATTTGAATGATAAATCTACAAGAAATTGTAGGGTATGTGGTAGATATCGTGAAAAGATAATGTAAATGATAAATAGAACTATTAACTAATAAATAAAGTAAGAAAATAAGAAGAAGATATTAAAGTAACAATGCAGTCACACCAAATTGGTCATTAGACAATATGGGTCTTTTTCATCATTACCTAATGATGGATTTAAATGACACAATACAATGAAATTTGAATAACAATTAAAACAAAGATTGTATTTAAACTAATAATACAATACAAATGGGCAACATCCATCCAAATAAGGGGTCTAGAGAAAAATCTTTGGGGTCCTTTAATAAATGGTTCAATTCATCAATGGTATGTTGCAAGTATCTTATTCATTTTATATATAATTATATCATTAATATTGATATAGTTATATATTTTATTTAGTATTAAGATATGTGTTATTTTATAAATAAACACAAAAATTCATGATATTAGTATTATAAAGAGCTTTAATGTATGTAATAATATGAATTTTTTCAAAAGTAATTTTGCATGAAATAAAAATGTTCAAGTGTCTTAAAATATAGTAAAAAATTAATATTACGTACTAAAAGTGATTATACATACAATATAAATGGAATAAATATAATATGTTTAGGTAAGTTACACCTATCCCCCCTCCCCCTCCCCCTCCCCCCCACCAAATTACTCAAGTATACAAACCATATTTACTAATTATTTTCATAGTTTGAAATAGTTACATATTATCTCACTAATCAACAATTTAACATCAGATTCTAAAACTGTAAGCCTAGAGACATATTTTTTTTTATATCAAATACACTTGAAATACATATATATATGAAGAGTGACGAGCGAGAGAGTCAATGTATCTCAAATACATGTGAATCATATTTTCATACATATATATGAGATACTAGATACATTTTGAAATATAAATATTAAAGAAAAATGAAAGGGTCGAGAAAGATAGGAGAGAGAAAGATGCAAAATCTCCTATTTTTGATCTCATGTACTCAAGATATATGTATTTAGATGCGTCAAATATATATATTTGAGGATCTCAATCTAGCATGAATGGTAATTTATTTGTTGAAAAGAGACATAATTAGACCTTAAACTAGTACCATTTATAAATATGGCCAAAGAATTCTACAATTAAAGCACACACAAAAAAACAAGTCAGAATTTGTGTCATTCAGACACATATATGTCGGGCTAAAGTTTGACACAGACAATTATTTAAACGATTCACAAAAACAAATGTAACTAAATCCTAAACTAAAAGAATTTGTGCTCCTTCTATTCATCTTTACTTGTCTATTATTCTATTTTGGGATGTGCAACAATACTTGTTCACTTTATAAAATCAAGAGATAATTTTTCACTTAGTTCCTAATTTACCCTTATCATTAATTATAATCATTTCCTTATTACATATTTCAATACTTTGTATTTTTTACATTCAAAGATAATTTGATAAAATTACTCATATTATTTACTATAGGAGTGGGCATAAATATCGAAAAACTGAAAAATCGAACTGAACCGAACAAATTCGCTTCTTCGGTTTCGATTCTTTGGTTCTTCGGTGCGATGTCGGTGTTCTTTTTTTTCAAAAGTTCGATTCTTTGATTCGGTGTTTGGTGTAGGGGTCTCAAAACTTCGGTGCACCGAGAAATCGAATTTTTACTAATTTATTATTTTTTTAAATATATATATATGTATGACAAAAAAATGAAATTATATATATACACATATAAATCAATTAGAAATTAAATCATTCATGAAATAAGTCAAAATGGCAACAAATTTATAATTCACATCATTAACTTGAATTATTATTTTTCAAGAGAAATTCAAATATATTTTGTTGATTTATGTCATGTAAAGGATGTCTTTATGCTTGTTTTCCTCAAGCAATAGTTAGAGGCTCAAGTTCTTGATAAAGATAAATATAGTTTTTTAAGCACAATAAGTGTTCCATGGGAGCATATCATAACTTAACACCCTTTTAAGTTTTTAAGTGTCTTATACTTTGATTTTTTCCTCATTTTATTTTTCATTAGTTTGCACCGAAGAGCCATTTTAAAAACACTGAATAAAATCAAACCTAACTTGAAAAAGTTGACCCGAACCAAAATATTTTGGTTCGATATATGGTGTACAGTTTTTCAAAATCAAAAATCGAAGAACTGAACCAAAATTTCCTAAAATCGAATCGAAGAACCGAACGTCCACCCCTAATTTACGACTTACTTGTTAATCTGTGTGTCAAGGACAAGTAAAAATAAACGAAGAGAGTATTATTTAGAGAGAAGCACTAAAAACACCCTCCAGCTTGTCACGAATTATTAGTTTCGTCCCTAAACTATTGGTAGACTTAAAAACACCCCTTAACTTGGCGAATCAAGCTCAAATACACCTCGAACTTGGCAGTAATTAGTAGTTTCATCCCTAAACTATTGATACGCTTAAGAACACTTCTCAACTTGGCAAACTAAGCTAAAATACACCCTCAAACTTGACACGAATTATTAGTTTCGTCCCTAAATTATTGATAGGCTTAAACTATCAATAGTTTAAGGATGAAACTAATAATTCGTGCCAAGTT
>JAABOM020000007.1:23279243-23310349 GCA_011800125.2 Solanum clarkiae
AGGATGAAACTAATAATTCGTGCCAAGTTTGAGGGTATATTTAAGCTTAATTTGTTAAATTGAGGGATAATTTTAAACCTATCAATAGTTTAGAGACAAAACTAATCATTTATGCCAAATACAAAAGTGTTTTTAGTACTTCTCCTGTTATTTTAACATGGTCAAATAATTCATACAATAAAAAAATAAATTTAAAGAAAAGGGAAGAATTTGTGCCTCCATAAAGCAAAAAATAAAAAAAAGAGAAGAAAATTGATAAACCTTGTTGTCCTTCCCCACGAAATCAAAAAGAAAAGAAGGCGAAAAATCAATCGCTTTTGGCCCTTTGCGGGTGTCTAAAGCCATCAGTCATAAAAAAAACCTCAATTTCCCTTCCGATCATCGCATCGTCTGAAGAGTTTTTTGTTTCTTCCCTGCCGCCGTCACCGCCGCCGCACTTATACTTACATACATACGTGTGTCGCATATGTATTTGTCGTGGTTTATTTGAAGGGAATTGATTTTTACAGGTCTAGGGTTTGATATTTATTTTTTTCAATTTCGCTGCGAAATTTCAGTATAAATGAAGCCAATACGGTTACCAGAACCTCCGGCAAGTCCACGAGCAATGGGCGGTGTGCCGGATATATTTGAAGGTGGAGTTCATGGTGTGATTAGGCGAGCTGTAATCATCGGTAATGGTTTTCCTGCTTCCGAGAATCAAAGTATTGGTTTGGTTCAAGCACTCGGCCTCTCCGATAAGCATACTTTATATGTGAGTTCCTTTTTAGCTGTGTGGTATTCGTATAGAAAATTTAGTTGTGATCCAATGAACTCTAAATCTTAGCTTCACTCTGATTTTGTGTATTGTTTTGTTACCCCGGTTGAGTTCGGGAAGAAAATTATTATAAATCATGTCTGTTCCTTGCTTATCACTATTGCAGTTAGTAGCAGAAAGTGCTCATGGTTACTCTAGATGGTGAGGATGTTGAATCAATTTATTTCCAAAAAGGATGGATAAAATTGCAGAGACTCAAACTCAATAAGAAAATGTTTTTTCACATAGATATCAATGTGTGTGATGTATCTGAATGCTTTCCTTTCTCTTATATGACCCTAGTGAAATTGAATTAGGAGAATGAATAAGATTTCGAGTTGCTGGAGTATTGTGGTATATGCTTGCTGATTTCTGGCAATTGATTTCAATATGGATGCATCGTGCCTCTAGGTGTTGATGGTAGAACCAACAAATATATAGAATAGGAGTCCTAGGGAAAGTGTTTGTTAACTTATGGCTGCAAAGGTATATTTTATAAGGCTCTTTCACAGTTTATAGGGTAAAAAAGGTCAAACACGAAAAATAGTGGGCATGGAATTGAAATATTGTGTGGTGAGACTTTGGGTAGTGGGATTTTACTAACAATGGTTAATATTTCCTTAGCTGGTAAAAGGTTGAAATTCTTCAAATCTAGCATACAGAACTTGGATGATAGACTTCTTCACTTTTAAGTCCACTTTTCCCCCACCCTGATTTGTGTCTTGGTTGCCTGGCTATTTAGTTGATCTTCACATAGAAGCTCAGATACTAGTTCAAAAGCTTGCGTGAGTAGAGTGAATGGAACAATTGAAGAGCTGGGTGATATCAGAAATTCCTGTCATCCTTGATTTAAATGGTGTTATTTCAAATTATTAAGTGATACAGAGAGCTAAGTTGAGGTTTGTAACTTGAAAGTCCTGTATTTATTTTGGGAATTGTAATTGTTGATCAAATCTTTTTTTTTTTTTGGATATCGCTATTGATGCTGTCCATACATGCAGCGGGTTACTAGACCAAGAGGAGGAGTCAATGAGTGGCTTCATTGGCTTCCTGTATCATTCCACAAAAGGTTGTATTACATCATAAGCCAGATATATGGGCTTCTATTGAGAAGAAGGGCTAGGAAACTAGGAACTTTGCCAATGGAAAATGGTGGTAGTGTAGGCCTGTCATCTATTTTGGAAGCTGACGTGAAGAGTATAGTTAGAATGGCTCGCGAGACATTTGAGAAGTAAGTTTCTACACAGTTCCTGACTGCATCTTCATTCATGCGATCATTTGGTTATTGTTGCATTTTATGAAATTGTTTAATTGTGTTAGTAAATGTTAAAGGATGTGGTCGTTTCATCTAAAAGCTTAAGATGTTAGAGAATACACACTTTTCTTACTTAATTATGTCTTCGACACTTCCCTTACGTGTGCTCAGATTCTTTTTTCATTGACAGAACATGTGAAATTTTTTTTTTGATATAAAGTGACTAGGAGACTTGAACTTTTATCCTTTGCCTGCTCCGATACTATTTGAAAATAGAAAATCTTGTCATAGACCTAATTGACAAGGTACGTGCTCCTTATATTGGAGTTTTAGATGATGTATAATATTGTAGGTAATTGTTAATCACTATGCTAACAAGGTAATAAACTTTATTTAATTAAATATGAAATTTTTTTAATGTATTTTATATAATATAAGTTATGATTTTTCTTATGCAAGTACAATGAATCTTGACGGGGATGAATTTAGACCCATATTCACTTGATATTCTGATGTACTCCTTTAAATTCAAAGTGGACCAACCTAATAGTGTGCTTAATTCACAAAAGTAGGAAGTTGATGCTTGCAGGAATAGTTCAGACTGAGAATCACCACAAAGAGAAGTGGTGCTAGAATTCTTTTTGTCAAGAAGTCGTTGATAAAATCACCAAGAAGAGATAGGTTGCAGATCTCATAAATATTATCAATTTGCTTAATTAGCATAGGAACAAGAAGTTTAGGGTTTAAAGGAGTATTGGGTGTGTTTTGCAAACAAGATCTTGAAATGGGATATGATTATGTGAATTCGAAATCCCTAGAGATTGCATTATGCATCAAATGGAATTCGGGGAGAAGTAGAAAAATGGATCTGTTTTTGCATTTCTTCAATGAGATTTTTCTGTGTTGGTGAATGGTAACCTGTGTGATTTCTTTGGGAGTTCGAGGGGTTTAAAACAAGGAGATCCTCTATCTTCGATGTGGTTGATTCTAGTCATGAAAGCTTTGAACATCATTAGAGTTGCCTTCGGAGTGGTTGGGGGGGGGGCATTTAAAGGGTTTCAATGCAGCGATTGGGGGTTGAGGGACAATATCAGTGTATCCCTTCTTGTTCGTGGATGATACCATGGTCTTTTCTGATGCAGTTCCCAATTGAACTTTTTAGGCCAAATTCTCACTTGGTTTCAGGTGGGTTCAGGACTTAACATTAACTTGAAGAAGTGTGAGATTGCGGAGGTGGTTTACATTGGAGAGCTTGCTCGGGTTTTGAAATGTTGGGTAGGGGCTCTTCTGACAACATATCTAGGAGTACCGCTAGGTGCTTCGAACAAGGATCATACAGTGTAGAATCTGGCTATTCAGAGGTCAATAAGAGATATAGGGTGACAAAAGATATTTGTCCAAGGGGGAGAAGGAAGTTTTTATAAAGACCTCGCTCTCGAGTATTCCCACTTACTAGTCTTTATTTCTTGCTCGAACTTTGGCACTGAAAAGTTGGAAAAGATTCAGAGTAATTTCCTTTGTGATGCAGCAGATTTTCATTTAGTTGGTAGGAGACTGTCACGTCTCCTAAAAATTGGGAGGACATAGAGTTAAATATCTTGAAGTCTTTAATAAAGCTTTATTGGGTAAATGGTTGTAGGAAGTTTGGGGTGGAGGTACAAGCTCTGTGGAGCAGGGTTATAGTTAATAAATATGGAATTATAGAAGAGGTTTGGAAAACTAGAGATATAGTTTGGTCTTTTCGTTATGGTATAGAGGAATATCTTGGTTAAAAGATGAATTTCGGAGTATGTTCAAAATATCTTGCCAAAGAGACCTGACAATTCAACAAACTAGTGGACACAAGGTAGAGAGAATTTTTGGTATTTGAGATTTAGAAGGGTTTTCCAAGATTGGGAAGTGACTTAGTTTGAAGATTGATAGACTTATTTCATAGGCAAATTAATCTAGTGGAGTCAGTGGAGTGTTTTTGATGGAGTCCTTTTTTTTGTTTTGGGGGGGGGGGGGCTGGTAACTTTTTTTGGGTGAAGTCTTTTTATGAGAAACTTTGTGTAGGGAGGAGATTGACTTCCCATGTATGCAATATGGGTTCCAAGTGTGCGAAGATGATGTGCATTTTCACTTGGCTAACTGCTAGAGAGGTGATTTGAATAATTTGAATAGGATTATCTGTGGCTAAGATGTGAGTAGCTTGCATTGAAGATGAAATGAGAGAGAATCATTTGAAATTCATCTTTGGGACGAGGGTCTTCTGGAAACAACCTCTCTGTCCCTATGAGGCAGTAGGTCTGTGTACATTTTTTCCTCCCTAGACCTCACTTGTGGGATTCCACTGGGTATGTTGTTGTTGTTTATCGTTTGAAATTCTTCGGTCATGTGCTCCATCGACATCGACCTATAGATGCACCGGTCAATAGGTGTGAAAATATGGTGAGAGAAGATGTTAAAAAGATACGAGATAGACCTAAAATCACAGAGAAGAAAATTGTAAACCTATAGTTTCTTAATATCAATTTAACTTGGCTAAAGATAGGGCAAAATAGAAGAAAAGGATAGGAGTCTTAACATAACTGAAATAGCCACATATCATCTCTATATTCAGATCTACACCAAAAACTGAAGAGAAGAATACGGTCCATCTTAACTTTTTGTATAGAGCTGCTCTTATCTTAATACACCTTTTCTCGGAGTTGACCATTTTTGTAACAGTAGAACTATTCTTTGTACCCTCAATGAAAAACTCAGTGAAGTAATGATGAGCTAATGATCATTCATTCTCAGGGATGGTCCATTGCTGGTGATTGGATCTGGACGAGATACAATCTCAATAACTAGCTCCATTAAACGATTGGCATCTGATAATGTTTTTGTTGTCCAGGTATGAAATCTGATGCTTCTGTGTGGAACATGTTCTTTCTGCAGTTCCTTATAGTTGAAAGTCCATTTCATCACTTCCTTTCCTCTTTTTAATCTTTTCACCTTTTCCTTCTTATTTATTATTTTTTTCTTTATTGGTGGTGGGTTGGGTGGGCTTGACTGTTTCTCAAACGACTTTCCTGCATCAACGGTGAAATAACTGTATAGGTTTAGTCCCTGTAGAGATTAAAAAGAAGAGAGGAAATGGACTTTCAACTGCAGTAATTCCAAGTCTCTGTTATAGAGATTACAAACATTTGTAGGAAGAAGATATCTGTTGTATTAACTGATAGCTCGAGGATGGGAACCCCTTGGATCCACAGGGACTGAGGAGATATTAGTATTTTTCAAATAGGGCTGGTTAAATCATGCATACCGAAAGGTGAAAGCTTCCTAATTACAAGCCTAACTATGAATAAAATTAGATTTTCAAAAAAAAATCGAACTAGTTCTTAATATCGTGAAGATCTGCAGTATAACTCTGAACTGTTACACGACAAGAGGTTCCAAGAAGCATGTTTCATAAACAATTGAAAACAAGGATCTATTTCTTGGTAGTTACCAATTTATTTCTTCACATGGTAGATTTTAATGTCTTCTGACATCCTTTTTGTTTTCTAATACAAAAGAACTTGTGCATTGTAACTCTTCTTTCTCTACGGGTTGTTTAAATCTTGCTGTTGGACAACGTGGTTATATATGAACTTGCATCTACTGGAGGGATAGAAACTAGGAACTAAGAACTAAGAACAAGGAAAATGAGTGAACAATTTGATGACAGCTAGATCATGCTTTACAACAGTTTCCATTTCTTTTGATATGCGTATGTCTGGTTATTAAAAAAAACATATACGAGAAAGATGTGATTTACTATTGCAGTTTATTTATTTATTTGATGAGTTATTTTAGTCGTGTAGTTTTTTTCTGGTTGCCTATTAGAATTAAATTCTTGAGAAGTCAAAAGGCATATTGAATTTTTTTTTGTATAGCTACCTTTTTTCTTTTTTCACAGACAGATACTTAAGGATGTTTCCCTGCTTTAAAAGCTATCATTCCTACTTTGAGCAATCTGTATTTGGATGCACAAGTTTACATGCCAATGAACAATGAATCTGTTTTCGTTTGGCCCACTCTGTCAAAGACTCAAATCAGCTATTATCACGAATTAGTACAATAGATGTTCTTCTGATAAGGATAACTGATAGTTGATATGAGCTATAGTGAAATCGAAATGGTGAAGAAGAAACTAGGCTGCAAGTCTAGTGAAATTCCTAGTAGTGAATTTGCATAGTGGTTGTATTTCTAAAAGCGAAAAACGCAAAAAAGAGTAACGAGGTATATGAGGCTTGAAGAAAAAAGCAAGAAGTGAAGCACAAAAGTCATAACATTAGAAAATATCAAAAATATCAAAAATATATATGAATTTAGTATCTGAATGATCGTATTACAGTTACCTAAAGGTGTAACCTAATGGTCGATGAAGTGTGTAGAGAATTTTGAGATCTCAAGTTCAAATTCCTGTGAAATCAAAAAGACTAGGTGATTTCTCCATTTGTCCAAGCCTTTGACAGAGTTACCCAAAACCCGTGTTGGTGGGAGATAGGAGGTACCTTTTGAAATTAGTTGGTGTGAGAGCAAATGCCCTAACAACACAATATGAAAATGTTTATATTAATCTAACTCTCAATTGAGATTCAAAGAATTGAATTCTTCTTGTTGGATCACTCTGCGCGTCATTATTTGAAGTACACACTTCTATGAAACACATAGCTTCGCCCGTGAAGCGACTATCCCTTTCTTCGCATGGCGATGGCTTTTAGTAACAGACACAAGTTTACATTATTTCTTGTGGGACTTCACTGGGTATGTTGTTGTTGCTCTTGTACACAAGTTCACATTATTTGGCAGTTGTTATTACACCTTGGTTTCTCAGTGCTATGTAATGCTTTCCATATTTATTTGTTAAGTCCTCTTTATTTCTGTTGTTTTCTTTTTCATACTGCTTTGATGTGCGTTACTTGAGCAGAGGGTCATTCGAAAACAAGACTCTCTACCTCCACGAGGTTAGGTAAGGTCAGGGTACACTCTACCTCTCCAGCCCCCACCTATGGAATTGCACTGGTTATGATGTTGTGCAAAAGTTGCTTTGACTAGAGACTTCCAGAACTTTTATGATCAAATGTTTTTTTAAAGGACTGGTTGACTCATCAAGGATTCCTCAATTTTCGGGACTGCTAATGGTAGCTGCTGGTTTTCCTGTTTTGTTCAGCAAAGAAAGCTGTTATTACATATTTGGATTGCAATCTGTGTATTTTTATTTTATTTTTGTAAATTCTTGAATGTTTTTGGGCCTGGAGAAGAAAATCTCATTTATTCTGTGTCTGCTGCATTTCAACTTCAGATTCAGCATCCAAGGTCTCGTTTGGACAGATTTGACTTGGTAATCACCCCCAAGCATGACTATTACAATTTAACTCCTCAAGGAAAGGAACAAGTTCCTCGTTTTCTGCACAAGTGGATCACACCGCATGAACCACCTGATAAGCATGTTGTAGGTATCCTCAACATTTATATTTAGTTTTGGTATGTAATATGTAATATAGTTCCGTGTTGAGAGCTCTTGTACCAAAATTGCTGAGCTTTAACTTTTTGTTTTCTGAAAAGGTACTCACAGTAGGAGCTCTACATCACGTTGATTTTGCTGCACTTAGAACTGCTGCCATCACCTGGCATGACGAGTTTGCACCTTTGCCGAAGCCCTTATTGGTGGTCAACATTGGAGGCCCTACAAGTACGATATTTGTTTAATCCAAATGATAATATCCTTTGGCAAAATCCAACTTCATTTTGTTAAAGAAAGGAAAGTACAAAAAGACGAGGCTGAAATAACATGAGATATGAATTGGAATAAACTTCATATGAAAAGATGAGGCTGAAAGAATATGAAATATGAATTGGACTAAACCTCGTAGACGAGGCTGAAATATCATGAATTGGAATAAATTTCCTCTTCCATGTCAAGCAGCTAGGTCTGTCTGTGTAGGTTTATTACTTTGTAATTCTTGCTGCTGAATATCTTGAGTGAACTGTTTGATTTCTATCCATGGGTTTCCTTATCGCTTGGTTCCAAAATTTTGTGTTTTTATATTGTTGCTGCTCAACATCTGCCTGAGTGAACTGTATATTTATCTTCATAACTGGGTTACATATTGCTTGGTTCTCAGATTGAGCATACTTGTAACCCAGTTTGTTGTTTGGTCCAATCTGTCATAAATGAGTATCATTCCTTTTCAACGGCTAGTATCTATATAGTTTAATATATTTTGGAGACTTCCAGAAAGGGAGGATATTTGAATCTTGCTTTTCTATCTTCAGTTATTAAGTGGTCGGAAAAATAAGACTTATGGGAATTTATGAAATTTTATCAGGACTGTAGAGTATGGTTATATTTTTTATCTCAATCCCTTTGCTGTATCTTCTCCTTTGCTGCTAGGTTCATGTGTATACATCTTATATCATTCCTGGATTATGATTAGGATACTGCAGATATGGGCCAGACCTTGTTAAGCAATTAACATCCTCCCTTCACAATGTTCTTGCGAGCTGTGGGAGCATAAGGATATCGTTCTCCAGAAGGACACCTGAAAAGGTATTTTTTACAGATTGTATTTCAAATTATACCAATGGGTAGCATGTTTAATGTGTTTGACACTCTAGGCATTGTTGATTTCTTGTAGCATTCCAAGATCGTGGTCAAAGAGCTTGGTATGGATCCAAAAGTACACATTTGGAATGGTGAAGGTGGCACAGACACTATAATCTGTATTGGTTTTGCGTAGTTATAGTTTTATTTGGATGATCATCTAATATATATTTTTCTTAAATCTTCAGAGCCCAATCCGCATATGGGGCATCTTGCTTGGGCTGATGTTTTTGTCGTCACAGCAGATTCAGTTAGCATGTTGAGTGAGGCTTGCAGTACTGGGTATGTTTGACTATTAGCTCAAAGGTTGTTGATGATCTAGTAATTTTGAACATGTTTTTCCTTAATATTTTATTGTGATTCTTACCTTCCCTCCCAGGAAGCCTGTATATGTAGTTGGAGCTGAACGCTGTACATGGAAGTTCACAGATTTCCACAAGGCACTTAGAGAGAGAGGACTGACTAGGCCATTCACAGGACTTGAGGATGTAAGGCTCCCTTACTTTTTTCTCCTTCCTTATGGCTAAAATTGGGAGCTTGTGACTTGAGCAATGCATTGGGTGTTTCTTTACAATTACTAAATCATGATTCTTGTTCAGAATAGTTGATAATTGTGATGACATTCTGCCTTGAGAAAAAGGAAGACTGTTCTTCAATACAAGCATGCCTAGACAATGCAAGGTTCTTGTGTGTCCAAACTTGTCTTTCTTATCAGTATGAGCATTTAGGCTTGATGGGATGATGGTTAATTTAGAACATGGTCGGTATGTTTATTCTTGTGTGTTTACGTGGTATTGTTTCCATGAGTGAAATAGTGAGGAGTCACCTAAGTAGTGTGTTTCGAGAATGAGTTTTACAAGAAGACGTCTAGATTGCTCATGCTGAAAATTTTCTCTATAGTGAATTTCACTTGTGTTTCTTTGTATATTTTCTATATCTAGAGTTTGATGTGAAATTATTTTAAAAAATTAAAATGGTTAAATCTTTTATAATGCAGGTATTCGTGTATAACATGTATCATTAGGCATAGGATTACTGTATTTGACTAGATAGTGTAAACAAAAGCTTCTAGTATGTCCGCACATCCATCTAAGCATCCTCATTTCTGCTACCGTCATTTTCTGAACATGTGAGTTCTTGATTAGTCAAATCTTCACCCAGTGCAACATAGTCGGTCTAACAACTACTCTATAGAACTTATCTTTATGTCTTGGTGGCACATTCTTATCATAGTGTGTCACAATTGTACAGGATTAACATTACTCTGTAATGGAATATAAAACTATGTCAAGTACCTCTGTTTATTTGAAATGGTTTAACAAATGAATGGTGACCTACAAACCTCACTTCTTTTTAAATTGTTTGTTAAATCCCAAATCAGATTAAAAAAATTGTGTAAATGCTACCAAGAAAAAATAACACGAACGGGGCCAAGGAACTTGGGAATATAACGTGATTGTTGGTTGGGCCAGGTGAGGGTAAGAGGCTAGTAATATTGGTTGGAGAGGTGTAAACAATTCTCTCATCAGAAGGTTGCTACTATACATGAATGCGAGGAGTTGAGCAAGGGAAATGTGTGTTGTTTTGGGATGTATTTTTCTTTTTTGATAGGTACTCAAAGATTTTTTTAAATGCTTGCACTAAGCCAGTGCATGAGAACATAACTACAGATTGTGCAGATCCCCAATTGTATCTAAAGACGCATCAACATCATGTACAATTAACCAGGTTGGACAAAAAAGCTAGCAGAATAAGAAATCTTTGTTTTAGGCTATGTAAATTTCTCCTATGGCCTTCGAAGTTCCTGTCATTTCTTTCAAGCAACAGTCCACCAAATGGCTTGAGGGATGATGGTATTCCAAGTCTTTTGTGATTTCTTGCACACACCTTCGTTGCTCCAATATTGCAATGACTCCGTAACGGATTTTGGCATGGACTAGGACATGCGTAAGACTGACAAAAACATGCTCCACCCACAGTTGAGTAGAAACTTTTGTGGGATGTCTTGAGACCTGGGTGTTTTACTCCAAAGATGAGACTTTAAAACTAGTGCAGGAAGATTTGGGATCTCACACCTTTTTTCCCACTTTTTGGCGTCTCTTTCAGATGTGAGACATGAGATTTAAACAACGGTAGTGTTGCTGAATTTTCCCTTCTACTACCGATTGTCTCCTAAATTTAGCAAAGGATTTCTTCGTCTCCTGGATTTTTGTTTTACAATAATAAAAATGGACATTTTGGGGTGCTTGGACATTCTTTCTTCACAATTATAAGATTATTGCTCGATACTGTTGTCTATTCTGCAATTAGTTGGTAGTTCAAAAGAGTGCTATGTATTGTAGCTGAGTGAGCAGCTTCCAAGATCCTTCTCTTAGTCAAGAATGGTTGGGTCACATTCATGGACCTGCCAAATATCTATTGTTGTGAATGCTCGTCTCTCGAGTGTTTGCTTGTGGAAGCATATATGATTTATGGTGCAATTGCTTAAAAGTACATTTTGTGCTACAACTCTATCTGATAGAAAAGAATCCTAGAGTCTTGAGCCAACCTTACCTGGGATCACAAATCCCAAGTTTGTCAGCGTGTATAGTTGTATTAGGGTCTAATTGATTTCTTCTATGCAATACTAGTGATAGGACTCTTTGATAAGTACTGCATGGATGATCAAATGACTCTTATCAAATTACGTCGATGCATCCACATATTATGAGTTGTGTAGGAGATATCTCTATTTTTTCCTTAGTGAGTTCTTAGAAATACGTTGCTTAGCTTTCAATCATGAAAATAAAAAAATGACTCATTTCTCTATAAAGAACTGCATTTGCTTGTGTGAAGAATATATTTAAGGTGCTTTAATACTTTCTTCATATAAATAAAAGGGAGATTCTCGGGGTGCCTTGATTATGAAGTAGAGACTTAAGAGGAAAACTTCTAGTCTCTGCTTCTCTGGAAAGACTACTTGACAACAACTATGCCTCGCTCCCAAATGAATTGGAGTTGTCTATTTGAATCCCCATTCTTCATTTAAGCTCATTTCGACTGTAATAATTCCTTTTCGATTCTGTTAATACTAACATTTTTCCTCATCTTTTTTTTCTATCGCCCCTTTGGAAAACAGATGTCAGAAAGCTGGAGTTACCCTCCTCTTAATGATACTGCAGTAGCAGCTACCCGTGTGAATGAAGCTCTTGCGGAAAGAGGATGGAAGATTAAAGCATAGAATCCTTTTGGTCTAATATTGTTGTTGTCACAGATTTTACTTCACTTTTTTTTTACCTTCCATTTATGATGTGTTCAGAGCTCTGAGGCAAATGTAGTATTATGATTGATTTAATTTTACAGGAGATAAAAAAAAGAGAGAAAATCAAGAGTTGAACAATGAGGCTCCTATTCTTTTTACCCATTGGAGGGGGGGGGGGGGGTGCCACTTATATTGAGAAAAAAAAAAATGTCAAAGCTTCATATGTAAAGTAGAAGTGCTTGGTTGCTCAATCAAAGAACAAAACGAATTCAAATCCAATTATGCTTTGTTGGAAATTTCATACATTATGTATCATATATGGGTGTGCACCTTTTGTTTGGTGAGAGATGTTCTTTTTTAGTTGTTTTAACTTTTGGTTTGAAATTATCTATAGATATTTGTATAGTTGAAAATCATTTTATTAAGGTTAAAAAGAAATTTTAAAGTTAAATTGTTTCTTATTCTAGTAAGATGATATTCTTTCGAGACAGACTAAAAAGGAAGATTATGCCCTTGCCTCTAAAAGATTGGCTCAAAAGTAACTATACTTGCAAAGTTTATATACACTATAAATATGACTTAATTGATACTTCTAAAATTTGCTATCTATCCACTAAAACACCATTTTTTCTTCATAAAAAGAAGTGGTACAAATTTTTCCACATTTGAAATGTAAGAGCCTTCAACTCTTGGCATACCAATAAAAGGAACATTGAAGTTCATGGTTAGGTATTTGATCAAATAGAATCGTCTAATTTTTATAAAATTTATCACTAAAATATTGAGGAATAATAGGACATTCAATTTCATAGAGTTTTTTTTGATGATGGATAAACTTTATGGTGCGAAAAGTATTTTCTATAAAAATGATTTTTCGTATTTTTCTATCAAATATGATAGGTTGAACTTAATATTCATTAAATATTTTTATAAATGTCATTTAAACCACGACTTTGTTGGATCATTCTCTTTCTTTCGGTCCATATTTCAAAGCGAGCAAAATATTCGAACTTTTAGGATCTCTTTTAAATGAAGGTCGGATAGTTCTCTCCTTTGGTTATTTTCTAGACTAATGTATTTTACTTTTTATCATAAAAAATTTCTTCAAAAGGATTATGATTTCATTTAATATGTTTCTTTCTAATCTATCCCTCCTATTTTCTTCTTTCATATTTTGATATGTAATTTTTCTCGATAATTTCTATTTTCTACATTTATTTTTTTGGATAATATATTTTTTATTGTAAAGAAGGGAGAGTAAAAAACTCAGCCTCCCATTTTTTTCCACTTACCTCATCTCTCTCTGTAGAAAAACCCAGCTTTCTCTCTCTATATGTACACGTATACATATATATATACACACATCTCGAAGTTTATTTGTGCCCATTTTTCCCCATTTGCTTGGAATTTTCATTGTAATAAACCCTAGCTAGTTTCTACTAGCAGGTTCTGGTTGCTGGTGATTCTGTAATCAAGTAAGTTTATCCAACTTGGTCAACTCTACCCTTCATTTCATTGTAAAATAAATATTGCGATGTGTTTTATCAATATTTTGTTGATTCTGTTTGTGGGGTTTGATAATTAGCTTGAGAGATTGATTCTTGATATCTGATTTTGATATTTGTGGTAGAGTTTCTATATTTTCAAGAATTGGGGTATGTCTTTATTTGATTGCTTTGTTGATTTTGATGATCTTTTGTGTATGATTGTAGACATTTTGTGTGTTTTTTCTGGGTTTTGGACTATCCTTGATTTCTCGACTTTTGAAGATAACATGGATTATTAGAGGTTTAGTAATGTATATTAGCTGTATGATGAAATCTTAGATTCTCTTTTTTCTTTTTTGAACTTTGGTTTTGGTGTTTCCGAATGTTCTTGTGGTTGAGTGTAGTGTAATGGGTGATTTTTGTATATTGAAATGTGTTTGGTCAATATTTTGTTGATTATGTTTGTGGGGTTTGGTAATTAGCTTGCAAGATTGAATCTTGAAATCTGAATTTGAAATATGAATTGGTGTGTTTCTTTAGTTGATTGCCCTGTAAATTTTTAATAATCTCTTGTGTATGACTGATGATATTTTGATTTTTGTGTGGCTTTTTGGGGTTTTGCTCTGCTTAATTTCGTGAAACTAGCAATGGTTATTAGAGGTTTAGTAATATTTAGCTATATGAATGGAAGCTTAGATTCTTTTCTTTCTGAACTTTGGTTTTGGTGTTACAGAATGTTCTTGTGGTTGAGTGAAGTGTAATGGGGGATTTTCTCCCCTTTCTTGGGCATTACTGTGTCGCTTTCTGGGTTTGATTTTTCCTCCTGAGTTTCTTTCTTTTTCTTTTTTGTAGCTAGCATGGCTTAATATAGTAGTGTTATACAGTGAAACCTTAGATTCTGTTGTTGAACTTTAGTTTTTGTGTTTCAGAATGTTCTTGTGGTTAAATGTAGTGAATTGAGTGATTTTCCCTCCCCTTTTTGGGTGTTACTGTTGTTTTTTCTTAGCTTTTTGTGGTGATTTGATGGTCTTTATTGCAGTTTTGACTAGTGGAGGTGAACTTTGTATTTGGGGCTTTACTTTTGGGTAATTTCAAGTGCCATTAGGAAAAAAAGGTTTTCTTGTTTCAAAATAAGATTATTGGAGGTCAAGGTCTCATGAGAATTTTTAGGGGAATGCAGAAATTAGTTCGTGAGTATACGACAAAAGTGAGCTGCTGGGACAAATCGTTCATCCAAGGTATTGGTGTGACTGCCCCAAAGGCCAGGAAGCGTGACAAATTCAAACCAAGGGCTTTATTTCTGTAACTTCAGTTGAAGAAGACTACACCAAATGACTCGGATACTGGTTCAGCGTGGTTCTGCTGGCGCTTCATCGTCTTCGTCCTCAAATCAGAACAGGTCATCAACTTCGCTCCCTGGATCGTCGTCTTCTTCAGCTCCAACCCAGCCTCAGGTGTCTAGTAATAGTCAGGTATTATCAGCTTTAAAAGATGAAGAATTTGTGGAAGAAATACAAGAACAAGTTGCTTTAGAAGAGTCCTCCATTGGTTCTTCAAACTATAAGTGTGATGATGAATCATTGGAAAGTTTGGGCAGCAAACAAAGCACCAATGAGGAAAAGGTTGCTGACAATGAGAACAGAGATGGTGGCTTTGACAGTGAGAATTTGACAAGGGAATTTGATGGTTTAGGAGTTGTGGAAGAGGAAAATGAGGAAAGTTCAGTTCAGAGTGTTACACGTAGTTCATGTCCACCTCCACCTCCACCTCCTGTCCCACCCCCAAAACCTGCTTCACTAAACTCAAGATTTCTGACGGGTAGTTCGCAAGCTATCCGGTTAGGATCATCTAGGGGAACTGCTGGGCGATCTACCGTCTCAAATAGGACTTCACCTGCTGGATCCAGGCCATCCTCTCCACGGTCACACTGTGAAAGTGAAGGTTATAATAGTGCTGATGAGCAGAACCCTAACTTTGGATCCTCATATGATGATGTGGTATGTTCCACCACTGTTTATATCAATTAAAAGTAGATTATGGATAATTTATGCCCCTCATGTTGGTCATTGGGAACAAGAATTAGCTGTCTCTTGAGGATTTATAATAAGGATATTAACTTGCGTACACCTACCTTATTCATTCTAATCAGTCAGTAATAATCTTTTCTGGATTGGCAAGTTTGAGTAAGCTGGCTAGGAACCTCAAGTGAAGAAGTAACTGTATCTTGTGCTTCTAAAGTTAAAGCTATTTGAAAATGAGTTGCAAGCTAACATGTTCCCTTTGAAAATGGGTTTCAGCATATCCAAATTTGCAAGCTAACATGTTCCCTTTGTTTAGGAGAGAGAGCGGCAGTTTGAAATGGACTTAAGACGATCCAAAGGCTTAGAAGTTAAGAAAATGCTGGAAGATGGGAATTGCCTTTTCCGTGCTGTTGCTGATCAAGTATATGGTGATTCTGAAGCTTATGATTTGGTTAGGCAGATGTGCATTGACTACATGGTAATCTTTCTACCGAGGGGTCACTTATGAAGTTGAACAATATTTTATTCTACATTTCTACTACTTTCTTTCCTTACTAGGTTGAGAATATCTATTCGCTTGTTTCTAGTTTCTTTCAGCATTACTAGGAGGAAAGCTGACATGCATATAAGAATTTTGCTTTTATCGTCGGAAGCCTCAGTACACCCTAGTTTTAGTTTAACACTTTGTATAGGAGCTGAACTGAGCTAAATACTCCTTTTTGTCATTTTGCTACTTGTAACTATGCTCCTTGTAACTTCGCATCTCCTTGATGCCTTTTATGGAACATATTACTTCATCAAAAAAAAAAAGAAAACGTTAGGTTTAGTTCTCTTGTTGGCGATTCTCTTGTTTAACATATTGAGGACTACAGGGCTACAGGCCAGGATACAATAAAAATGGGGGGCAGAATAGAAGTGGTAGATTTCTGTTGAATGTTGAAACCGACAACAACTCTATGCCTCAATCCTAAACAAGTTGGAGTCAACCATAAGGAATCCTCACTAATCATATTTCCTCATCTAGGCTCAACTCATGTCATCATCATACCCAAAAAAATCATAGAAGTGAAAAACAAGTTAAATACACATAAGTAATGGTAATAATAATAACAATGATAATACTTCAAAAAAAAAACAATAACAATGATAATATTTTCTTTATTTGTACCGGCATTGGTTTTAACCAATTTAAAGAAAAGAAGTAGTAGTAGTAGATGTCTGCTGAGCCTATTAAAAAAAGAAGAAGAAGAAAAAGAAGTAGATTACTGCTGTATAAAGAGAAAATAGGAATGGGGTGGGCGTAGTGCCTCCCCTTCCCACATTGGCATTAGTGCTATCCGTCGAATTGAGAGCTGAAGATAACATCCCTATTCATTTCTATGGTTCACGCAGATTATTTTTCTCTTTGAAAAGGTAAGTAGTATTCTAAATGAACAAAAACAACACAGAAACCGTAGTGGGTTATATCTCAGCAAAAGAGACAACACAGCAAGTAAATCCGTTCTGTCTATGCACTGAATCTAAAAAGTCTTAAACAGGGTTTGTGCGGATTGTTAGTTGAGGTATTCTTGTACAACCCAATCTATTTCTCTCATTAGTAACATTTTGACTTCCTCCCTGGCAGTGCTTATATTGAGCTGCATTGTTAACATAGTGAGAGTATCTCATAGCTTGTTAGTAGTTATCCAGTAAAAAGGAATATGATGTGATGGTGTGGCATGCTTTTCCTCCAAAATAACATGTTTTCAGGTGTTTGGTTGAAGAACTAGAAATATATTTCGGAAAGAATATCTATAAAAGACAGATAAAACTTTTAGTAATTCAGATAGTGTTCTTATGAATATTTTCAGTATTTAAAATTGATTATAATTTTTTAATCGAGTAATAATATTTTACAAACCAAGGTCATAAGACACCCATATACAAATATACAAAAAAGTAAAAAATCTTGCAAAAAGACAGGATTTTCTACAAAAAAAAAATCCAATCTTCTATATATATGGGGGTCTCATGGGGTGCGACAAAAGAAAATAATAAACACTCCTCCACATAGGTGCTATTGTAGCGACATCCCACACTCGGTGTCTTCTCTTCCCCTCTAAACACTACTTCCTTGATCGTGCTTGGCATCAACCATTGAAGACCAACTAATGCAGTACTTCCCACCCATAGATTGTAATGTGTAAGTATTGATTGGAACAGTAACAAGAAGTGTTGAGATAGTTGTGAAGGAAATAACCATATGAGAATCATTCTCCGGAAAATATTTTCCTTGTCATACAAAATATACCAATGTCTCCCATAAGAAAATAATGTTTGTAACTCAATGGGGTGAATAATTTCATCCCATAGAATACAAAAGTGGGTTAATGTGGATGATGCTTATATTGTCTTTGTAGTTTACTATGTACTAGTCTCTCAATAGGCGTGTTGCACATGATTGTTGAGTCATATAGTAAAGATGATCGTATATAGCTTGACAATTGAGTGTGCGCTTTATTATTTAGAAATATCAATATTTATTAAGTAAGTAATCTTAAAAGTCATACACGAACGAAAGTAATAAATGATTTTCTAAATGGTCAATATTTTCATTAAATGGTAATTTATTTGCCGATGTCGAGGCAATTGCATATCGTCTAAACCTATAAACATGAACAGTCAAAGTTTGGTTAAAATATATAATTAATTTACAACCACAAAAATATCTAAGGATTAGTTTGGATCATAAGTTTCAAAGGTCTTCCTTTTTCTCTAAAACATTGTGTCAAGTCAAACGGGGCCACATAAAATCGGCCGGAGGGGATAATTACATACATAGTGTGCTTTGAAGTGGAGGACTTTTGGGATTCAAAAGTACTTATGAGCGAGAAAGAAGTTAAAAAGGAATAAGTTGTGTAAACATATTATCTCGTCAAATATTACTTTGCAGTTCATTGTCGGACCCATCATTACATCCTTCCTAAAAAAACCTTAATGGTAAACAATTAAGTTAAAATTGCCAAAAAATTACTCAGACATACCAATCCGCCCTAACCATCCAGACTTATGGGCAAAATGAGTCATTTATTTATGAATAAATATTTGTGGATTAAAAAAATAATTAAGAAAGCATTATTAACTTTTTAATTAATATTACAAGCTCTCCTAAAAGCGAAAAACTAACTAGTCGAAATCGTTTAACCTTTAATTGCATGGTTTTATTAAAGAACAAACAAACTTAGTGGAATAATTTATTTTCCTGCACACTGCACCGTGTTTAAATCGAAGTACTACTATCCGTCGTGAATTTTTTTTGGTTTTCCATTCGGCGTTTGTATTGGAGCCTAACTAATCCAAATTCAGGACGGATAGGATTCACTTTGAAAGGTAGCAATTTCCTACCAAAGAATTATTTCATGTCCATGACCTAAACCCAAAACTTCTGATCAAGGGAGGAGCAGCCTCATCCATTGCACATACTTTGGTGGTGTTGTACTATGAATTTAAATTTCAATGTACTTGTATAAAAATAATACTGGTCATTATAAATTTTGCTAACATGAAACTAAATAAATAATAAGCTTTATGACCCTTCGGGGTGGCCCAGTAGTTTGGGCTTATAGGGGCTTTCATGTTGGAGGTCTCAAGTTTGAAATTCCTTGCCAGTGAAAGCTAGGGATTTGCCTTTTGGGTCGAGCTTGTCGCATCGTGCTTGCCTAGTGCGGGTTACCTCTCCTATGTGGTTTCCAAGCTATTGCATAGGAGCGGGGGGTTTACCCTGTGCGCACCCAAAGGGTAGCGGTTACGGGTTCCTTGTCATAAAAAAAAGCTTTATATAAGCAAAAAATAAGCTAAAGTGTAAATTGCAGTATCATCGGAATGTGCTTGTTTGTGTTGTGTTTTTTACACTTATAGAAGAGAGTAAGAATATCAAACTTTCGCTAATCTAAACTTTTCTTTCAAAAGAAAAAGAGCTGTCTTTCTGATGTCAATACTTTCGGGACCTAGCATCTCATTCTAGTTTTTGAAAATCATAAAAAAGATCATATAAAATAGATGAAAGAAAATAATAGTTGCATCACAAAAAACCACTAAATTGGTGAAGAGTACTCATGTTTAATGTATTATTTAACCAAGTAAAAGAATGTATGGAAAAAATCAATAAAGTCAAATTACCAAATATACATCAAATGGTATATAATTAAAGTATAAAATTGCACGGTGAGGCAAATTGATTACTTGTATAATATATATTGGAAACAGTAACAAAGTCTGTCTTGAATTTATTTGAGGATATATGACAATGGCATCCATGCTCAATAAATTTGGCGAAAAAAAAAAGAGAGGTTACACCAATAAAAGAATTATAGGAAAACTTATTGTTTACAGAAGAAGAAAGAATAAGGAAAAACTTTTTTATGGAAGACAAATTGTTTTACTTCTCTTTCTCTTTATTTCATGTCTTTTTCTCTTAAATGTTGTTTCCTAGTGCCCAATGGCCATCAAGTAGTGGCGTTTCATTTCAAAACAAATGTTTTTGTTGAATGTGAAGCATGGTGTCTGTTAATTGAGTATGAATATGAATGTTCGCTCGTGGCTTTACGTTATTCAGGAATGTTGGCATATTTAGATTATTTTAGAAAGGATATTTTGCTAATTTAACAGGAGTGTTTTTAGTTTGGGGGTATTATAGTAATTTAACTTTCAAAAGGTAATATAGATAGTCAACAGTAAATACATCATAAATGAGTAATGAGTTTGTGTGATTTGTAATGTCAACGTTATATAAGTATATTTAAGAATTTGGTGTTTTGTGTTTTTTCAAACATCAATTGAATTTTGGAACACATCGAAATTCCTGGATGTCTATACATAGTTCTGCTATTTGGCAAAAGAACTACTGTTATCTTGTGGGAGCATACTTCCATTTATTATTCACTTCTAGCATTCCCTGAGACCAATGATGATCATTTCTCGGAAGATGCCAATACTTTGTAAGGTTTGCAGCGATTACCTTTTTTTCCCCATGAAGTAATGATTACCCTGGTTTTGCTTGCCAACTTCTTTTTTTCTTGCCACAATTACCCTGCTACACATCCTTGGGTAAATTTACCTTCTGGTTTAGTACCCTGCCACACACCCTTGGGTAAATTTACCTTCTGGCTTAGTGTGCTCATGTTTTTGTAATTTAACTAGACAAAAAACGGCTGCCTCTCCATCTCTACAAGGTAGTGGTAAGGTCTGCATACATTTTACCCTCCTCAACCCCTACTTGTGGGATTCCACTGGGTATGTTGTTGTAACTAGACAAAAAACAGCTACTAATGTTTCATGGATTAAGGTTGTGTGTGACTACACCTTTTTCTTATTCTTTTTAGGGGGAGGGGTGGGTATTGGGAGCAGGTTTTATGTGTGTCTGCATTAGGAGCGGCTGCGGGTTCCCCTTGTGGCCAAAAAGAAAAAAAAATTGTATGTCTGCATTAGTTCTTTCTTTGGTTTTTCAATTCATCTTATCTGCTTCTTGAGAATCTAGGTCAGTATGGCAGTCCTTTTACAAGGAAAAAAATCTCAGTGGAGTCATTAAGTTATATGTACTAGGAGTATTTTTCAATGTTTGGAAGGTTGATTTAAGTTCTCATAATCATCATTATCTTTCTACCAAACCTTTATGATCCTTTAATTATTTATTTCTCAATGTGCTTTGTAATAGGAGCGGGAAAGAGACCACTTCTCCCAGTTTATAACTGAAGGTTTCACTTCCTATTGCAAGAGAAAAAGGAGAGACAAGGTAAGTTATGTTGTAGTTCACTAGTATACTGGTACAAATTTTAAAGCATTTATTATACATTTATTATGATTACCCAGCGAGATTATATAAGTAGTCATGCAACCAGGTGAAGTGTTGGTGTGCAACATTTGGTGAGTGAGAAAAGAATTGGTGAGTGAAAATAAGAATGAATCAAGGATTGAACATTTGGTGAGAGAAAAAAATTGGTTGCTTCAATGTGAATTCACTTCTCTTAAGAAGTTTGTTGAATATTTTCGAGCCAATAAGTGTACTATTGTTGAATGGATGTTCTAATATCCATGTGTTTACTGTTAACTATGTGCATATTCTATGTTTAATCTAATATGTTAATATTGTATCTTGAAATCCCTTTTTTTTTGGGTATTTTTGTGTCTACTTTTTCCTCTTCTTTTTTGAGGGTGGGCCCTAGACCCCACTTGTGGGATTCCACTGGGTATGATGTTTTTTTTGAGGGTGGGGTGGTGGTTGGGGACTTACAATTGATATACGTTATACGTTTCTCCATCTCGGGGAGAAATTCTTGGGGCAGGTAGAAGTTAGTGATGCTGTACTTAGTTTTTTCAATTATTTACGTTCTTAAATTTGTGTTTCTTGACTATCGTTTTAATCACTCCATTCGTTTTCTTTTAAAGATGTTCTGGTTGCTGTTCAAGTATGACGTCCAATATCTTACACGCCTGTTATTTCTTTTCCTTAATGAACTAACCAAAAAAATGAGATCCCGGCTGGAAGTTGGAGAAGTTGAAGAGTTTAAATCAACTAGAGATATCAATTTCTTTCAAGAGCTCATTTTGATCGTCTTTGTGGCTTACGTTTTGCTTGTCTTTTTGGGATATATGTTGTCGCATGTCTGTCATTGTTCCTTCCTTTATTCTTTTTATGCGGCCATCAGTCTAATGCTCTCATAATTGGCTTGGTAGGTTTATGGTAACAATGTTGAGATTCAAGCTTTATCTGAAATGTATAATCGCCCTATCCATATATATTCTTATAGAACAGGTAACCTTTCTTTTGTCTGGGACAGCCTCTGTGGATTCTATATTTGTGTCGCCTGAATTTAATGTCTGGAATTCACTAATGCAGAACCAATCAACACATTCCATGGAAGTTATAATACAGACAGCCCGCCTATTCGACTCAGTTATCATCATGGAAATCATTACAATTCCCTTGTTGATCCACGTCGACTAACTGTTGGTGCCGGCCTTGGGTTTAGCTCTCTACAAGGGGTAAAATTTCTAATTTTCAAACAGACATGCTGTTGATTATCTATAGCTGTTGTAACTGGCTAAACTTGGCTTTGTGCGTCCAGCACTTGGGCGTTGGATTATGTGGGTGGTGTTTTCCATCTAAAGCATTTAGTACATCTTGTTTGATTTCTTATCTCCTTGTCTTTTTCTCTTTACTGTATAGAGGAACGTTGATAAGGATCAGATCAAAGCGGCGATAAAAGCACAACAGGATCAGCAAATTGATAACGTAACCGCCTTAAATTTCATTTGATCTTGATCACTTAGATAACAATCCAGATATTCATGTCTATTTTGTCTTCAATGCAGGCACTTCTGGCTGAAGGACGCTTTTATTCAGATCTTGAGCTCACTGAAAAGGAGATTGAACGCATGGTAATGGAAGCGTCTAGGGCTGAGTATGTTGCCAATGACAAGTTCAGACAGCAGCTTGGTTGTCGAGAATCTTCCACTTCTAGTGCTGAACCATCATCTTCGGGAGCCAGTAAGTTCCGAGCTGGCATTCAATAATAGACTAGTTTGTTTGTTCTTCTATTGATATATCAACTGTTTTATACTTGCAAGCCTTTGACCATCTTGATCCTTCTGTTGAATCGCAGGGTCATCAGGAAGTGATACACGTCAAGAAGGCAGTCCAGAGGTTCTTAGCGACTGCATCCAGATTATGCTGTCGATGGGATTCAGCTATGCACGAGTAATAGAGGCTTATAGCATCTTCGGGGACGATGTGGATTCCATGGTATGTTATCTCGTCGAAACCAGCAGTAGCAGCAGACGTAAAGGAAAAGCAACTGAATGATGAAAACCAAGACAGACTTGCAATGAGATGATAGTTTCTTGTCTCTCTAGTACTAGAACTGTATCTTGCCTCTGAAACCTCGAACGCTTTGTTTTCAGCCTTAAATCTTCCTTCTCCCTTCTACTTCTGGTAGTAGGGACTGTTGAATGTTTGCATCTTGGAATAATCTCTGTTTTTAGCTTATAGTATTCTACAGACAAGGTTCTGAGCTTATATTTTCCTATTTTCTTGATTAAAAACCTTCTGGAATATATACATACGTCTTTATGATGATACCTTTGCTATGTGATGATTGTTTTTAAGTTATTTCCATTTCATTTTGCATATGCGATCAGAGTTGATATGTTTCGGTTAGGAGGTGCGAGAGATTGGATTTAGGGGTAATTCATAGGGGGTAGAGATAGACCGAAGAAGTATTCGGGGAGGTGATCAGGTAGGATATGATGAAATTTCATCTCACGTGGATATGATCTTAGATAGAAAGGAGTGGAGGTCGCATATTAGGATAGCAGACTAATACTATTAAGGATAGGTTGATGCTTGGCCTGGTGTTTCAATAGGATAGTAGGACTAGTCATGTCTTTTTTATCTTGTGTTATTGTTTTCCCGACTTATATTTGTTACTTCTATTGTATTTTTATACTATCATTTAGTTTTCATTTTAGTCGATTTTTTTCTCCTTTACCTTTTCTCTTTTTCCTTTTTTCTTTGCCTCATATCTAATTTTCTTCTGCTTTTGGGGCTTGATATTTTTCTGACAAGGATTTTCTGAAAACAACTTCTCTATCTCTATGAGATAGTGGTAAAACCTGTGTATATTTTACCCCCTCCATACCTCATTTATGGAATTTACCTGAATATGTTTTTGTTGATCAAAGTTGATATGTATAGGAAACAGATATATGATACTATATGATAAAAAGGGAAGCTTAGTGTACGAAGCTTCTCAAACATTTATCTACTTTTATATAACAATTGTGTAAACTATTAAGGGACCATTCTCCTACCTTTTACCAATCTTCTTTAGGCAAAGAAAATAGCAATTTTTGAGGCAAAGAACATAGTTTCAATGATAAATGTCTGCAAATTAATGTTCTACACTACAGTTCTCGAAGTTAACTTCTCTAAGCAACCGGTTATGGGAATTACATTTGTAACTCAGCAAAAAAATGTTATAGGAATTACATTTGTAACTCAGTAAAAAAATTATAAAAACTATGCAGTCACTCTCAAAAAGTGAAATATGTGGAATTTCTCCCATTGGAACGTCGAGAGCTTCTAAGGACACATTAAACTACAAGATCAACTGTGGGCAACTCATCCAAGGACGATTTTCCTCGAGGCTACAAAGATTAACGCTAGCTTCGTAATTTACTGGAAACCTGAAGAGTGCAAATATCCTGCCTCAAGAAATCAAATAGCTTTCACTTTCCGGGATGGAGGACGTCGGAATAGACTGATAAGATCGTCAAGACCCTGTCGAGCAATACCAGTCACATTCAGTGAGGATTCAATATCGTGGCATGGCAATACAAGGAAAGTGATATAGTCAACCCCCAACTTGTTTGGGATTGCGGCGTAGTAGCAGTAGATGTTGTAGTATAAGCAACAACGTAAAGTTTGCAAACCAGCAAGAAGATGTAGAGGGCCAAATAAACTAGACGACATACCCTGGTGGTGATAACGAGAAAACTGAAAAGTGTAATCAAGTATGATCCAAGAACTAACAGCAAGAGCAAGTCGAATGTCACACTTGCAACCTACAGTAAAAAGAAAATAGGGTGTCAGATTTTCTACAGTTAATGAGTGAGGAAAATGATTTGCCACATTAAATTCAAACGCAAGCCAAGTAATACAACTCTAGATTAATAGAGGTGCAAGATGAG
Source organism: Solanum clarkiae (assembly GCA_011800125.2). Classification (NCBI taxonomy): domain Eukaryota; kingdom Viridiplantae; phylum Streptophyta; class Magnoliopsida; order Solanales; family Solanaceae; genus Solanum; species Solanum clarkiae. The sequence goes on from JAABOM020000007.1 coordinate 23,304,389, forward strand.
ATGCAACGTTAAGTCAAGCAAGTGAGGTTCAATCCACTCAACAAATATGTCTATGTATTGGAGTTATAATTGGACCCTAAACAATTTAGTATGATCAAAATGACGAAATGTGTTGTAATTAGCGCGTGCACACAGACAAACATGAGTGTATTATATACATACATACACAGAAGTACTAGATAGGTAGTAGTGGCACGGAGACAGGAGGAATGGTCCACACACCTGATATATATGTAACTTGCCACTAATTGAATCATAAAAAGTGAAAGTTCCATCTAGCGTCTCATGCTGTACATTCACCTCAGTAGTATGATCAGCTAATTCCTGCAGGAGTAGAAAGCACATTTGATCAAAACGGGGGTAAAGGAATGGCTATCAGAAGGAGATAAATTGTTGTCTGACAATGCCAGAGTTATTTTTCTTAGGTGATCCTAAAAATGAATAGGCCAGTGCCGCAGTAGTGTTTCTTTTCCAAGGAAAAGACCTCAAAACATATTGTAGTAGAACCAAAACTTGCTTGATGACCAATAGTTAGAAGCTTAAATCATAGGGGGCACTGTAAAGGCTCAATCGTGCGCACTAAACCAATAGACCAACTAGTTTGAAACCAAGCAAAACTAGCTCATCCTAGGGCTTTTCAGAACATCCTTGTCGCATTGCTGATTTGAACTAGCAGAAAAGGCATCAATTTTTTCATAATTTTTGGACAAGAAGAAAAGTCTTAAATATGATATACCAGAACTAAAATCTGCGTAATGACCAATGGTCAAACTCTCACATCCAGGGGAGGCTATAATAGGTCAAACATCTGCATAGCACCAATAGACCAACTCATTCCAAAGTAACCAAATGATTGAAGCCTTGAGTTTTAATGCACGTTCAGACATTGAGAAGCAAAAGGCTTGTGTTTTTCTTCTTTCCTTTTTCTAGCTTTCTTTGTGTGCGCGCTGGGGGGAGCGGGGAAACCGGGGATAATTATTTAAACTATCAAGGAGAGGAAAAAAGGATAAGAAAAGACACATTATCTTATAGTTTGGAATGACCAGCACGAGCATTAGTGACAGTGATGCATGTGCATCCACATGTCTCTCTAAACGTTAACAGGTTTAACTGATTTCAAAGAAAAAATGGTAGTTACCTTTTGCAATGCCATGATGAGTGGGTCATTCGTTGGAAGAAAAGGTGCCACTCGAGAAGTAGTAGACATAAGGTCCAGCCAGGACCGTACATAGGAAGGATTGACAGCTAAACTACTGTTGTCTGCAAATATATTTGTGCCTTTTCCTTCCTGGCTGTATATATGTCTCTGTGTACATAAATACTTGTTAGACAGAAAACAACCATATTATTTAACAAAATGTGAATAAAAAGATATTTCTCATCCATGAGATAATAAGCAATGTTCCACACTCGGTTTGTATAACAGAAAGTATACCAAAAATAACAAGGCATGCAAGGCTGCAAGATAATATGCGTCCAAATGATAACCTAGAAAGATTTACTTTTTTCAGAATTATTTGGAGATTTTTCTAGAATGCATAACTAGTTAATCAACTAACACAGTATATAGCATACCGGTGCATGTTACGTTGGATTGAAAATAAGATAGATTTATTGGTTTTTAAAATTAAAAAAAAAAAGGAACACAGCATACTGAAGTTATCTGTTTTATACGAGTTAAAACATGCTAAAGAAACATCCTACCACCAACACATATTTACATACAGCAGCCCAAGAATATAAACTATAGACAAAACATTGTAACACCAACAGTGAGAAAGGCACATGGAACCCTGTAATCCATATTAATTTCACAACAAATAGGGAAAAAAAACAATGACCTGAACTAAAAGAAATATTAAAAGAAAACCTGAAGCACAAGATGTCTTTCCCTGAACAGTTGCAACTAATCCAGGATATATAGGTCCAGATGTGATAACTAGGAGAACAAATCAAATTTTTTGAGACACCTAACTTGTAGTTTTATAAATATACTATCCTGAAATTGTAAGACTAATCCTAAAGACCTTTAACAGATATGCTCAACAAAATCATGTAAAATTCTCATATTGTTCATCTGACGCATTTAAAGAAAAGGTGCAAGAACAATAAAAGAGTAAATAATTAACTTATGAACTAGAGAACTACTTCCAGGAATTGACCAGAGCTCAAATTATGAGGTTTATGCTGATTATGTATAAGACCGCATGCATGCAAAGCATTAAAAACAACTTATATCTTAACAAAAAAGAGAAAGATGTAAGTGACACACATAAAAGGTCCCGTGAGAGGCCAAAGAAGCCTTCCCTTTTCGTTTTTCAAGTTAAAACAGTTCCGTCACAGTTGTCTATTTCTCACAAAGAAGAAAATGTCACTTGAAGGTTGTTTGTTTGATGATTCACAAAATCACACTTCGTTATTATTTCATCTTGTTTGGAACAGGTTTGGCAGCAAAGATATAGATACTTACTGCTAAACTTTCGGCAACAAGCTTGACACTTCGAATGATTGAGGCTTCACTCACAGAATGTCTGAGAACAGGAAACAAGAATTTCAGCTAATTGCGATCAAAAGAAAGTTTGAAAATAGGACATGGAGGCATCAGTACCAAAGCACCACCTGTTATCAGACAAACTTCCAGTGCCTTCTAGCAATTCAGGTGCAGTAGAAAGCTCAGAAATTGTTGCTGCGGTGACTCGCAGCCTTGAAAACTGCTCATGCTCCCAGGCTACCTACATTATTTAGTAGCTTTAGCACAAAAATATTACACATGGCATCCTAAGAAAAGCTTTAGCACAGAAATATTACACATGGCATCCTAAGAAAATAAAACAAATGGCATGAGTAACTGATATTCAACTACACAAAGCCCAATAACTTATTGCTCCATCAGTGTTAATACCATCCAACTAATCATTTATCTACGGGAACCTGTAATATAGCTACAAATGAGCTGGGAAATTTCATCCTTACCCCAACATAAGATAAGATGGAGGGTTTCCTCCAAAAGAAAGAATGCTGCATAGAAGTTCGAACAAACTTTTCCTGGGGTTCCTTTTATCTTTATGTTGCAATTTACTTTGTATATAACTGAGTTTCATATTGACATAATTAGCAGCCAAGGAGAAGATGATTGAAGGGAAAAAGAATATTCAGATGTCATAACATTGGGATTGCCACTAAATTATCAGTTTACTATAACTGCACTAGTAAAACCCAATACTAGAAAACACCACAGACAATATTATTAAAATCTGTGATTGTGACCAGATAGATTTTACCACTGACATAATCTCATTTTTGAGAACCACTGATCTTGATACAAATGTCGCCAGAAATGAAACCAGCCACAAACCCAACCTCAACTAGCAGATCACTAAGTCCTAGACACTAACAACGAGTTGCACCACAGTAAAAGTTGTCAATGTGGTTAAATAGGAAAATAGTAAGCAAATTTAATCCAATAGAGAATGGCAAACTTTTAAGTTTTCACAAAAATAACCTGCTTAATTAGGTTCGTGTTTGCTTCAAGGGAAAGAGGAATAATTGCTCCAACTATGCAGCAGTCAATTTTCTCACACATAGAAAAAAGCATTTAATTTTTTTTTCGACATGAAAACATAAATTCCATCACCTCATCAGTAAACAGTGTTTTGTTTTATATCTGAAACATCAGAAACATACTTCAATGCCCCAAAATATCTTTTTTCCCAAAAGATATTTCTGAGGCTCTAAAGCTGATCCAAGGGTCTGAATATAGATGACATCAAAGAAAGGCCTGACCAACAGATAAGGAGAGATGTGTGCTTACTCGAGGACTGGAGATGTTTATTTTTTTGTGCTTAAGACCAACTTTAAGGCCCGATTCTTCTGCGACACTGGAGAAACCCTACAAATATAGACTTTTAGAGTAGAAAGGATTTTCATAGAAGTAACAGAAGTGGAAATGCTCGAAGGTTCTTTCAGTTGATGCAATAATCCCATACCTGAAATATTTGTTGTATATATGTGTTTTCAGGAGGTTTTGAAACATGAAGATGCAACTCATTGCCCACGGAGCCAAGACTATTCAAGCAAATGGCATAGTCGATACTCTCACGTAGACGTTGGTCAAAACTTCGAAGCCACTGGAGAGAAAGAAACTACAGATTGAAAAGACAGAGCAAGATAAACTGCAACTTATGCATAGAAAATGCTCGGGAAGGAGTGGCGCACCTTCTGAGTTCCATTGAAGTTATAAGGCCCACCAGACGTCAATCCAAAAAGTAAGTTATATCTACCTCTTGTTTTAGGATTTGAATACAGAACAGAGAACAGCCTAGCTATCTCAAGAAGTGCAACAACACCACTACCATTGCTATCACTTCCAACTGACAATGCCTGTAGATTTTCCCACATAATAAGTGATCAATGCCAGAATGGATAGTGGCAGATGACAAGTTAACGCAAATATCATTTACCGGTGCAGCCCCAAACGTGTCATATGAAGCCACTATGGCAATAGTGGGGAGTTGACTTGAGTCTCCATCGAGTTTCAGCCCCGGTAACCATCCCTGAATTCACCCCCCCAAAAAAATGTAAACATCCCTGATAATAAATGCAAGATGAATGAACTTCCACCAAATGGCAGTTAAATACTTAAAATTTATTGATTAACCTAGCTATTAGTGCATATTTTAGATTCTTATTGTAACATATTTGAGTCCCTCTCCTATAATAGTTCAAGAAATAATCTATGGTAGAAATTCGAGAATTACTATGAAATAAAATTTTGGTTAACCACAGCAGGGAAATAAATCTATGAAACATTTAAATTATTCAGTTAAACTATAAAACAGAATAATTTAATAATAATCTAAATCATATGATTGAATAAATGGGGAAATCCAAAACGGCAAATGATATTTGTAATTACACAGGGATTTGCAGTGTTGATAGCATCTTCTACGTGCATATGAAGTACAGCACACATCTCCAACTACCTAGATTAATGTGGTTAACTTGGAAACCAAAGAAAGAAAAATATCTTCTCTACATTGAAAAATGAAACAACTAGAGCATGTCTACCTCCTTGCCTAAATTAACATCAATATGAATGATGATTATATACATATGGTAACCATATATAGTCTAGTTACTATAAGATTAATTTGGAGTTCTAAATGTATTTTCCTTTTGCTTGGGCAGCAACTAGCAACGTGTAGTAGATAAGATGTCCAGTCAAAATGCATATAATTGAGGGATAACTTTATGCTTGCTTTCTAAAGTGATGAGACAGATATAGCAAGTATGACATCACATTGTATTCATATTGCTTGGACAGCAATATCTGAAGGTCCAGCCAGGTCAGAATCATTAAAATTAAAGACTATTTATTTTCCCTGCTTCTAGAGTCATAAGCCAGAGATGGTGCATATAGCATCACTAACAATATAAAGAAAACCACAGGCTATGAATTAAATTTGTTGACACCTGCATCCCTTTAAAACAAAAAAATCCCTCCTCAATCTCATCAATAGCTAATCATGTTAAAGCAAAGCAGTAAGTCCTACAAAATCCTAGGGAAAATGACCACAATTGATGGCGAAATGGGAGATAAATTTTAACTATCACGAATTTTAAACTTTTTCGGCTAGTAAGAGAGGTCAATGTCATTAGAAAAAACAGCAACTTAAAAATTCATAGTAGAACAGATTTCTCCTAGTTAGAACCAGAAGGTGAACTCAAACCTGAATATTTGTAATGGTGGGAGATGCAATTTTCTTAGGATCTGAGGCAGCAACAACAAGCTTGTATCTGTATACATGAGATCAGTTGAATCATTAACACGAGAAAGTGAAATGTTGAAGTAGGTCTTAGGCCTAACTCACACCCCAAAAGCTAACTCAAAGGGAGGAAGATTGCCTAAGCCTTATAAGGAGACCACCCATCCCATTAACCACCAATGTGGGACTTTGTGTC
>JAABOM020000007.1:23310449-23322139 GCA_011800125.2 Solanum clarkiae
AGCTCAAAGGGAGGAGGATTGCCTAAGCCTTATAAGGAGACCACCCATCCCATTAACCACCAATGTGGGACTTTGTAACTCAACATGAAATCAGTTTTGACAATTCAAACTGAACCACAATGACAGAAACAATATGTCAAATATCTGATACTCATTCTGCTCCGTGTCCTCTAAGACATTTTTCCTTCTAGGGACAAAATTAGTTGATAAACTTAATAGATAGTAAGTGAAAAATCATTCCAACAGTGGCAATAACTTAAATTTTTACAGTACACTAGATGCTTTTCTTTTCAAAGAAACTTTATACACAATTTCATCATTTACTTCAATATTTGACATTTGTACTTGTACAAATTATAAAGATAAAACCAAACCACATAAATATCTATGCACAATCAACTAGTTGCCAAATATTCAGATGTAGTTATAATCTTTTTTCTTTTATTCGTTTCTATCTTTGTGGACAAGCACGTACCCCATAGACAGATTAGTGATAGTAATCCAACTTATCAGTTCAAAATCTTATTTTGACAGCAACAACATCTGAAGAGTTAGCTGAAGAATAAAGATGAACAGAAGCATCTAATTTTATGATGGAGACCACAGATAGTAAAGAAACTAACAAGCATATTAACAACACATACAAATTAATCAGACTGTGTTTAGAGATATGTAGGACATCAGTCCAATATTGTCATGTTTAATAACTTGTCGTAAAGCGATAGAAGCAACTTCTCGCTCAAAAATAATAATGAGACATAAACTTACCCGCCTGTTGTAGCAGTTGCAGGTTGACCACTAGCATCATTTCTCTTGACTTCAGCTAGTACAGCATTAATATTATCGTCCTCAAAAGCAAAATACACAGGATACTAGAAGAGAATATCATACAGTTAAACAATCAGAACATTTATATCATAGACAATCACAAAGGTTGAACTGTATCAACATGAAGAAGATGCAAATAAACCACAAATGCTATTCACGCAAGAGAAGTCTGATGAAGTCAGCAGATAAGCAATAAAAAGTTTAAAAATTTAAAACTCTATCCAATACGAAAAGCAATAAAGATGACCTGCTCATAATCCACACCAAATCACAGTCAATCTCTATGAATTCTGTTTTTATCATATTGAGCTACCCAGTTCATATATATACAGTATTTTAGAATTTTACTAGGATTAAATACTAAAATTACTTCTGAATGTTCACATTCATCACTTAAAGATGATTTAACATTCAATTTATTATCACCAAATAGTAGTTGATTACTAGTACTAAGAATTGATTTTCCCAAAAAAAGGGAGGGAAACCACTAATGATTAAAGAATAATTTAATTAATTGATTAAAATCCGCTAGTCAGCTAGAATAAACCAAACCATAGACAAAGGTCAAAGGCACCTCTAGGAACATGATAAAGGTGTACTATAAATCTCATGCATTACACCACTGAACACATAACCAGGTGAAAAAACAAAACAAGAAAAAGATAATCAAGGATGTGTTTGCCTCACAGTAATGCTAGCATGTATAAGCAACCGTTCCAGCTCAGACACTTTACTCCTCAGAAGGCCAAAATCTTCATCAACACCAACTGCAGTCTCTACTTTTTCTGGACGAAATTGAGGCGGCAGTAAAAGAAGTAAGCCCCCTAACAGCTTTCTCTGTCCAATGTATTCTGCAATAGAATGGAAATAGGAGGAACAAGGCCATTAGATGAGGGAGTGAAGAATTGAGGAAAAACACAAATCACTAAAAATAAGAACTGAATTTCCATCAATCTCGGATGGAGCCAAAGATTCACTATTTTTTGGCTTTAGGGTATGATGGAATAAAGCAAAATGACTCTTTAAACTGTCTGCGCTTCTTTCAATTGTGAAGTAGCAGTTAGTCAATGCAACTTTCGACACTCATCATGGGTCATCCGGAAACAGTCGCGCTATGTTTTTAAACATAGGGGTCAGGCTGCGTACATCCAACCCCCCCTTACCCCGCAATGGGCGGGAGCCTTTGAGGCATTGGGGTAATATTGTTGTTGTTGTTGTTTAGTAAAAATAAGAACTGAATTATGTTGTACAATCAACTTTTAGCTTTAATTTTTTTCCTTTGAAAAGATCTTTTAAGTTGAATTTCTGGAAAAGTTTTCTTTCTGCAACTGTCAAATTTAATATACCCCTTAGCAAGTTAGCAAAAGAACAAACAAAACAATTTTATCAGAACAAGCCAACAACAATCAAGCAAATTCAAGAAAAGTGAACCAAAAGTATGTTAGCAGAGTTATCGCATTAAAAACGAATGCCAAGATGGAGAACAGAAAAAGAAAATATAAAAGTGCAATACAAGGAAATCAATTCAAATAATGAGGTAGTAGTCAGGCATTCACATTGTTGTGACACTAGAACTCAATGTCCCAAATGGTGAAAGGAGAGCCTTACTGCTAAGAATACTAATTTACAAAGTAATTCAACTTTTGAGAATACACCAGAATCTTAGACTGTTCCTGAATGAAGCACACTCAAATCTGTTTGTCCTCTCTTCATAGGATATACTTAATCAGCATTGTCAACCTACTGTCATTTCCTAAAGGAAAACCTTCTGTACGTCCAAGTTGATTAAGTGCCTAAAAGCATATAGTTGCATAAATGACTTTTGCCTTTTCTACAGGTCCAAATCTATCCCTGTTCTACTCAAAATTGCTCAGTTTTGTTCCATACCCTTGCCATTAGCAAATCATCTCGTACTTGACCTTGTAATTAATGAAGCAGCTCCAGTGTGAAACAGGTGGACTCCATGTCCAAATTGTTCGAGAAAAGAAGTCCAAATTCATCTCCCAACTTTTACCTTTAGTTTAAAATTACTCGCAGTTTGAAGTTTCATTAGGTGTCAAGGACCAAAAAAATTCCTAATGGTGGTGGTGGTGGAAAAGATTAGGCCAAAAGTTTAATGGAGGGCAAAGTGGCTTAATTTTCGGAAAATTGAAATCTAGACAACAACCCTCCCAGAAAGGAACAATAGAAGTCTCGACAGAATCTCATCCCCAAAACACTCCCTAAAACTAGACATTTCACCTAACCCCTGTAAATAGCCGTAATCATTTCTGGACTTTGTTAGCTAGCTCCTTCATCTTAGCATAGTTTCAATTGATGTACTGGAGCTAACACATTCTCTTTTTGAACCTTTGCACCTTCATGATGCCATTTAATGAAACTTCTTACTTCATCCTAAAAAGATATAGCCATTGCTATCAAAAAAATCATTGGCAATAATAAACAAGCTGCTTAGCTGAACTATAGCTAGTAAATACAACTTCAGAACACCAAATTCATCTTCAAAGCTTTTTGTACTTTTATACCAACCTTAACTAATTCCACAGATACAATCACCGAGTAATTTTGCCTCCGCTGGAATTTAAACCCGACGCTTATATATGGTTCTCAATCCATTTCACTAACAAGCTGCTCTGTAAAACCTTTTCTATACTAAAAATGAAGATTAAAAGCAGTATATAAAAGCAGCATACCTTTAATGAGATCGAGGTCCAATTCACGAACAGGGAGCATGAGTACAGTTCGAGAGAGATCTACAGCAGAGCTAGAAGCGAAGAACAATGATCCGGCGTGGTGATTAAGAGTAGCTAGCCGAGATCCGAAGGGGACGCCGGAGAGATCATACTGAACGAGCCGGTAAACGTCGACGACAGTGACAGCGTCGCAGAAGTCTACACATGCGACAAGGATTAACGCCAATGCAACTGCCGGATAGTAGACGGAATCAAATGCCGCCGGCCGTCTCTGAGAAATCGCCATAGAAGTATGGCTGCTGGGGTGAACTGGGGTTGCCGAAGAGAAATATCCATTGGATTGATCTGAAATATATATATATATTTTTAAAAAAAAAAAAAAATGGGATTAAGTTTATTTTATATTTGGTTTATTAATATAACTAATTTTGAAATTTTATTTCGTTATTAGTACTAAAATAATATACTAATTATCATCCCATATAAATGATGGAATAAAATAATTTTATCTTATTTTCTCATTATGCATATCAAACAAGCCCTTTGATTATAGTGGTTTTTAAAGTGATGAAGAAAGCTTATTGAATTTATATTTGCATTGATTGATTGTGGTATAGCCATTTTTTATTTACATTAAAAAATATAAAATCGTAGAAAATATATATGACTATACAATATGACTTGTCCAAAGTCATAGAAAATATACGTTGACTATATAATTTAGATTATTTATAGATGCACTATACGTTGAATATACATTATGATACACTCAAAACTGAAATAGCTTACCTATACATGGATTTGACTGATTATACTTGTCTATACAACAAATAACTATTTTTTTGATAAATATTTTGATCGAACAGCCATGCACAACAAATGACTATTTTTTTGATAAATATTTTGATCGAACAGCCATGCACGATAATTGTCCCTGTAAATATATGTAACTAGTTCTTTTATCATGAAACCATTAAGCATAGGTTTGTGGTATAATTATCTTTTTAGTTTTATTTAAGATTATATGAGGCTTAATTTTGTTGGTTTGAGCTTATGGGATAGAGACTGATAAAGAAATTATATGCATCATGTATTTTAGGCCAATCGAATGAATATATACACTCCTTTTCAATCATCAAAACTCTACTCTCGAAAAAGATTAGGTAATTATACTTCAGTAAGAAAAACAAGTTGGATCGACTATATGAATCCTCACTAACTGGTTCAAAGATGGTGAAGAAACACATATTAAAGATGTGAAAGTGAATCAAAATAAAAAGGGGAAAAACCAATATATTAACACTTGCAAGAACTAAAACACAACTCCTTTTAAGTTGTTCCTCATGAGCCCTCACAAAGAGCTTGAGAGGAAATGGAAATGGAGAACATGTCAAATACTTTGTAAACAGTATATATATATTCTATACACCACTCTACTAAAGTTGTCTCTACAAAATGTTCTGTGGAATGCCTGTGATCACCCTTTCAACCTCTTCGATCGTGCTTTATCAACAGGCAAGATGTCATAAAGCTTGTCCAATTCTGCAAAATTCAGCTTGCTGTTTGTTGGTTATTCTCTGTTAGGCTGCAGCAGAAGTAGTGTTAGTTAAAGAGCAAAAGAAAGGACATAGTCTTATTTCTATGGCACGATCATCAACAGCAAGATCAAAATAGAATTTAAATCCAAATCTCGAAACTGTAAAAGTAGATACATGATATATGAACCTACAAGCGACTTCAAGTTCAGGTATTTGATGCTAAGGCACACACTCTTGTCTATATTTCATCTGAAATAACATTCACAAAGCTACTAATCCTTACACAAACCGAAATACACGGTCACAGATGCATTATTTATTTATCTTTTTGATAATTGAGAAATCCCCAAGGTCCAGATGAGTACAGTTTGAAACTCGAAAGATAATGGACCCGGCCCTCTAGCCTTCCCCGCTTAAACATTGGGCTTCTGTCTTCAGCAGGGTTCAAAAACATGAGCCTAACCCATACATCATGCGAAAGTGAAAGAAGCAATTATCCTTTTACTAATATCTGGTTCATGTCGTCTTGAGTCGCTTGCTCACTTTTTCTGTTACAAGCAAAGCATAATACAACAGTTGCTAGGATTTTCTTCCTCCGTCTGCAGCTACGAGTCAAAACAATCAACCTCTCAAACTTCTCTTATTTAGCACAGCCCATTCTTTAGGTACATCTGCAAAGCTCAGAGTTCTTAAATTCAATGTGGAGTCTGGGACATCAGACTTGCCATAGCCAACCACTGACAAATCTCTGATACTAATTTCGGAAGAAACAGAAAACAAGAAGGAAATATGCATAAAAAAATGGTGAGATGGAAGAAGCCAAAAATTGTCCCTCCTAAAAAGATTATTTCAGAATAAATGGGCAATAATTAGGAGAGGTGCGCCAGCGGCGAGCAGAAGCAAGGTTATAGATACCTCAGGAAAGCTCGGCACTTTAGACTCAATGAACACCTCATGGTTTGAGAATGGTGTCTTTGATACTTCTAGCAGAGAGGAAAAGATAATGTTGGATTATGCAGATAATATGGTTTCATTTGGAACCAGAAAAGTTTCCAGAATCACCATGCCCCACAACCATAACAAAATATCCATCCTATCTGATATGATCAAATTACACTTGAAATTTCAAGCCCAATCCAAGAATTGGTTAGGGTATCTTCTCTACTCTATGCCGATCAAAAGAAAAGAAGATATTCTCTACATCTATCCCTCATGTACTGATTGAACTCTACCTTACTGCTCTCTAATCATCTGGTCTATATTGGAGAATTCAGATGCTAAATTCTGCCACTGAGATTACCAAAGTCTTCTTACTTTGGTAGTATGGGTAACGATCCCGCCCCTTTAGCCGAGAGTCTACTGGAACCACCTCTCTACCTTCACAACTTAGGGGTAAAGCTGCATACGCACTACCCTCCCAAGACCCCACTTATGAGATTACACTGGGTATGTTGTTTTAAGAAACATCAATATTTCAGAAGGGCAAAAAGGATCAATAGCGATTTTGGCCTCAAAGCACTTTTAAGGAACTAAGGAAATACCCTCTTTTTTTTTCTAAAAAAGTACAGGAACACTCTTGACAGAGTAATGTTTACCGGTGAGTAATACAACACATAAATAAGTCTGTACGGCTATGCGTATAGTATTGCAAGCAATATTGATTACTAAATGCATAGTTATTTGCACTAATATATAAGAAAATATTATGTCTGTATGGCTATGCATATAGTATTGCAAGGTATGTTGAATAATAAGTGCATATTTTCAATTGCTTGCTCCAATATATAAGAAAATATTTATGCAAATTTTTGAAGGTTCTTCATGGAGTACATATATATCATTACCACAAAAAAAAATTAAAATTAAGTATTTGAGGTATGTTTCCAACTTCTTTCGAAATGATTCTTAATTGCATTCATAGGAAAGCTCATGACGATCAACTATCTAGACTTCATATGGATCGTACACTGAAAAAGAAGAGAAATCCTCAACAAAAGGTTTTTGGCATTCATATGGATCGTAAACTGAAAAAGAAGAGAAATCCTCAACAAAAGGTTTTTGGCATACACAAAACTTTTGAGATGACTTAAAACTTAAAATAAAGTCATTACCCAGAAGGTGTAGTCAGGTAGGCGTCCAACTTTGCCATGGCATCAACAAGTAACATTTATTAGTAACATATTCCAGATATTAGTCACCGGACCCTTCTTCATTCCCAGGAAAAAGAAAATGAAGGTCTTCATTGTCTCTATACACTTGCACCAGGCAAGCTGCTTTATATACAAACAACCCAACCATAGCAGGAACCAGCTGTGAAGATCCCAAACATAAGTCACATTAACTGATGAACACACACAATCAGAGGAATCAAAGGATAGCACAAATAAGTTAATATTCTAAAGGTATAATAAGTGTTGATTCAAATGTAGTAAATGTACACGGCATTACCTGAAAATCAAATAGATCATGGGCAAAATGCTGAGACAATTCCCACAATCCATATATTGTAGCAGGAATCACAAGCCTGGGAGATGAAAGAGCAATGCTGCTACCTTTCACAGATCTCTCAAAAAAATCCTGCAGATCTTCACTTCGTATTCCGATTCTGAGGGGAAGATATCAGATCATCCAATCAATCAAGTTCATCATTCATATGTGGAGAATAACCAAACAGAAAGATAGTTATGACATTACTTTTTAAGTTTCTTTTTCTTGAAAATCTCAGGAACCGTCTCTTGTGAGAGGTTATCTGCATGTTGGCAGAGGAGCTGATAGTACAGGCAACTGCATAAGAAATTACAGACAACATTACCCAGAGAAATAAACCAAATCGAAGATGATGCATCTGATTTTATGGAACATAAACAAAAGAGAATAATTCAAACGTAAAGATTTTACCATAACCAAGTACTTCTAAAGTCTAGATGATGTAAAAGCATAGTTCTAAATACTCTAAGCTATCCATTTTTAGCTGCCTAAATGTGCCAAACTGAGTTGTTTACAAGTACTAGAAGGACAGGTAAACAGGATAGATGGAGTTACAAATAGTTATAAATCAAACCTGAAAACAACTCCTGTTGCATAGCTCAGAGCAGCCTACAGATTGAATAAGTAAATCTGTCAGTTCACTGTGGATGCAAATATTTCTATCCTGAGACATCCTTCATAAGGTAGACAAGATAACTAACCCAGTGAAAAAGGTTAGCAAAACAAAACCAGTTTTTTCTAGTCACAAAGCAGTGGAATGGGAAGAACGTTTTATTGGAACAGAAGTTGGGCATGAATGCTAACTGCAGCTATCATGAGATGTTCTACTAAGTTGGTTGGGTGGTTTCTTATAAGAACAGAGCTGTAAAAGAGAGTATGAACTCGATGGCTCCCTCTCCATTGTAAGATTTCCTATTGCAGTAAATCAATCACTTATTGAGATTTACACGCATGTGCTCTCCACTGCTTTCCTAGCTCTAGAGTGAAGATTTATATAAATATAGCAAAATTAAGCATAGCATAGCCACCAACGGTTACATGGAAAAACTATATGCCTTCTATAATAGAATGTCTCATGACCTCAGAACCTGTAAAAAAATCTACCAAATACCTGGACTGATAAAACAACCCAACAATATCCACTGCAAGCAGTCCCAATGCCCACCATTAAGAAAAGTAGCTCCCTCTTAAGCTGCAAGAGGAACAGAAAAATGATCTTAACCTTGTAGATTAAGAACAAAACAGACATTCTCTTTTAATAGGGTACAAATTCAGTATACCATGTCTTCATACTTCATAGTGAGAGAATAACATTTGAAATTCTTTCCTTGTCACGTTTACACACACTTTGGAGCAGCAGGAATTTTATCCAGGTATACACAATGGTGCCTTCTACTTGAGAACTAGCATCTTTCACGCTTTATGACAAAAATTATTAACAAGACACCTGAAGAAGTCTAGCCAGTGAGCATATGAAGTGACAGCCCTTAACTACCCATTTTACTCTTAAAAGTTGGTAAATATTATACAAATCTTTGAACAGATCACACTAAGCATGCATAGAGTAGGTACTCACAGAAACATTCAGATTACCTTTCATTAATAAAATCCTACAATAATATCCTGTTTTCTCCAATAACCATACAAAGATCTTTTGAAGTACTAGATAATAAAAACACAGAAGAAAAATCTCAGGGTATTAACAATGTACTCCATCTAAGATGTCAAAAATTGGTAAAGGCTATATCAAGAAGTCGCTTTTCTTTTGGACAACCTTTCAGCAAAAGTAAATAAAACAACATGAACCATGATAAGGTCATGAGGATGATGGCCAGCAAATAAGACTATGAGTAGAGTCTCCACTTTCTAAGCCAACGATATTTGAATTCCAATCCTATGCAATTATAAATGTTGAAGAATATAAATAGCAAGAATGTAGATGCTTGACTGGGGCGTACAGCTTCATATCTGAGAAAGTTTAGCCTTTTCCTTCTTTCCCTGTCATCTTGTATTTCCTGTGCATATCATTAGAAGCGTCAATAGCAAAAATCTAACTACTCATTCTCTTACTCATAAATCACGACATTGAGAACACCATTAGAAAGAACAAAACCAGGAACTTGTTAACGAATACCTTAAGAGTCCTCTTTTTATTAACTGGCGCCGTGGCATCACCTGAAAGCCACTCTTTGGTACTTTTCAATTTCAAAAAACCACCTTTATTATCTTCCCCTGATACCTGCATTTTCATCCTTTTGTCTCAACATTTACATATGTAAAGCAAAATAAGTACCAAAACCCCAGAAAACCAAAAAAAAAAAAAAAAAAATCAACAAAATACCTCCTCTGATTGAGTAGCCTCACTTGTCCCACTTCCAGCTTCTGCAGAATCAAAATCGGGCACATTCCTCAACCAGATTCTATCAGAAATTCTTGAGATAACATCCCCATTTAACTCCCTTTCCCTCAAGAAATCTCGGAAAACGTCATCCACTGCGACTTCAATCACTGGGACAAGAACATTTTAAAAGTTACACAAATGGGCAGTTAAAATTTCACAATGCTTTCAAAAGCGTTATTCTTGAGCTTCCAGCTACCGGGTTACTGGAGCAAGAAGAAGAAAAAAACGCAAACTACCCAAATGGGTAGTTATTAAATTCACAATTCTTTCAAATAAAGCTTAACTATTGTGTTTCCAGCAACAACTCCACTTTGACAAGAAGAAGAAAAACAGCAAATTGCTCAAATGGGTATTTATAAAATTCACAATACTCTCAGAAAAAAAGGTACTTTGCAGCTACCCAATCACTTGGGAAAGAAGACGAAAAAACGCAAATTACTCAAATGGACAGTTAAAACTTTCACAATACTTTCAGAAAGAGTTATTGTTGAGTTTCCAGCTACCAGATTACTTGGGAAAGAGAGGAGCAAATTCCTCAAATGGGTAGGTATAAAATTCACAACCCTCTCAGCAAAAAGGTAATTTGCAGCTACCCAATCACTTGAACAAGAAGAAGAAAAAAACCCAATTACTCAAATGGGTAGTTAAAGATTTTCATAATGCTTTCAGAAAAGAGTTAATTCTTGAGTTTCCAGCTACAGAAAACCCGCAAATTACTCAAATGGGTAATTAAAAAATTCACCATTCTCTCAGAAAACAAGATAACTATTGAGTTTCCAGCTGCCGAGTCACTTGAGCAAGAAGAAGAAAAACCGCAATTACTCAAATGGGTAGCTACAAAATTCACCAATTCATTCAGTAAAACATGTATATTCATTACCGGGTCGAGTTGTTCTGAGGACGGATAGTGCAGTCATCATTCTAGGCCGGCCACGGCGGCGTTGCGGTGGCGGAGGAGAGAAGTCGAAGGAGCTTAAAGGACAGAGAAGGTGAGAATGATTTGGAATACACAATGGTAGCAGCATTTCAGTTGGGATCTGTAATACAGAATTCATATGAAGTTGAAGCTACTCTTTCCTTTTATCTTCTTGTTGCTTGAATTGATATGGATGTCTCAAAAGGAAAATTTGGAGATAAAAAAGAAAATATCTTCTTTTGTTGGGCCATATATTTTTTATTTTTTTTAATTTAATGTTGCCTTTCGAAATTACTAAAAAATTATTTTTCATACATAATAGGTTGACTGACTTAATAGAGAAAAAATTATAGGATAATTGATAAAAAAAAATAACATATAAAATACAAAAAATTAGATAACATTTGATTACGTACTAATCTCATATACAAAACAACAACAACATACCTAGTAGAATCCCACAAGTGGAGTCTGGGGAGGGTAGAATGTACGCAGACCTTACCACTACTAGAAGTAGAGAGGCTGTTTCCTGAGAACCCTTATCTGAAAACCTGTAAGCAAGAACGCACTAGATATGACAAAAGGAAGAGAACAAAAAAGATAGACTAATAATAACATTATCTAGATAAACTAACACATAGTACGACAAGTAATGCAGATACCTGACAAAAAAACACCTAACTCTACCATTAGCCTGCTACTAATCTCATATATTGATTCTAAATTTTTATATCTTTCTATTTAGAGTCATATCTTTCCATCAATCTCGGATGGAGCCAAAGATTGACTATTTTTTGGCCTTGGAGTATGATGGAATAAAGCAAAAT
>JAABOM020000007.1:23331833-23360493 GCA_011800125.2 Solanum clarkiae
GTCAACAGAGAGTTTCAATATCATAGAGGCAACATGACACAGATTACAGTGAGATTAACAATTGCAAAGCATGCCTAATCATAGTCTATCAGCGATCGAACTAGATAGTTTTCAGAATCAGTAGAGTCACAACGAAATAAGGGATGTGTAACATTGTAATTTTTGACCAACAAAACTGGAAATCGGAACAGGCCATTGTATTTTTTGACCCCAAGATTATACAAGTTAGGTTGAGACTGGAAACCAAACTGAAGCTGAGGAAATCAGTTTCGTAAACCTCAAACACCACATAAAGCACATCTAATTTCATCCTAAAATAAGCTTCATCTACAAATCAATCTCAATTGCACCATAACAGTTTCATGTTAGGTTCGTGTCACCACAATAAACAGGTATTCTAATCAGTACAACATCGGTTGTGACAAACAGAACAGTTTACCAACAATAGTCCAAACTTTGACATTTCAGGGTGAAAGAGCTTCTACAGAATCAACATTTTACAGCAGGGTTCGTAGTGTGCAACAATCATACAGAACAAACTTGATACGAACACAATCAGCTCAACATGTATCAACTCGATTAACATCATCATAGGGCATCCTCAATCAATGATCAAATCATTGCAGGCAGTGATATTCATTTTTACATTCAATGCGAATCAGGTAAGTCAATGCGAAGAAACAGGATTAGACCTTACCTTCTTTGAAGCAGCGAAATGGGACAACGATGAGCTTGACTAAAACAAAATTGGGCCACAAGCGGGGGCTGACTAAATTCCTCCTAGTTGAACTTTCCCGGTCTCCGAAATTCCACGAATTGAAAGAACTTTCTAAATTCTTGGTTTTGCTCGAATATCCCTCTGTTTTTATGATTTTCCTTCCCAAAATCCGACCCCAAAATCCCCTGGTTTTTTTTTCGATTTGTTCTGTTGTTCAATACTCCCCAAAACCCGTGTCCCCCGTCTGAAGAAGAAGAAGTATATATGGAAATGGGTAACGGTCGAAAATCGACCAAGGAGTATGGGTTTGTCGAAGTGGAGTCTGTCAGTTGTGACAGAGGGTGGGTGCGATCTGGTTTTGGTCGGGTGATGCGGCATGGGTCGAGTATTTCGACTGGCTTTTGGTCGGATGTTGGCGCGTTTCGAGTTTCGATTTCGACGATGGGGATGCGGTGGGATGATGATGGGGACGGTGATGTTACGACGAAGGAGAACGGGGACGGGGACGATGGGGTTGACGGCGACGAGGGAGTGATTGTGAGGGGTGAGGCGGTGGTGACGGGCGGCGGATTGTGGGGATTAGGGTTTGGGGGAATTATTTTGGGGAGAAAATGGGGAAGAAAGGTCGGGGTGGGGAGTATAATTAGGATCCACGCGCCCGATTTAAATTTAATATTTTTTTTAATTAATATAAAAATAGTTTTAAAATGTTTGAAAAATTGTTGAAAAAAAAATTGTTGAAATAAAATACAAAGCTTCGAAAATTAATGACACCGTGACGGGTAAAAATTGGGTGTCAACAATGCTTAGTATAGATTATGTTGGTGTGATATACTATAAATATTATAAATTACAGTTGAAAAAAATAAAATGATAAAATTGAATAAAAATTCGTTCAGGCTGAAATGTTTGCTTTTTTTTTAAGGAGATTCAATCCCATTGTGGCACCGATCCAGCAGTAATGCACTTGACATGTGCCCTCCAAGATACAACAATTCAACAATGTTGTATGACTCAAACAACTTCGAATTAGTTGAAGAGTCTAAAGCTCCGCATAAGAACACCTTCCATCAACATATATATACTCTCTTTGATATTATTTTGTATTAAGCGACGTGTTACATGTAAATATCAAGTCTAAAAATTTATTGAAGATGAAGTAGTTAACCCGAGAGATTGATAAGATTTTTTCATACTTAATCAGTGATTTTGAATTTAAGTTTTGTAAATTAAAAAAAATTAATAAAAAGTGCTTTCCATATAGTGAACCTTATGAGACGTGAATATGAATTAGTTAAAATTTCAAAATAGATTTTGAATAACGATTAAAAAAATGATGATATAATTTTTTGTTTTTTTTAATTGAAGGAGGGTGCTATAAATAAAGAATTTATTTTAGGTTAGGTGGCATTAATTATACAAAAAAAAATTCCCAATCAAACCTTTGCTCCGATTGGAGCTTCTCCTCCTCTACTCTCGAGATTTCTATCGAAATTTTTTAAAGTTTGAAAGATTTTTATTATTGTTTTTTAACAGGGATTGCTGAGTATCAAAAACTTATTATCATAATCCTTTTTTTAGAATGAATTGAAGGCGTAGAAATTATTGAAAGAGACGAGACATTAAATTGAGATTTATTGGGATCAATACTATCAACTTTCGGAATATAGTGGGATCTTCATATTTTGATGTAAATTCAAATTGAATCTTACTATGAGTACAACAACATGTCATAATTAAGCTTATTTGTGAAAAATACATATAAGAGCTAAACTTTCTTAGGACAATATAGAATTGACCTAAGCAAAAGCAAATTAAGGAGGATGTAAATGTAAAGCCAATAACATTTGAAGGTGGGGGTGGAGGGGAGATGGTTAATTACGATAAAAATTGATAGATTTTTAAAGAAAAGAATGCATATGACATCTTAAGAGAATCTTATATTAAAAAGGTTAATTTAACATTGCGTAACTCAAAAAATACGTAAAATTTGATGATTAAGAGACTAGTCATTTCGATAACTCAATCAAAAATATTCAGAATGAGAATATCTGGATGCACACATCCTATATCTCTTTCATTAGAAGCTCGAGTCTAATTCAATCATTTAATACAATGAATTTAATGCTAAAAATTTTTAAAGATTAAATTCATTTAGTAAAAAATTTGAATTCGCCTCTAATTACTACTACAAAATTTGGAGACCGGACAACAATTTGAATCTATATGTAATAATAATTATTACCTTATAATTTAAGTTTATAAAAATAATTTCTTTATGACTATACTGAATGTGTACATTTTTATCCTCTTCACACTCTAGATGTTATTAGTTTCCTAAAATTTCCAAATTCTAATTTTAATAATATCTTATTAAGTTCATATTTAATTAATCTTTTGTTGAAGGGTCGGCCAAGGCATTCTGTTAGTAAAATTTTTCTTTTTTTGAAAAATAATTATTTAAAGACAAACACTTAGGTTTATACATAAGATACACTCATTTAATGACAATTAATCCCTTAATTCCAGCTAATTAATTTCTATTGTTCAAATTAACATAGTAATTTCAGATAGAGTTTCCGGGAAAGTGCTCTTTAATTTCTTACAATTAAATTTAACTCTCTGGTTTATTTAATTTGCTTTAACATTTTCATATGCACTTCAAATATTTTAAATCATAGCTAGTAATTGTTATGAGGTGCAATACTTTTACCTAAATTCCAAACATATACATTTCAAATCATAAAAATATAAAATTTACAACTAAAAGTTTTGACAGAATATTCTCAAAATTTAAATAGTGACAAATAAATTAAGACAGAAACTATATAAATTTCCTAAATACCTAACATGCAGAAATTTGTGATAAGATTGCTGGCCTTCCTATTTTTGTTTTGGAGTTGAGCATAAATAACAGAAAATCAAAAAATCAAATAATCAAATTGAAATAAACTAATTCAGTTTTTCAATTCGTATTCTTTGATTTTTTTGATTCGGTGTAGCAGTTTTGAAATTTTGCTGCACCGAAGAACCAAACTTTTATTTTAAAAAAATTGAAAAAATTATGTATATATTAGACAAAAAAAAGTTTTTTATATATAAACCAATTAGCAATTAAATCACTCATGAAACAAGTCAAAGTTTTGAAATATTGATTTTTCAAGGGAAATTCAAACATGTTTTGCTGATTTATGTCATGTAAAAGAATTCGTCGTCGTGTTTCTTTTCCTCAAGTAATAGTTGGAGGCACAAGTTCTTGACAAAATTAAATATAATTTTTTTAAGCAAAATAAGTGCTCCATGGGGGCACATCAACACTTAACGTGATTTTAAATTTTTAAGTATCTTATACTTTGATTTTGTCCTCATTTTATTTTTTTTAGTTTGCACCAAAAAACTATTCTAAAAACAATGAATAAAATCGAACCGAACTTGAAAACCAAATTGAATTAATTCGGTTCAGTATATAATGCATAATTTTTTAAAACAAAAAATCAAAAAACCAAATCAAAATTTGATAAAAGCAAAGCAAAGAATCGAATATCCACCCCTACTTTGTGTTATCATTTTCTCTTTTTTGATTTTGCACCCGGTGTCCGAAGCCTGTGGAGCCCCGACTAAATTCGGATCGCGCACTGCAAGACCCATTTGGGGGTAACGCTCCCAACAAGATATTTTCTATTTTCAAGGCTCAAACCCGAGACATCTAGTTAAGGGTGAAGCACTCGCACCAGTGCATCACAATCCATGTTGGTTGTGTTATCATTTTCAATTGCATAATTATAAGATAAGGTCATTCAAGGGCCATTTACACTTTTGCCCCTATTATGTGCTAATCTCTAATTTTATTTTGTCAACATAAATAATATTTTTTATGATACATAAATTTATATTTTATATCATAATTGTCACGCCCTAGGAGGGTACCCTAGACGTGACTGGCACTCGAAGACTATTGCTAGCCCCTAAGCAGACCATTTAGTCTCCTTGCCATTGTTCAGTCAATTCATCAGTGGAAAAGAAACGATATAATGAATATAAATGTTATCCTATCAGTGGACTCATACTATCAACATCAGTCTATCACAAGAAAATATAATAGATAACGAGAATCTCAATATAAAGAAAAGGAATATGAGGGAAAAGAACCCTCGACATAAATATCAACATCTATGTCTATATCTATGAAGCCTCTATACTATCGTCTAAGACAGTACCATGACAGACCATGGCTATCAACTATTAAGTAAAAGACTATCCAATCATAAAAATAAATATCCTTTGAATGCTGGGAGGACTCACCACTGTCAGGAATGAAGAGCTCTAAACCTCAACGATCGAACAGCTGAAGTCCTCGGTCTATCGAATCTGCATCATAAAACGATGCAGCGTCAGAGGGGCGTTAGTACGTGGAATGTACTGTATGTAAAACAGGCTAAAGAAAAAGTAAACAGTATAATTGAAACTCATCAATCACTCAGCCTCACCTCAGATATTAGCGACAAGACTCTATCACCTCACTAGCTATCAAACATCAAACCTTCATATCACATCGGAGTTCTATCATCATGAAATCTATCTCGAAGTTTCTATAACCGACAACCACTATCTATGAGCGGGTAGTGATATAATGAGCTGGTCACGTAGTTAATGGGTTCAAGTGGGACACGCTCTTACCCATTTCGGTGTTAATACTCCTCCCAAGACTCAATATGCTCATAATTCTGTCAGTCCATCAAGAACTTTCATCACACAACCTCTACGGGCAAGACTATCTATCCAATCTAAGGGGATTTTTTTATCATTCAACTCTATCAGCAAGATTTTCACCTATCACAGTTATCCACACACTCAATTCAGGACTCAGACTCAGTCAGACATCATTCTCAGACATTTAAGGCTTTAGACATCCCCTAAGTTCATTATTCAAGTCATTATAGAGAGAAAATTTTAAGGATCCAGTTACAATCGCATATAAATGAAAATATACTGTAAAAGTAAGTGTAATGATTATCACTTCATGATATAAAATTATAGTTTAAGGAACTGAAAACGTGAATTCAGCTAGTGTTCAAGAATTAAAGCAATTATTCAAGAATTTGGAGAAATTTTTCAAGAAACTTTCGAGAACTCCTAAATCAAGATTCTAGTCATGGATTTTGTCATCCTAACTCTATTTTGGTACATGGGAGATCAATCTCATACTTTTGGGTAGCATTTACAAACATGGGAATGACGAATTTTTGAAGAATCTTGAATCCTCCTCTGAAACCCTTCTTTTCCTCTCATTTTTCTCTCTTAGACTTAGCGTAAAGTTAATAGACTTAGAGTAGTTTTGAGTTTAAAAACTCTTTTGTCCGAATTTATGTTTTAAAAAAAATGTATTGGGGATATAAAAATATGTCGGGAAGGAAGAAATTGTCCTTCCCGAATTTAAAAAAAAAAATCTGCTCCCTCGTACACTAGTGCGCAACGCACACTACTGATTTTCTTTAGTTTTTCGCAAATTCTCATTTTTTTTGTAAATTTTCGGAAAAAGGATAAGTGTGATTCCGTGTCCTCTCGGCGTCGCGGAAGGGGCGCGGAACCTCACTATTTTAAGCTCACTTTGAAAAAATTAATTTGCGTTTTTCGCGTTAAAGCTGAGTCGAAACCATTTTTCGACTCAGTTTTTCGCACTGATCGCAAATCCGGTCTCGAATTTTCCATCAGACCTTAAGAAGACACGTTGTGCGCACAACAAAATTTAGGACGTTTTAAAATTTTCACGGGGTGGTACAATAATATTTCACAAAATATATCCCTGCTTTCTTAAAAAATTTATGCTTCATTAAATATAAATTTATGCTTCATTAAATATAAATTTATTTAATTTTTAAAAATAAAAATGAAAAAACAGTTCATTTAAAAGTGAGGTTAATATCACAATTTATAAAAGTTTATATAAGATTATTAGCTGCCTACCATATTTGACTTCTTATAATTTTTTGAATTCAACTCTTTTACTAAATTTACAATTTGCAAATCCAATTAATTTGATAAGGACATCCATAGTAGCTTTTATTTGACTTGCTCATTTTCATTAATTTTTTTTCTTTAAAAAAACAAGTAAAATGAGGTAACATTTATAAATAATTGTTGTAGTTTATGTAATTAAAAATTACTCTATAAGATAGTAATTATTTTTAAAAAGATTTGATTGGAAAATAATTAGTGATATTTGTATAACAAATTATACAATTAATATTATTTGAAATTTCATCGATAAAATTTTAGATTCAAATATAATTATTATATTTTTAAATTAATACTAAAAAATAATTTGTAAACACGATTTTTATAACAAAAGGATATTGTCATAAAGTTTCACTTGACATTTTAAAAGTCAATGCTGTAAAGTGACAAATAAATGCTAATTTTATAACAAATTGTCTAATAGGTTATCTAGAATTATAGGTAGAATAACAAACACGTCCTCTTCTTTTTTTTTTTTTTAATGATTTAATTGATGTGAAGTAATAAAGAAAATTATTGTAATTCTTAGTGTATTTTGACTGTCTCGAGTGGATTTTCACATATTTTTTAAGTTTAAATCATCAATTTAACTTCATCAATAATTAATTGTAAGTTGTAATTAACGTTTATATGATTTGATTATGTAAAAATTATTCATATTTAGAATTTTATAGAAATCAAGAAAATTTAATAAATATTTTCTTTTTAGTAAAGATATTTTTCTTTTATCATTTAATATTTAAATCCTATAAATATCTTCAAAAGTTAATGTGGACCCAAAGCCGTCTTCCACTTGTTGTTTTTGGACCTTCTGATTTATTCAAAGGAAGACCAAGAAAAAAAATAAAAATGAGCCACTTATAATTTGAGTTAAATTTAAAATCACTCTTTAAGGGAGGTATATTGCGGAAATTAGAATATTGAGATGGATATGTGAATATACTAGAAGCAATAAGTTAATTAGTAATGAGGTTGTTATTCGAGAGAAGGTGAGAGTTATCACTGTGACGGATAAAATGAAGAAAGCAAGACTGAGATGGTTTAGGCATTTGAAGAGAAGGTGCGTTGATGTTGTGGTAAGGAAGTGAGAGAGCCTGGTACACAGAGGGATAACGATAGTATGAGAAAGTATTGGGGAGAGGTGATTAAATTGATATTTTGTAATTTCAAATTAACGTTCTATATCGGAAGGAGTGGAGGTGATGAAAAATATTTTCCTAGTATTTCTTTTTAATGCTATTTTTAGTTAGGTGCCATTTCAATCTTTTCATCAGTGGTATTTAAATACCATGCAATTTTTAGTTAGGTGCCTGTTCAATCTTTTTCATCAGTGGTGAAATATATTTTTCAATTATCTAAATTCTTTTTTTTTTCACTATGAAGCCTCACACGACTAATCAAAAAGTAATTTTCAATTATTTATGATTGATGTCTGATCTTGATTTAAGAAAAAGTAATTTAAGTTATACGCAATTAAGTAATTTAGGGGAATATTCGTAGTTCAATTGGTTGACTACTTGAACTCTCACCTTATTGGTGAGGATTCGATTCCCCACATTATAATCCTCCTCCTCATTTCCCCTTCCCTGTCGCAAATTTAAAAACTAAATAAATAAATAAGTAATTTAAAAAATTAACATACTTTAATTTTTTTAAAATAATCCATCGAATTAAACTATTTTACACTTAGATAAGAAAATATACAACAATCGAATATAATTTGAAAAGAATAAAAATATACGTAAATTTTATACTTAAAGGTACCACTTAAATTTAAAAGGTAAGTTATACAGAATGGTAATTAGACTGTCTTTGCTATATGAGATAGATGTGTGGACATACCAGGGGTGACAAGATTGGGAATGAGATCATTTGAGAGAAGTTAGGGGTGACCTCTGCGATAGACAAAATGAGGAAAACGAGACTACGATGGTTTGAACATATACAAAGAAGAAATACTAATGTTTCTGTTAGGAGGTGTGAGAGGTTAGATTTAGGGATTACGTAAAGAAGTAAAAGTATATTAAAAAAATATTTCGAGAGGTGATTGCAGGATTAGTCTTGTCATTATATAATATGCTGTTATTAACTGTCATTTATTTTGCTACTTATATTGTATTTATGAGTTTTCAATTATTTTTTATTATACTTATTTTTGTATGTGATATTTTCTAATTTTAAAAATTAATATATTAAATTAAGAATCTTTCAAAAAATAATTTTTTTATCTTTATAAAATAATAATAAAATCTCTATCTTTCATCGAAAAGTGCTAATACCTTATATTTTTTTTCTATTTTAAAATGATTTCAATATGCCAAATAGTTCACAGGTAGATATTTTACATTATCACATAAATTTTTGAAATATAAATGGATAAAGACATACGTGTGATAAGATTCTGTACCTCCAAAAACACGTAATAGTTATTTTTTAGGTGCTTATAAAATAAATCGATTCTGATTTTATTATAATTCATCCTCCTATAAAATCTCAAATACAAATTCCAAAAACTTGCAATACTAATTTTTTTTTTAATACAGTATAATATTCTTCTCATGTCATTCATCACCACCACGTCGGAGGAGGACGGCGGTAGAACGATGATCACCGCCGTTCATCCCGACTTAATACAAACGTTAATTTTAACAAAACTCGACGGCCCAACTCTTATCTCCGCTAGTTTTGCTTCTTCACAGCTGAAAAATCTTTGCTCCGACGATAATCTATGGCGGAAAATATGTAATTCTTCTTGGCCTTCCACTTCCGATCCACTAATCCGAAACGCCGTTGCAAATTTCCCGTCCGGTCACCGGTCACTTTTTTCCGATTCGTTCCCTTCAATAACCCAAAACGAGCGAAACCCCATCACAGGAAATAACTCAAATCGGAGATTTTCCTCGCCGGAGTTGTTATCGGCGGTTGATATTCACTTTGGGGGAAATTTATTGTACTCGAAAGTTTTGACCACCGAGACGGAAAGTGGGTGGTTCATGAGCTCGCCGTTCAGAATTGAGCTATTGGGTCACAAGGAATTTGTTCCGACGCCGGTGACATTCGATGGCGAAGATGGAAATTGCATATCGGAGTTACAGGAGAAGATGAAATTGAGCTGGATTTTAGTTGACCCAATGAAGAATCGAGCTGTGAATATCTCGAGCTTGAGCCCGGTTTCCGTCCGACGACATTGGTTAACCGGAGAATTGAAGGTTCGTTATTCGACGGTGATGGGTTCCGGCGCCGGCGAAGGTTTGGTTCAGTGCGGGATAGTTGTCACGTGCGAAGGTAAAGAAGGAGGTGAATTGCACGTGCGGGAAGTAAGTATGCAAATAGAGGATATGGATGGAAAGGTATTGTGTGGGAAGGATAGTTTGGTAATATTAGGAGATGTAATTGAAGGAGGAAGGAAAAAGAAAAAGGAAAATGAATTTAAAAAAAATTATGAGAATTTTTTGGAATTAAAGAAAAAATGGAAGGAAAATAAACAAAAAAGGGAAAAAAGATTAGATATGGTGTGTATAGCAAGTGGAATAATAATTTTTATTTCTTTTTGGAGTTTGATTGTGTTGGCTTCAAGAAATAATGGTAGTTATTTTAGTTAAAATATAATTTATTATTATTTTTATTTTATTAATTTTTTTCTCAATACAAAAGCAAAAAACAATTTTATTGTAACATTTTTATACATTAATGTACATAATGGAATATTATATATGAAAATCTTCTCTTAGATTGTGTTAATATGGCCTTTTGTTTTCATTTTCCTTGATAAATAATGTAGAAATTCATTTTTTGCTTTTAATTTTTTGATAAGTAATTTCAAAATATACTAACTATTTTTGCTCATGTCATCGAAAATGACTATAGTTATAGAATTGTGTTATTTAAAACTAAATAAATAAAATTTTATGATTATAATTGTGACTATTTTTCAATCACTCAAATGAACAGAAAGCAATTATTTATCGTTAAAATTAAAAATCTGAAATTACTCAATTTTATCGCACTTCATCAACTAATAGGATGTATATTTGGATGCTAATAGACATGTTGTTCATTAACGAGTAAGTCATACTTTTGGATACAGACATGCATGATATGATAGATATTGAATATATTGAAATCAAACTTTTTAACATCAAGGTTTGGATATTATGATATTTAATATGCAATTTAAAAAATTAGATATTTGGTATGGTATTTCTAAAAGAAATATTGAAATAGCGGATATCCTGTTGAAATATATAGTTATATATAAAATTTATATATATGTAATTATATAATACTAGCAAATATCTAACCAATTTAAATATTGAAATTTTCGCTATTCTATCTTGATTTGAATGTTCATTTGGGGATGGTCTATTAACAAAGTGATACCTATAATTTATCTTAAATATTTTCACAAATATGAGATATTAATATGATATAATTGAGACATTTTTAAAAAAGTCAAACTCATAATTCTTTATTATATGATTATAAATTGCAGTTGACCAATTATGATCATCGATTTATCGTATCATAAAATATCAAACTTTAAGATACCTAATTTTATCTTATTAGTTTGATATAAAACTTTACTCGCGTTTAATGAATCCAAATTAGTCAGAACTAATTTTAAATTAAAAAAAATATTTTTTTCAATGATTTTTGGGACACAACTTTAGCAATTTGGTCAATAATAAATATATTAGAAAGATGTTATTAATAGCCTATTATTAATTAATAACCTAATTATACCTAACCTCTCTAATATATTCCACAATTTTCAAAACAGTACTTTTAAGTTGGCTGCCCAATGTGATTTTGCTTTTACATAATTGACCCCAAAATGGAGCTAACACATCTGGGAAGAAGATTCGAGAATATTTTTTATTTGATGTTTGATATTTATTTTATTGATCAATTAATTTAAATTTTAAAATATATTTTATTCAATATCTGCTATCTATTCTATAATTCTGATTATATATGTATATATATATAATTTGGATGGAAGCTTCATTTTATCCTTGGTATTTCAATTTACTATGTCATTTATTCTCACACATTTTTTAGTAAAATAAATCCAATAATTGAGGACTTTAAAATGACTCTAAAAACTATATTATCCTGTGACATATGTTGAAACCTTACATCCACCAACTGTGTAAATTGTACACCATAAGCTGTTATATTTTGTTATTTTTGAATTTTTTTTAAAAAATAAATTATGTATAAATTATTTGTTGAAGTTATCATGCTTTTATTTGTATTTTCTAAAGCATCATTTGATATTGCAGCATAGAAAGTATTATGTACTTAGAAGTTACAAAATAACACTATAATCCCGATAATTAAGAACTTAAAATATTTATTTAAAAAAGTTTAAAATTTAATTAACTTTCGAAATTTTATTTATGTCATATAAATCAAGAAAGATAAAGTAACATGTAACATTTGTAAATTGTGTAAAAGAAATATGTATAAATCAGAATAATGAACAACTTAAAATATTTAAAAATCATATAAAAGCTTGGTTTACTCTTTCAAATTTATTTATGTCACATAAATTGAGACAAACTGCGTAACAAGATATGAGCAGCTTAGGATTAATCAGTGAACTGACCAATTTGTCCTTCTGCTTCAATTTTTTCTATTTATATTATGTACTTTCTCTATTCTAAGTAATTTATTTGTGTTATTTTCTTTTTTAGTATGTTATGCATTTAAAAGTTATTTAAAAAATAGTACAATAAATCAGAATAATTAAAAATTTAAAATATTTTAAAAATATATTAAAAATTTTATTAACTATTGAAATTTCACATGTGCCATAAATTGAGACAAAGTAAGTAACATTAATTTGTTTTTTTCTTCTTATATGTAAAAGAGAATTAATGTGAGTAAGTTAGAATCATTCGATGAAAATTAATAACTCTAGATGTTTAAAATATAGCTATTCCAAGTTCATCGTCTCTATCTCCCTCCCTCCCTTCCTTTGTTTGTCTGATACATCTCTCTTTATGTGATACATTTCTCTCGCTCAATTTAAAGCAGTATATATCTTTTATCTGTCCCAATATTTTCAATCACAATTGTATCTGAAACACAACCTTCATATTGATAATATTTTTATATTTGTGCATCTAGATTTGATTGATGATTGATCCATATGTGTATCGATATGCGCATTATCTATTTCATATTTTAGTTTTAAAGCTAATATGTATATTTGTATTTTGTTGATGATAATACATTTTGTATTTATATTTCAGTTTTAAAACTAATATGTATATTTGCATATGAGATTAGGAGATTTCTAAGATACAACTTGTATCTGCAACGCCATATTTATATATATATCATCTCTCCTCTCTCTTCTATCTCCGACTTACCTCTCTTCTCTCTAAAACTGTTACTATAATTCTTCTTTCATGATCCAACTCCAAATACAAGAAGGTGAAGATTAAGGCCACATGGAGCCCAAGGAAGAAGATGAAAATATCCAAGAAAAGAGTGGATGGGCTGATAATCAGGCCCAAAAGGAGAATGAACCCTTACTAAAGTTCTGAGAGTTATGAATGAAGCTTCGAGCATCGAAAAAAATAATTGTTTATAATACTAAGATTTGAGGATATTATATTTTTTCAAAAAAAAAAAAAAAAGAAGAGAGAGAGGTATCTTGAGTTCAAAGCGAGATATCTAATTCTATAAAGAGAATAGAGGAAATATTTATCAAAGAATAGTAAAGGTATAATTTCAAATATATATAACAAACTAATTAATTTACGACAAATGTAATTATGTTTTATTTATATTAAAAAAAAATAGAAGCCAAAACTCATAAGAAATATATAGTGTCTATACAATATAGCTTGCTAAAAGTCATAGAAAATATATACAGAGTATCAATATATTTTACTTATAGATGAGCTATACAATGAATATATGTTATGATACACTTAAAAACTAAATATAGTTTGATATAAATGAAATATACACTGACTATTATACAGCGAAAGGTCATCTCAAAAACTGAACATAGCTTGACTATACATGGCATATATACTAACTATATATATCTGTATAATAAATAAATTTTTTTTAAAATAATTATTTTGATCAAGTGGCCATATACCATAATTATTTCAATAATACATCATTATTTGATCAAGTGACTATCTCAATAACTGAATATAGCTTGAAACTTGGGCTCACGTAACAGTCTAGCTACATACTCTTGTAAGTAACTCTTAGGTCTCTTGCTAAGAAACTAATTACTCTCTTTGTCTCATTTTACGTGACATTCTTTCCTTTTAGTTCGTCTAAAAAAAATGCCACCCTTTTGATATAATATGCATGAATCTATTAAATTCATAATCTATCTTTCTTCAAGCAGAGGCTTTATTCCAGTCTGTAATATCCAAGAATTCCAATCCCTAATTTTTATCTTCTAAAATAAAAATAAACTTTACTAACACTTTATTTCTATTCATATTTCAATTTCAAGTACAAATTCCTGACAAAATTTACAAATTTTAAAGTTGTCATTTATAGCCATTGACTATGTAGGAATAGTCTAAAACTTTAAGAGTGGTCCATTTTGTACAAAAATAAATAAAAATATGCTAACTTGGTTTAGTAGAAAAATAGCATTGTTAGTTAATTAATTATTGTTTTATCCTTCTGAATAATTATTTTTGAAGACTAAACATCTTGATTAAGTAAATATTTAAAAACTTTTAAGTTAATATTTTTTTAAAGATGTATAAAAAAAATATAATAAATAATTTGAAATGGATAAAGAATATGAAAGAAGTTTCACAATTACTCTTTATTTTCTTCACCATTATTCAATTTGTTTTTAAAATAAGAATTGTATATATGTGTCTCATTTATTTCATTGGGGTAAATTATTGCAAGGGTACAATTGAATTATTATGTTATAAACCTATCAGTACAATTGGGGTTGGAGATTTGACCATTCTATAAGTGGAATTAAACTTTTCTAATTTTTTTGCCATTTTAATAAATTTTGTGTTATTGATTGTTGAAATTTCTCGATCACTAATATGACTATCTAAATAAGTATTCTTTTGAATAAACAATAGTTAATTCGGATTTTGACGATTAAAAAGTACTGGATTATCTTTCGGATAGATCCTTAAAGGAGATTTTCTATTTCATTAGAATTCGTTAATTGCTTTATACTATTTCCATTTTATATTAAGTGAATTTTTGGGTCATTTCACACATATTAAAAAAGAGAAATAAAAATAAAATTTAATCATATTTTTTCATTTTTATCCTTTTTAAACTCCACACACTCATTTAATATATCATTTATTTCTCATACAAAACTCAATCTTAGAAACTTAATTGATGAAGGGTTAAACTAGAAAAAAATTTCAACATATCCCTTAAAAAGTGAACAATTCACTTATTTTGAAATATAAAAAATTTTCTAATAACTAACTTAATATGAAACGGAGATAGTATAAATCTATAGTGGAAAACTGAGGTTCGTTATGTGATTGCCGAATGAAAGATTTATTATTAGTTTGGAGAGTTTGTTGCTTTAAAAATAATTACTCCCCCTGTCCCATTTCATTTGGCACTCTTTCTTTTTTTGTCCATCCAAAAAAAAAGTTACCTTACTCTATTTGGAAATAATTTAACCTTAAAATTCCCCTTTTACCCTTAATGAAATGATTCTCAACCACACAAATATCTCAGAATGATTTTAGACCACAAGTTTCAAAATTTTTTACTTTTTTTCTTAAATACCGTGTCAAGTCAAAAGGTGTCAATAAAATAAAACGGAGGAAGTATATTACATTTTTTTTCTTATTTCATAGTTAAATTTTTTTCATAACTTATTAATAAATACCATCATTTTAATTAGGAATAATTATTTATCAATTTAATTAAGGAAATAAATCAATCTCAAGAAATAACATGATTGCCTCTTAGTTACAACTTACAAGAATCCTCACATGGCCATCCTCAATCAAATCATGAGGAGATATGCTAATTAGCTTATTATTATAGCAATTTTATAGTTAATTTTTTTTATAATAATATCGTTTGTGTGAATATTTTTTACTGTTATTATAAAGAACATCGAATATAACATAACATGAAAAGTTAATTTTCAAAAATAAATTGACTATTATTATAATATAATTACATAGAATTACGATTATAAAGACATCTGACTGTATGTAATATTATATTTTGATATATTTCTAAATTTTTATTGGTGGAATTTGTCTACAACACATTTGCCATTATGTTATCACTCAATTTTTTTTATTAGATATTGTTAATTTGTTTAAATATTTTTTTACTTTTATGATAAAATGCTATTACATAACATCATGAAAATGTGTTTGTTAATTAACTAGGTATTATTAAAGAGAATAACTCATCGAGAGATTTGACTGTATATTATATTTGATATGTTTTAAAATTTTCTTTATAGAATTTGCCTCGCAACATCTTTGTCATCACACTATCAATCAACTCTTCTTATTCGATAATATTTGTTCAAATATTTTTTACTTTCATAATTAAATACTATTATAAAAGAACATAAAATAGTCTAACATCATGAAAATTTATCCTTTAATTTTAATTAACTAAAATATTATTAAAAAGAATGACTCATCAAGAGATTTGAATATATATTATATTTTGAGATTTTATTTAATTTTCATTAGCAAAATTTGTCTACAACACCTTTGCCATTATACCATCATGAAATCAAAATTATTAATTAATTGATTCCCAATTTGGTTATAAATCTATGTTAATTGAACTTGTCCATTTTTTAGTTTGTCAAGTCCATATTCCAACTACTTCTTTCCTTTTAAAATTAAATATTTGTCACAATTTTTTAATGAATGAATTTTATGTAATATTTTGATTGGTATTATTTAATCTCTTTTTTTTTATGACAAGGAAAATTTGCAATTATTATTGTTTTGGGTGCGCTCAAGAGAAATTCTCTTTTTTGCGCAATAACTTGAAAATCACAAAGGAGGAATAATCTACACTAGGTAAGTCCGATACGACAAGTTCGATTCAAAAGACAAATTCATTATTTTCGCTGGTTAATAAAGATATTGTCAATATTATTTTATTTTATTTTAAGAGGATAGAAAAAATGGTGGGGATTTTTTTTAATGTATATAGAAATTGTGTGCTGACAATGATCACGTGTGAGTGGGTCCCACTTAAATTATAAGGACATTTTTTTGGGGGGGTTAAATTTGTAATATTCTTCAAACAGTACAGAAGTGAATATCCCAATGAATCCAATTTACATAAAATTTAATAATTTTGGTTTCATATTTTATATTTATATTAAAAATTCATTCTCTTATATATATAAAATTTATTTATAGTCTATCTTTTTTTAAAATTCATAAATTCAACAATCAAAATTATGGTTTTACTTTTGCATATTATCATTTAATTTATAACTAAGAAAAATCAAATTATTTAATTAATATAAAATAATATAGAGCGTAAGTAAGTAGTTTTGTTTCTTATTCTTCCTTCTGGGGGTGGGCAAAAAATCGAAAAATCGAACCGAACTAATCTGATTTTTTGCCGTCGATTTTTTGGTTCTTTTTTCGGGAACTTCGATTCTATGGTTGAGTTCAAGGTGTAACGGTCTCGCAATCATGGTGCAACGAAAAATCAAAGTTTTATTATATTAATAATTTAATACTTCTAAATTTTTATATTTAAATATTAACCCAAGCTCAACCCAATTTTAACCATTGGAAAGAACTTTAGTCATTATGAAAGAAAATCATTTGAGTGGTGTGCTTTTGTCGTATTCTTGATTGTTGTGTTTAGCGATTGTATAGTTTTAAATAATCATTTGCAGCTCCCATCAGTTAGTAAGTCCTCTGCACTTTATAATGTTCTAATTTATCCTCTGTATTAAGTAAATTGATTTTTTTAATTTTGTTTGTAGATAGTGATGCTATGAATTTATAATTATCTATAAAGTATATAATATTAAAATATTAGAGTAATTTATTACATACTTTTAATACGGATTAAATTATTTTTATTTTATTTTTACTTAGCACCAAAAAATTATTTTAGAAACACCGAAATAAACCTACTCGAATCAATCTAGTTTGGTGCGAAGTATGGTGCTCATTCTTAAAAAATCGAACACCAAAAAATCGAACCGAACTTCAACAACACCGATAACAACAACAATAATATATTCAGCTGGCATCTCACAAATTAGAACATGAGAAGGGTAAAGCGCACACATACATTATCATTACCTCGTGAAGATAGAGAGGTTGTTTCCGATTCTATTCAAATGTAAGTAAAAAAAGAAAACAATAAATACAACCCCCAATTACAGGTCTTGTATTCAAATCATGGAGTGATAGCAATAACATATTTAGTGAAGTTTCAAACACAAACATAAATTTGAAGCCAACTATGTTAGATTTCGTTAAATTCGTAAGCAGAACTATGACTCCTCCTTGTAAATCTTATTGATTGGACTTTTCAAACAAACAAATATAGAATATTGAGATTAAAAAAAAAAAAACATTAAGCTTGGAATTCACTCGAATGTCTATGTATTTGTTATTTTGTTTTAATATAATAATTTTTTTATTATATTATATTGGAGACATAATTTTAACAAATTTTGTAAGTTCCAATAAAAAAATCAAAACATAAAAATACTTTTGTAAATTTAGTGCAAAAGTTTAAAGATGAAGTTGGAGACTTATTGTATGTAGACATAATTTTCACCTTACATTTTGGCTAATTTTATAAAGTTTCCAAATTTATCATTCATATTATTATAATTAATCACTATAACAAATAAAAAGATTTATTGTTTTTATTAGAGGACAAGATTAATACTAAGTGGAAGTAGGTTGGAGATATAATAAATTTTAAGATTTTTGGACAATAATTGACAAAAGAATATAGTAACATATTTTCTTTCACATCGTGTTCTTTTCTTCTTGCATTTTGTTGAATTATTCCCTTTATAATAATGTGAAGGAGAAAAATATTAGTTATAATATTATTTTTTTTAAAACTCATATACATAAATTTGTAAACAACTTCTACACCATATTCAAAATTATTACTTACATGTTTGCAATGAAAAGTTACTTATAATGGTATGTTGTGATTTCAGTCATAATTTTTTAAATTTTTTAAAAATAATATATATAAATTTGAAAACTATATAAAAATATTAATAATCATACTTCTTTAATCTATTTTTTTAAAATATAGTTTGACTTGTTATAGATTTTGAATACATCATAATATTTATGTGGTTATAAAACTTCTGATTGCTCAAAAAATAGGTCACCACATTTATATATAGCTATAAAACTTTTAACTCCTTGCCTTAAGCATATAATATATACATGTGATTATAAAAACCTTATATTAAAGATAAAATTAATTGTTTCTAAATTTAGAAACTTATCATTTTTCTGAATAAACTAAAAACAAAATGTATCAAATTATGCTACTAAATATTTGAAAGAAGAATATATTTGACTCTTTAAATAACAATATTACCTCATAAATTAGAAAATAAAAAATATACGATATCAATGGATATAACTAAGGGTGACAATTAGGTGGGTTAGTCAAATTTGAATGAATTATAATAGGTCAAGATAACAAACAGGTCAAGACCCAATCAAGCTCGAATTTGCTTAGATCAAAATGAGATAGGTAAAAGTAATGGGTTAGAGAGTGGATTAAGACCCAACCCGACCCAACTTTTACTAAATTTTATTTATTTTATTTGTTCTTTTTGTTTTAGTACTTAATTAAATTACTTTTTTCTTTATTATGGCTATATAAAATATACCAAATTAAGAAAAATTATTTTAAAAATATTTTGCAAAATTTCTTTCAAATCAATTCAGGTTGCATATCAACCCAATTTTAAATAATAGGTTGGGTTGAGCTAATAATTGGACGAGTTAATAACCCGTCCAAACTTCAACAGGTTGAACGAGTGGAACTGATTGAATTTAATTTTGACACCCCTACATATAACCTGTCCAAACATCCATAAATTGGACAGATGAGACAAATTGAATTTAATTTTTCCACCCCTACATATGACTTATCTTAGAATTATATGGTAATGTTTCAAAAGCATACACATCCAAAGGTAAAGCAAAAGTACAAATAAAAGGAATCCTTTGTAAAAATAATACTCCATCCGTCTCATTATATGTCACACCTTTTTTTTTTATCCGTCTCAAAATAAATATCATCTTACTTAAATTGAAAATAATTTATCTCTGAAACTCCCTTTGTACGAAATAGTTCTCAGCCATATAAACATCTAAAAATGATTTTATACCATAAATTTTAAAATTTTTATTTTTTTAAATATTGCGTCATATCAAGTGAAAGGGGATATATAAAATGAGACTAAGGAGTAAAAAATAAACAAAATTCATAATAATAATAAAATAAAGTGATTTCATCAAGATTGACAGTTCTGAAATTATGGTGTAAGTAACCGTAAATACAGAGAACCTAGTCCATTATTCTCAGCCGTCAATTCAGATATTAACGGCCTTGATTGCTTCTCATAATCTGCTAACGTATATGCCACATTTAACGTGGTATTTGTGTTGTTTGATTGTTTATTAAGTGTTTGATGTTCATAATAATAATTTTTTGATTGTTTATTAAGTGTTTAACGTTCATATTAGAGCTTAATTAATTTAAATTTATGTTAATAGGATTCATTTGGAGAAAGCACTCTCTATTAAGTATTACAGTATGAATTTATAATACTATATGCAAGTTCATAATAATCGACGGCTTTTGTTCGAATACACAATTTTCGTTCAACTTTACTTGTTTATTATATTAAAAATAAATATCAATTTTTACTTATTTAATTTAAAAAATCGAGGAATAATTTATTATTTTATATCAATTTTATTCTTATTATGAGATACTACTTATTTTATAATATTTAGATGCTTATAATAACCATAAATAATATACTAAAATTATCATTTTATTTAGTGTTTTCTAATGATATGTCAAATCAAATATGGATAAATAAAAATAAATGAAAAAAGGCTTATATAAAAATTGGAGATTATTGTAGAAACCTATATACTTCAAATAATATATTCACCTCTTTTTTTTTATGATAATTCCATATTAATGTAGTAATTTTCTTAAGAAAATTTCGAGCAACATAATTTCCTATATTTTTTCACAAACATAAAATTATTCTGTTGACTAAAACATGAAGAAAAAAGAATAAGAGATTTCATAATCTTACAAAACAAGGGAAGTTAGTTTCTATAATAAGTAAATGTAATATTATGCTATAAATCCTTTATTTAACATTACAAAAAAAGATATATAATACATTAACATGTTTTCCAATTTGGCCTAATTAATATTTATGATATTTAATTTTGAATATGCATAAAATAAATATTTAAATCATGATAAGGGAAACAAGTAGACATAATCTCATGCATTTGTTACATAGAATTCTATGTCTCAATGGAAGTTGAGACCAAATTAAATGACACGTTTATATATTGTGTCAATTAAATAAATTAGAGAAAAATATTAAAAATATCTCTGAACTAGGCACAAGTTATAGTTTCATTTCCAAATTATTGACAGTCTTAACTTAAAAACACTCCTCTACTTGACTAAACTAACTAATCAAAATATACCCCTGAACTATCGCAAGTGTTAAAAACACCCCTTAATTTGACAAAAATTTAGGAGTGCATTTTACTCTTATTACATGATTAGGGATGTTAAATTCAGTTAATCAAGTAGAGGGGTATTTTTAATACTATCAATAGCTCGTGAATGATATTAATTAATAATTTGTACCAAATTTAAGGGTGTTTTCAATATTTTTCTCAAAAAATACTACATACACCCCTGTTTACCTCCTTACGTAGAATACTTTATGTCTTATGCAAGTTGAGACCAAATTAAATGACATATTTATATATCATGCCAACTAAAAGTTAGAGAAAAATATTAAAAACATCCCTAAACTTGACATAAGTTATAGTTTTATCCCCGAACTATTAACAGTCTTAAAAGCACTTCTGTACTTGACTAACTAAACTAAAATACACCCTGAATTATCATAAGTGTTAAAAACACCCCTTAAGTTGGCAAGAATTTAGGAGTGCATTTTACTCTTGTTACAAGATTAGGGATGTATTTAAGTTCAGTTAGTCAAGTAAAGAAGTGTTTTTAACACTATCAATAGCTCAGAGATGATACTTATTTACCCCCCACACCCCCTACAAACAACCCCACACCCCCGTTTACTCATTAGTCAAGTATAAGAGTATTTTTAACACTATCAATAGCTTAAGGATGATACTAACCCCCACATCCTGTTTAACCTCCACACCCCTGTTTACCCGTTAGTCAAGTAGAGAAGTGTTTTTAACACTACCAACAGCCCGAGGATGATACTAACTCCCACACCCCCTACATACAACCCACACACCCCTAATTAACATTAGTCAAGTAAAAGAGTATTTTTAATATGATACTAACCCCATGTTTAACCCCACAACCCCTACATACCACCCCCACACCCCTGTTTACCCTCCACCCTACAAAACTGTTCACCTTTTTACATGAAAAAGAAACAACACACTCTTGAAGTCTCTCTTCCTGTTTCCATCCACATCTCCAAAATAAAAATGTACTCTTCAAGATCAAGTCTTTGCCTTTAACAGTTCACACATCTCTTTCTTTCTCTATTTTCATTTCTCTTTTTTTCCCTCTATGGAATTTTCAAAAACAAAGTCCAAAACTTTAAAAGGGCTCTAATTTGCATGGCAATCATTTATTACTAAATCTTCAAATTACACACTTAAAAAACTTTTGTTTCTTTTCTTTTCTTGGATCTTATTCTTCTTCCTCTTCTTCAATTGTCTTCTTTCTTTTTGACTGATAAAGTAGATTTTTTTCCATTCCCAAGAAATTATTCAAATAGACAGACTTCAAAGTACAAAAAGGGCAATATATCTCCATTTCCCCTCTTTAGATCTGTAAAAATATTGTCCCCTCTTTTTTCTCTCCCAACAAAGGGTGATCCCTCTTTTTTCTTGGTTTTTAGTACTATGATTCTTGACCCCTTTCATTAATTTCCTAAAAAAAAAATGATTAGGCAAAATTGGAGTGTTGAAGAATGCAACAACAACAATAAGGTGAGGAAAAGGGGAGGATCATCATCATCTTCATCTTCATTAGTACAAAGTTATAGGCTAAAAAGGGCTGTTTTGGTAGGGAAAAGAGGAGGGTCATCAAGTAGTACAACACCAGTACCATTGTGGAAAATGAATTCGAGGTCACCATCATTGCAGAATGATAGTGGAAATAGTAGTAAGTTATTCAAGAATCTGCAGCAAACAGCAAAAGGAACTGGTTCTGAAAAAGATTTGTCAGTTTCAGCAAGAAAACTTGGTGCTACTTTGTGGGAAATCAATGGGGTTCTTCCTATACCTAAGAAAGAAGAGAATTTTATGAAGTCATCAGCAAAATTTGCTTCTGTTGCTTTGGAATTATCTGATCCTTCTCAAATTACTGAGGTGAGGTTCATATTTTGTTGATAAAAAATTGTTCTTTTTTCATTTTTTGGTTTTCATAGTTCTGTTTCCGAGTCTTGAGAAAAAAATGCTTCCTTTCTGTTTTTTTTGTTTATGTGGCCCTGTTTCTGAAGTGGGGTTCAAAATTTTCTTGATAAAAATTGCTTCTTTTTTTACCTATAGTTTTGTTTATGAAATGGGGTTCAAATTTTGTTGGGAAAAATTGTTTTTTCCTTTCATTGCCATGTTTCTTAGGATGCGATCATAACATTACTAATGCATTGGATCTTATTGAATTTTGAAGTTAAGTGTTGTTGGGCAAGAGTAATACTAGGATGGGTGATTCTTGGGAGTCCTTAGCATCCCTTTAAACTATTTTTTTTAATGTATTACTTGAGTTGAGTTTCTTTTGGAAGCCATCTTTCCCTTTGAGGCACGTGTAAAGTCGAAGTATATTCTATCCTTCTCGGACCAAATGACTGTTGGTGTTGTATTGCCATGTTTCCAAGGTGGGGTGTTCAAGTTTTCTTGGGAAAAATTGTTTCTTTTTTACTCTTGTGGTTTTCATATCATGTTTCTGAGGTGGGTTCAAATTTTCTTGAGAAAATTGCTTCTTTTTTTTTTATCTTCATTGTTTCAAATGACTGTTTCTGAGTTGGGATTCAAGTTTCCTTGAGAAAAATTGCTTCTTTTTTTTACTCTTTTTTCTTGAATTTTGAAGTTTTTAATGATGTTGTGTGTGTGTGTGTTAAATGGTGAATTTTGACAGAGAATGCAGAGATCTAAAATGGATAGTGATAGAAGAAGAACTTCAATTGGTTCTCAGAGAATTCTGCAGACTGATTTCTCTCTCCAAAATGGTTGCTTGATTGAGGTACCATTATTTTCTAATATTATTTTTTTTTAATACTTCTGCTTATAAGTCTCGATTCTTTAAAAAAATAGTCACTCTATTTGTGGGATTTCATTGTTACATTATTGTTGTATTCTTTAATAAAATAATTCCATATTTTGTCTACGTTATTATTTATCGCTTTGTGTCCAATATTCATTTTGAGACTCCAACTAATTTGAATTCGTGTAACTCCTATGAAAGGAGTAAGTGCTCCTAACCAAAATTTTGTTCATTCTCAGAATACAAACCTAACACCTCTAATTAAGAGTGTGAAATATCTATTGCCACACTAAATGTTATGACATGTTTACATATTTTTCATATGGATTCAAATCATGTAACACAAACTAAAACAGATAGGTAGGTGGATATCACGAGTTCGATATTTTTATTAAGAAAGAGTAGAGAGACAAACTTATTATCCATCGAGTTTTAAACTATGATGCAATAAGATTTTTCTAGTTGTGAGACGAGGGTTTTTCGGAAACAATCTCTCTATCTCTATGAGGTAGTGTTAAGGTCTGCTTATATTTATCCTCTCCAAACCCCACTTATGGGATTCCACTGAGTATATTGTCGTCGTTGTCGTAGAGCCATTCTTTTTTTTTAATCATAATATAAATGACAGAAATGGCATCTTGGATGTATCTCTTGGCCACTTCAATGTTTCAATTTAGGAAATGGACAAATGTTTCATTGTCATGGAAAGGGACCAATAATGTAAGTTGGTATCTGTTTCAGGTTCCATCAGAGTCAACATGTCATATGTTTTTTTATCCAACACTTGAAATCTTGAAATTGATATATAATGTTGTATTCTTTTGTTTGTCATGTGACAATTGTTTTAGGTTATAACCTTCAGTTTCTTTGCCATCTATTTTTCCTATACTTTGCACCAGCAAGTTTTTGATACAAGTATAAAAAATGCAGGTTGATCAGACAAAAAGGCGTGGACCGAGTGTAAACAGACATCGATTGAAGGATGTCAAGAATGGTCTCTCCGCGTCTAAGGAGCTGTTGAAGATATTAAATCGCGTGTGGGGTGTTGAAGAGCATCAGTCGATGTGTGTATCTCTTTTCTCGGCTATGAAAGCTGAGCTTGATCGTTCGTGTGTCCAAGTGACTAAGTTGATTCATGAACAAAGGTATAGTAACTACCAGGGTGAGGTTGACGTCTTGTTAAAGCAGTTTGAGGAAGAGAAGGCGTTGTGGAAGTTGAAAGAGCAAGACAAGATTCACGCGGCTATTACATCTATAGCTAAGGAACTCAAGGTAGAGAAGAAGTTGAGGAAGCAAACCGAGAGGCTAAACAAGAAGCTAGGTAAGGAATTGGCTGACACGAAAGCTTCTCTGTCAAAGGCAACGAAAGAGCTTGAAGGCGAGAAGAGGGCAAGGGAGATATTAGAGCAAGTGTGTGATGAATTAGCTAGAGGTATCGGAGAAGACAGAGCTGAGGTAGAGGAATTGAAGAGACAATCAGCTAAAGTTCGTGAAGAGGTTGAGAAAGAAAGAGAAATGCTTCAACTAGCTGATGTTTTACGCGAGGAAAGAGTTCAAATGAAGCTATCAGAAGCTAAGTATCAATTCGAGGAGAAGAATGCTGTTGTGGACAAGCTAAGGAATGAGCTCGAGGCATATTTGAGATCCAAAAAGGGACAAGAACATGATGGTGAGTCTCCGAATTATGAAAGGATCAAGGAACTCGAGAGGCATTTGAGAGAAACGCTTCCAAGCACGTGTTATTACCAAGACAAAGAAAAGGAAAACGGGGAAGTACTTGATAATGATGATGATGATGAAGAAGACGATGATGACAATGATTCAGCTGATAGCGATCTTCATTCAATCGAACTAAACATGGATGATAACACCAAAAGCTATCAATGGTGCAACGCTCTTCAGGACAATCCCAAGAGATCTTCGGTTTCTGACAAAAGCAAAGGGAGGAGGTCTATCTCGGAGAAGTTCCTGAGACAAAGTATTTCTATAGAGAGGGAAACATCAGATGGCATAGAATGGGAATTCTCCGCGGGGGGAGGAAAGGAGAACATGTCCAACATGGACACGTTCGATAAAGGAAGATCAAACTTTCTTGAAAACGGATCAATCTTCGAGCTGTCTTCTCAAGTTTGGAAAAAGGATTGCGAAGACGAGATAGAGAGATACAAAATGATCAAGGATCTTCGCGATCATATTGTGTCTGCTTCACGGAAAACGCCATCTCAACAGAGCTTTTCGAGTCCAACTAAGAATTGGAGCCAACAGAATTTGCCTTCTAGTGATGCAGAAAGAGTGATCAATGAGGCATTTGCTGTCTTGCAAGATGCAAATTGAAGAAATTTTTTTCTGCTGTTTGATACATTGTTTTACATAATTAAATGGAAATACTTTCTGCTGTTTTTTCTTTTTTTCTTGAAATCAATATAGTTAAACATCTAAGGCAAAATACAATTTTGTGGTGTTTGCCCCTTTGTATGACATAAAAATGTACAAATTTTGCTACTTTCTTTTGGTAACAAAGATGCTACAAGTTGCAAGTATATTACTACTAT
Source organism: Solanum clarkiae (assembly GCA_011800125.2). Taxonomy (NCBI): domain Eukaryota; kingdom Viridiplantae; phylum Streptophyta; class Magnoliopsida; order Solanales; family Solanaceae; genus Solanum; species Solanum clarkiae. The sequence continues at coordinate 23,358,636 of JAABOM020000007.1, forward strand.
CTTGTGAACATTTTCTTCTTAATACTACTATGCTTTGTTATTTAGTCGAGGATCTATCAGAAACAATCTCTCTACCTTCGTAAGGTTGGGATAATGGTGCAATTCACCTTTTCAGAATTGATTTTTTGCGTCTAAGATTATATCGAGTATGCTGTTATTGTTAACTACTATGACTTGTTCATCTTTAATTCTTTCATCAATATGCTCATTATTATCCTCTTGGTTGGTTTTGAGTTGGATATCTATATGGTACTGCTAAAAACAAATGAATTTTTTTGTGGGAATCTGTCTAAAATATGGTAAAATTGTTGTCATGTGACCAGGAGGTGACGGGTTCAAACCTTGGAAACAACCTCCGACAGAAATGCAAGGTAAGACTGTGCACAATAGATCCTTGTGGTCGAACCCTTCCCGAAACTCTATGCATAGCGAGAGTTTTAGTGCACCGAGCTTGCTCTTATCTAAAATATAGGGGGCTTGACTAAACGCCTATTTGAAAAGCTTCCGACAAGCTAAATTCCAATGTCCTCTCTCAGAGATTTTCATCAGAATGTGTTTCGATAATTATATATACTGTATAATTGTTTTACGGATGAACCTCCTTCTGTTACTCTAGCTCCATTCACGACTGTGATACGTGGATTAGACACATTACAATTGCGATGTGTGTATTAGACACACATTACCAATTCGAACTCTATTCTAATAAAGATCCTAATATTTAATCACAAAAGATAGATAAATTCATCATTATCTATTGAATTTCGAGCCGTCCACCAAATCAGCCCTTGGAGATTTTTATATTATAATCTTTTTAATGAAATCATTACCAAAAACACCTAATCTGAGATTATAGCAATCTGCCCATGTGCTTAACCATATTATTTAAAATCACTAATCAACTCATTCAAACAGAAAAAATATTAATTATTCTCAATTTGAGGTAGCAAATATAGTGAAATTAATATTACCATCCACCAAAATTTATATTTTATTTTTTTTACTCAAAGAATATGGAAAATACAAAATGGATTTTACTAGGAATAAAAGCATGTGAAATAAAAATTATAGAGCTGACAAGACCACGAGCATTTATTCCTCTCCAATTATTGAAAAAAAATTAGAAATAAAAAGAGAAAATGGTAATTAAAATTAATCATTTATTATAAATTATGATCATGAATTATATATTATTTAAAGCACCGTCCAAAGTTGAAAAATTAGATCCTCTACTCTAAAGGAAAAATTAATATGATAAATTGATAATTGATAAAAATTATTGGTGATTAATTAAACTAAGTGACATTAATAATATTGCTATTTTCTCAAAAAAAAAAATGTCTAGTATTGACATAATTTTATACCAAGAAAGGAAAAAAAAAAAGGAAATTACAAATAGGTTAAGGAAATATTCATAGGAAACATTCTTCGAAAAATACTTTTTATTATTTTTTAAAAAAACAATTTTTTTTAAAAGTCAGAAAAATAACTTTTATGACAACAGTGCAGAAAATAAATTTCATACATAGATTTTCTTGTTGACCGTCTCTCCTCCACCTCATCTCCTAACACGCTCGCCCCAACCCACACCCCCAACCACTCCTTGCCCCCTTCGGGCCGGAGCTACCCTTGTGTCAAAGGTTCATTCGAATCCTCTTCGATGAAAAAATTATTTTTGTATGTGTATGTATGTATATATATGTAGTAGATGTCGAATTTCCTTTAACTAATTCGTGTGACTACTTTTTTAAATTTTGAACTCTCTTACTGATAATTCTGACTCTGTCACTGATTCTCTTCCTCGCCCAAACCCCAACCCCAGCACCTTCTTGACCCCTCAACTCCCCCCCCCCCCAAG
>JAABOM020000007.1:23361903-23388812 GCA_011800125.2 Solanum clarkiae
AAAGTTAGGAATATTATTAAGGGGGTTCAAAATTTGAAAAAGTAGCTATCCGAATTAATGAAAGAAGGTTCGGTATCTATCATATACATATAAAAAATTATTTTAACGATATATAAATAATAATTATCATCAAAAGGGATTCAGATGAACCTCCAACCAAAGGGCTAGCTCCGCCTCTGAGTAGGCCACCGACATAGTACTCCTTGGATGCAATCTTTCTTCATATTCCACCTTATTCATTTGACGAGCTTTATTCAGTTATGTCATTTACTTTATATTTTTATATCATAATATCAAATGAGACGTTATTGCATATGACATCGCTTTTGCTAACATGCATTAATTACCTTTGAAGATGTCTTCGTCGTTTCTAAATTTTGAATCAATCTATGATTCATATATATTTTTGATCATTATCTCAATTTTTCAAGGATATGCTAGACATTATAAAGCAAAATAGATGCTCTCTTCATCTCATTTATGTATCATCTTTTTCTCTTTGATTCATCTAAAAAAGAGCGTCATCTTACTCAAATTGAAAATAATTTACCTTTAATTTTTTTTACCCTTGATGAAATGATTTTCAGCCACATAAATATCTAAGAATGATTTCAGACCATAAGTTTTATAAGTTCTTTTTTTCTTAAACATTATATTAAATAAAAAAAGTCAAATAAAGTAAGACGGAGGAAATTATAATTAATATTGTTAGTTGATAACTTGCCAGTGTGTAAAGTTATAAGATAAACATTTGAATCTTAGATTGGTAGGGGCCTGCCAGAATTCATGTGATATTCTTACTTTTTTTCACTGTCAATTCCCTCTTTAATATGCAATCTCTAAATCTTCACTTGTCAGAGAGTTCAGACAAATATAAAATATTTATGATAATTATCCACTTCCTTAATTTTATTTTATTTTTAGTAATTATTTGATTTCAATTTTTTCACAAGCATACAATTAAATGACATTTTAATATATTTTATGTATTTTTAGTTTAAGACGACGAGATTTATTAGTCTCTGTACTTTGTTAACTTCATTTCAAATTAAAATCAGTCAAATAAATCAAAACTGAGGGAGTAATTGCTATTCTGATAAAAATATTATACTTATTTCGCCAAGTAACTAGTTAATGTTTTTTCGTTTGATGGTGATTAAATTAGTTTTTTGTGCACGGTAATTATTTTATCTGATATTGACCACGTTTCATTAGTATAAATATCGAATAGCTATGTCCATAGTAGATGATAAGAAATCAAATATCTTTTGCCTCTACTGATATTTGAACATGTTCCTTCCCTACTCCACCCCTATCTCTAGTGGCAGATTCAGAATTTTCATTCAAAGGGTATGAAAAATAAAAATATAAATAAGTCAATTAGATTGCAAAGTACAAAATTAGTATTTGTGGTTCAAGTTGGAAAACAGTGCATTACCACAAGGCTATCTCCTTTTTTATTTAGGTGATTCAAAATTAATAGACATATATAAATATAAAAAATTTATCTTATATATATAATGTAATTTTTTTACCGGATGATTCGAATGAACACCTGACACCTATATAGGTCCGCCCCAACCCACCTCTACCCCAACAAGAAAAGAATGAAAACTTTTATAGCAAATAATAGTTATCACAAGATTAATGAAAGATATAGAGGAAAAGTGGTTTGAGAAATGTGATTATTAGTTGGAAGAACAAGTAGTATCTCCCTTTAATTAACTTGGCTTGAAAATTATAGCAAGGAAAATGAAAAATGTATAATTCTAAAGTAAGGGAAAATGAAAATTGTTAAACATAATTAACTGTTTTAAAATATTGAAATTTTAGGGATAAAAATTTTGTTATCATAAAATATAATAATGAAGTTTCTAAGTTAATTGAAAATATTATTTCTAAGGCTTTATGAACAATCATAACATAGATCTAACACCAACTTTCTGCGTGCATAAATTAGTTTTACATTCACCATGATTGAATATCAATGTTTTATCATGTTTAGTTAGCCTAACTCACAATTTTCGATCTTATCTTTGAAAAATAGTCATTATTATTGAGTCAGAGTTGAATTCGATCAATTCGCTAACTAAATTTGTAGGAAAAAAATTATTTCTTCAAAAAGGATCGATTTAAGGCTAACGTGATTGCAATAGAGATAGTAATCCAACTTATGTGATTGAACATCCTATGTAGTAGATTAATAGAGTGCTTGAATTGCTATTGATTATGAGAGATGGATTATTAACTCTTAATGAATTTCATACTCCTTAAGGATGATGTATTTAACTCAGCTATATACGAAGTGAAGTGAAACTACTCCTATATGATTTGGCCTAGTCTATAAAACTCTCATAAATAAGTAAATACACGTGTGACCTATTGAAACAAAATCATATTGAACAAGAAAATTAAGAAGGTTAGAATGTGATTGATGAAATCTCTAGCTTAGAAAATAAATATTATTTATTCATAGAAATTTGAATTCCAACAATATTTCTATAAGTTAACATTTATTAAGTTAAATTTGATTCATAATCCAAAAATTACCAAACTTCTTGCATCATGTTAAATTCAACAAATTTACATATATTTCTATAAATTTTTTGAAATTGTGGAGAATTGTAGTGTTATTTAAAAGGTTTTAAACACTTTCTTCTTACTAAATGAAACCAACAAAAACAACAACATTACTCCAGTGCCTCAAAGGCTCTCGCCCATTGCGGGGTAAGGGGGGATCGGATGTACGCAGCCTGACCCTTATGTTTAAAAACATAGCGCGACTGTTTTCGGATGATCCTTCATAATTAAAAGAAGCGCAGCAGTTTAAAAAGCCATTTTGCTTTATTCTATCATATCCCAAGGCCAAAAAATAGTGAATCTTTGGCTCCATCCGAGATTGACGGAAAGTCTTAGTAAATGAAACCACTTGTCATATATAGATCACTACTAATGGCATTTGATGTTGTTGTTGGAAGAGAAGTGTCTAAATATTTGTGTACTCTTTTCCACAATAAATAATTCCTCAAACAATAAGCATTATACACCAAATAAAAGAAATAAGATCCCATCTCTCACTTTTTCCATTCCATCTCTGTTTATTTTTACTATTTTTTATTTTTCTAATTTCATTTATTATTGTTAATTAAATTTTATTAATTCTTGTATCTTTTATTCAATTAGAGAAGTTTGTGTAATTCTAAGAAAATATTTCATGTTGCTGAAATAGCTTCTCAGAATTCTACCAAGCACGCTTAAACTTATATGCTATATAATTTAAAATAAACAGTATAATAGTGGTATCTATCTAATTTTCAATATTAATATTTTTCCAAATAATTAGTTATGTTATAATTATTTTTATGATACTTTATTGTTGCCATAACCGATAACACACACACAAAAAAAAAAAATTAAAACACACGATAGAAATATTCAATCCACCAATACACATTTACAAAAATTATATTTCGACAAATTATACAATTTTTTCAACTGAAATTATTATTAAAATGAAATATTAAGTCTTTAATATGTTTCAAGTGTGTTTCATTTTTCTTTATTTTTCTTATATTAAAATCATATTTTGTTGATATTCATTAACACCACTCTATTAGTAATGAAATATTTTAAAATGTTTAGGTATAAGTTAATTTTCGATACGATGATTTATTGTACCATAATGACTTGTTCTGCTTATAGATGAAAAATTTAGCCTCTTCTGTTGCAAATTCAAATTTAACCTCTTCTATTGAAAATAATTTGCAATACTCAATAATTTCATATTTGATTGGAATTTTTTTTATTCAAATTTTAATTGTCTTACCATTAATTCACAAGCTCTTTATTTATTAAATAAATCTAATAACAGATTTATTAGATAGTGACTAAAAAAAAGAAATTTATATATTTTTTATTTATTAAATAAATGTAATAACAATTTTATTAGATAGTGACCGAAAAAAAGAGATCTATATATTCAAATTTTAATTATTTTACCATTAATTCACAAGTTTTTAATTCATTAAATGAATGTAATAGCAGCTTTATTAGATGATAATAGAAAGAAAAGATTTATATATTCAGTTAAAAAAAAAGATTTATATATTCAACCCGAGGGATGTATTATGTAGTTTGGTTGAAGGCTTCTTTTTCTTCCATAAATTAACTATATTTAAGCGTTAAAAATGAGAATTGAACTCTATGAGAAGGAATTTGAAATTCTTATTTGGAAGTTATAACTCCGCTTTCAATTGATGTTAGTGAAATGAAAGTTTTATAATTTGTGTTGGCAGTTAATAAAAGTTAGCAATGCATATTATTTATTTGATCATATAAATCAATAAATGTGTGCATGGAAAACATGTATTTTATCTCGTTTAATTAAAGTTTGTAACGACCTACAGTTAAATTTTTTATCCTCAATTATGCCTCCAAGTGTGTATATTATATACGATGGGAAGTGTTATCTTAGAAAAGATTATATTTTTGAACTAAAAGTAGTTTTATTATTTATTTTATAGTACTTAATAAGTAAGCAAAAAATATTTGTATATTGAATAAATATCATGGGTGTTTGAAGTGGTGAGAGAAAGTTGGGAAGAGACAATTTGAATGGAATCACTTAGGAAACATGTTTTCCTATATAATCTTACTAGAAAAGTCCGTTTTTAAATTTTCTAAGAAATTTATTTTCTTAAAGATAAGGCTTTTCAAAACATGCTGATCAAACATGATAACAATAACATATCCACTAAAATCTCATGAGTGAAGTGTGGAGAGGGTAAAACGTACAGTACCTCACAAAGATGGCGAGGTTGTTTTCTAAAAACCGTCATCTCAAAAATCCAACCAACCAAACATATACAATAAGAAAACAACTTAATATCATAAGACGAAGTACATTGATTCTTTAGAGTCTAATATAATACCTTTTGTTGTTAGAACCTAAACTAGAATACAAAAGTTATTATTTCGATTTATATTAACTGAAAAGTTTGATGTATTGTTTATTATGTAAGATTGGAGGTTGAAAATTAAACATCAAACATAACTAATTCGAAAATAGAAGAAATTGGCACTAAAATCTGGAATTAAGTGTGTGAAAATATTTACACGCACTCGATGTTGGTCAGAGGTGGACGTAAAACGTGAGGTATTGATTCACCCTATGTTGCTCGGACTCCTTAAAAGTACCACCAAGTGTGTCAAATTCTTCAAAAGCTACGCATTTTCAAAGGATCCAACCTGAGAGCGGCAACATTGTTGGAGGACTCTAGCAACATAGTATCCAACAACCAAATGAATGAATAGAAGAGTAAATGTAAGAGTTTAGAGAACAGCCAAAATAGACAAGCAGGTTTCATTGACCAGAATGGAATATCAAAATGTTTTCCATACAGTTAAAAGACATTTGAGTTAAGCCAACTGGTTAAGTCACAAGGGATGTACATTGGCTTGTAAATAGAGGACTATATACAACCTTTGCGGTTAAGAAGACGATTTGTCACCTCGAGCCTCGGGGAGGTAAAGGAGCCTTTGTCATTTGGTAGAGCTCTCTGCTTTACTAGTGCTAGATGTAGAAGTGAAACTAACAGAGCTTACCGGATGATCCTTCACGATCAAGCTAAGGACTTCAGGTCTTGCATAGTGCCCAACCACATCAAAATCAAACTTGGCTCGAACTACTTCTCCGAGATCTGTTAAAATTGATAGTTAATAAAAGCTGGGGTATCATTAATAAAATGTGTGATAGCGATAAAGAGCTTCGTGAATCACATTGCTAAGTTATGGATACATATATGATATAGGTGTGTATAAGTATCCTGTACAAGTACATGCAGTTCATTAATTTTTGAGTGCTTAAGGAAATTGCACAAAGTGTCCACACCACACACGTCACATACGTTCAATATGAGTATGTCGAAGGCAAATGAACCATCTATGTGGCATAGTGTGTGAATAGACTTGTAGGTTGTGTTTTTGTTGATCATATATAGAATTTAGATATCGGTGTATATTTGGAGTCAACTGCACTTTGCTTATACGAGTAAAGTAAGACTACGAAAAGCAGGAAAAGTATAACCTGTCTGACATAGATTGAACTTCAGAGACCACAAAATAATTGGTTGTAAGGATTAATTAGAACGACTACCATAAAAGTAGTGTTGCAGGAGCTAGGGAACCTAAATGAGAAACAAGAAAAATGGGGGCACAACCAATACGCTTATTGGGGCATATACGCATACATCTAAGACATATATGTAACATGAGGAAACATTTTATTCTAATTTGTGAGAAGCATATATGCTACATGGAGAAGTAACTGGGAATAGGATTAGTGACAAGCAAAACAAGCACCAATCTTTTTGCAATCTTCTGGTTCACTTTTTTGGGATGAGAAGACTTGGTTTTTTCCCTATTTGACAAAGAAGCGAAAGGAATCACTTTTCAACTAATTTATGACAATTCCATGCATGGTACATGTTTAATGTCGATTTGAGAATGCAAAATAAGACAGCTCGCTAACGTACCTAGATCGGCTGAGATGAGTGCCTCCCCGTCATAATTTGGTCCTGCCAGCACAGCCCCTGATGGTGATATAATTACACTACCACCAGCACAAACAACGGAATCTGGTGTGAGGTCTTCTTCTGTGCCGGAAAAAACATAATCTGGTGGAGGTGGATAATCTTTCCTTCTACAGAACTGATTGGCCGATAAAACAAAACAACCGCCCTCCAAGGCAATGTGGGTCATTGATGCCTGCCACACTTCCCTAGAATCAGCCGTAGGTGCACAATATATCTCAATGCCTGCAGAAGGAAAGAGCTTAGAAATTGTGGAAACGCATTTAGGAGCATATTGCAAATGTGAACATCTGTTTGCTATCTATGATATCTCAATTAATATCCATTTCTCAAACAAATAAAAAGGATAACCCGGCGCACAAAACATCCAATGTTAGCAAGGTCCGGGAAAGGGCCAGCACCCCAAGGGGTGTGATGTAGACAACCTACCCCAATGCAAGCATTAATGGCTGCTTCCACAACTCGAAACCATGACCTATGTCACATAGAGACAACTTTATCTTTGCTCCAAGGCTCCCCATCATATTTCTCAAACAAATGTTACACAAAAAATGAAATAAAGAAAAAATTGCACAATCCAAGATACAATTCCCTCCATCTCCACCCCTTCCGTCCCTAAAAAGCCCATGTTTAGCGGCTCAATTCTCTTATTTACACTATCAATTATCAAACTCTCTCTTATTAATCATGTCAAATCAAAAGAGCCCCTTTTTATGACCAAGAAAACCTGTTGTTTCAGCTTCCAACTCAGGGATAATGGGTCCACCTAGCTATCCTCCCTCCACTTAAATATCAAATTAGGTGCAACAACCAGGCTTGAAACCCATGAATACGCTTAAAACACATCTTTTGACGTACTAGCTGTAGCACCAAAACCAAGGGGACTCAAAACAAGTCATCAATGACAACACTCATTCCAAAAGGCACATCCACAAAAGTAATGATGTATATTTCGATTTGTGAACAATGATAATGAAATTCAGCTTCACCAACTAAAGTATAAAATAAGTATTTAGACATCACAAGACAACTGGCGTAGCACCCTACACCAGGTCTTGCAAAATTCCCCCATAATGTATCAAGTAATCAGTAGTTTGAATCAGAAACAACTGCAGCATGAATAAACACAGTGAATTATGGGTGAAAATTTATGCCATTATTCTATTATCAGAAGCTGCACCACACCAGAAAAGCATACGATATACTTTAATACCTTATGGTTTCACTACTTTAGTGGCAAAAATGAAGCAACCACTATCATTTTTTTTAATGTATTGATTTATTTATTTGAAACTTGATATATTATCAGTCTTTATAATATGATGGAATGAAGCAACCACTATCATAGATGAATTGTATTACCAAAGATGCCAGGAGCTTAGAGGCAACTAATTCTCAATATCAAAGTGTCCCTAAAACCTATGATACTCAGCGGTAAGAATAGATGAACCTAAGAGATTAGCAAACACATCTCTGACCTTTAGCATACATCGCGGTCCTTAGAAGTGGCATTCTGTTCTCCCAACATATTGCAGCACCTATTTTCCCAATAGGAGTGTCATATACCGGAATTGTTGATCCGTCCCCAAAACCCCAGATTATCCGTTCCAACGCTGTTGGCATTATCTTCCGATGCTTCCCAAGGTAGTGACCCTGAGGATCAAAGAAAAGCACTGTGCAATATAGTGTGTATCCATCTCTCTCAATAGCACCCATCACCAAGTACACCTTGTATTTTCCAGCCATTGCTGCCAGGCGGTCAACCTCAGGACCTGCAACCCATAGCTGTAAGAGAGACAGAGAGAGAATGGGGAATGGTGGGAAGCTTTTGCAGGAACCAAATAAAAGGTGGAAAGAAAGGTTAGAGCAAAGCACATATAAACAGCATACATATGTTTAGTGAAATGTAAAGGACCCTGTAAGCTTTAGCATGAGCTACCTTAGAAACGAAGTCCAAAAAGAAAATTCAGATTACATAACATGTTTGTTGGTTCTTTTTATCCTGAATCAACAATTTTTTACTTCTATGTTCTGAATATTCAAACTAAGATCCTTACACGTATGTTGAATTAATATTGAATACCTTCAGTTTTACTCTAACCTCAATTAACAAAAAAATGAAAGTTGGAACTGTGTTACACAACTTATACTGTTAAAAGAAAATATATAGCTTAATCCTAGGAATGTGTCGCGAAGTCCTTATCCTCTTCTTATTCTTTTTTGTACAAGTAATCTCTTACATATATTCCTTTGAGTTTTGAACAATTGAAATCACCTCCGGTCAAAGATTTCATAGTAGAGAGTTAATTGGAATCAAAGAGTTCCTGACCTGGCACATCAATGGCAGAAGCATGATATTTGCGAAACTCCTCCTTCCCCTTGTCTGTCCGATTCCCAATTGAGACGCCAAAAGTTGATCCACGTGGATAACCACCGATAAATGCTTCAGGAAACAACACCAGCTGAGCACCATATGAAGCCGCTTCAGCAAGAAGCCTCTCAGCCTTATCTAAATAATGCCAAGTAGTAAGAATACCAATTCAAGAACTTAACAAAATAGAAGACTTCTAGATTTTTAAAGGAAAAAAGACTGCAACGTTTAGATTAGAAAATTCCAGCTTTGCAGCCACAAAGCAACCAAATATGATTTGATGAAGTAAATTCGATGTTTTTGGTTCTTTTCTGCCCCATGCACTAAAACAAAACCTTTCCACTTCATGTGCAAAGACAAAGAGTAAAGGAGGTAAATAAAAAGGATATAATTTGATTATTTGACAAAGACAAGATTGATTGAGGACAGTGCACACTGCCAACAACATTCAAACTCTGAACTTCCATGCTTTCTGCTAATAGCAACTAATAATAAACATGTAAAACCTTGCAATACAACGGATCAGCTCCACAAACTCTGCTCATCACTGGTTAGAGGACTTAAGTGTACGTGGTCCTAAATCAAGAGAACCACATGCTAAAGCTTAAAGAATGGGCCTTTGAAAAGAACGGAATTTTTGAATGAGAATAAATCAACGTAAAGTACCATTAAAAGGAGATGTTTAGAAGTAAGCTGAAATGAGTTCCCGAGACAGAAGTTCCTTTCTTTAATCAAGGCACATATTTAGGACACCATAGAAATCTCCCTCCTACCGAGGATATGACCTTAGGTAAGAGGGTGTGGAGGACATGGATTAGACAGAGCTTTGTCTTGTTGTTCATTCGTATTAGTAGTCATTGTGCTCAACCGCCATTGGAATTTCTTTTTTTGAAACCAACTGCCATAGGATTTATCTTGAACAGGACAATACTAAACAACGACTATACTTGGCAAAGCGAGTTGAGGAATGTTACCAGTGAGTTTTCTATTTACTAGGAACAAGAAATTGGAAATGTAATCTAAGAAAAGACTACTTTAGAGCTACCTTATCATCTAAATGAGAAATTTAAAATCAGTTTTGAACTTCATCTACCAGATTTATCCAAGTTCAAAGAAATAATTGTCTCCTATCCAATCTTTTGTCTACACAATAGTGCTTTGATTTTGTAGTTCATTCTTCTTGCATTATACGTGTAATATTTATTTTTCCAGCATTTATGTCTTTCTTCACTAAGACCCCGCTTTAAATACACTTTGCGCTTGAAATCCTCATATATCTTGATGCTTTTGTACACCTTATGTGTATGACAACTCCAAGTAGGAATATAATTATGAGTAGTGAAAATGGTTAAATAGAAATAGAAACAAATGGAATCAAGAGGAAGCAAAGTGATTGTAGAGGGTAATAACCCTTTGGTTGCAATAATAATAGCCCTTTGGTTCTATCTATTCCATTTGCATTCATCCTAAAGTCATTTTCTCTATAATTAATTACAAGCACAACCTTTGCCAGAATTTAATGCATCCAGCAAAATGTATCTTTCCCTAAGTTTTACAGATGGAGCCTGACCGCTTTTGTCACAATCCAAGGTGATTACAAGGAATGGTTCATTCTTGTCTAAACATTAGGACTATTACAATGTGACTGTCGTTGGTTATGCACTGCAGTCTCGAAACATTCTCAACTTAGCTTTTAATTTTAAACAATAGTAGAGCTACATGGAGTGGGGTTTTTAATTATCAGACAGACACCTCTCCCCCTCTCTCTATTTGTGCCCAGTGCCCCATACTTGGACAGAGGTAGGGGTGGCAAACTTAAGCACAACCCGACCCAACCCGTTGAAGTTTGGGCGGGTTATTAGCTCAACCAATCTCAACCCAACCCATTTCAGCCCATTTAAAACTGGGTTGATATGCAACCCGAATTAATTCGAGAGAGATCTTCTTAAAATATTTTCAAAACACTTCTTTTTTCAATTTGATGTGTTTCATATAGCCTCTGGAGTATTATATGATAAAAAGATACCACCTAAACTCAAAGGTAAGTTTTACGGGATGGTAGTTAGACCGTCTTTGTTGTATGGGTGGAGTGTTGGCCTATCAAAAACTCACATGTCCAAAAGATGCAGGTCACGGAGATGAAGATGTTGAGATGGATGTGTGGGCATACAAGGAGTGATAAGATTAGGCATGAGACCATTCAGGAGAAGCTCGAGGTGGCCCCTTTGGCTGATAAGACGACGGAAGCGAGACTGCGTTGGTTTGGAGATGTGCAGAGAAGCAGTATTGATGCTCCTGTTAGGAGATGCGAGAGGTTGGATTTAGGAGTTACACGGAGGGGTAAAGGTAGACCGAAGAAGTACTGGGGTGAGGTGATCAGACAAGGTATGGTGAAACTTGATCTCACCATGGACATGGCCTTAGTTGGGACGGAGTGGAGATCGCGTATAAGAGTACCAAGCTAATAGGTTAGTAGAGGTAGGTCGATATATGACTTCGTGATATAGTAGGTTAGTAGGAGTAGTGATATCTTTACATCGTATGTTGTCATAATTAGTCCTATATTTGTTTACTTTTAGTGTATTTACATTGTCTTTATATCTTGTGTTACCTTTTTGATATGTTGATTTTATTGTATTTGTAGATTATCATGTGCTTTTTCTTATTAGTCACTCTTTCTGTTCCCTTTCTTTTCTTTTCCTTTCCTTTTTTCATATCTAGTTTATTCTGCTTATGGACTTTTGAGACGAGGGTTATCAGGAAACAACCTCTCTACCTTTATAGTAGTGGTAAGATCTGCGTATATTCTACCCTCCCCAGACCCTACTTATGAGATTCCACTGGGTATGTTGTTGTTGTTATGTTTTATATAGCCATAATAAAGAAAAATATAATTTAATTAAATAATAAAATATTGAAAAAGAACAAATAAAATAAGTAAAACTTAGTAAAAATTTGGTAGGGTTGGATCTTGACCCGATTTATTACCCGTTACTCAACCCATTTTGACCCAAGCAAATTTGGGTTGGGTTGGGTTGGGTCTTGACCTGTTTGGTGTCTTGACCCATTATAACCCATTTAAATTTGACCCAACCCGACCAATTGCCACCCCTAGACAGAGGCACCAGGTAATAGTGTCCACCAAGACGATAATAAGTAATCACCTAGTATTTTTGTCTCAGCTGAATTTGAAAGCCTAAGACCTTATAGTTCTCAATACCATTTCATTAGTCACTAGGTCATATCTTTGGTCAAAGGTGATCATTTACTAATCCATTCATCAAGTACAAGCCTATCGTGGAAAACCCGTATAACAAATGTCCAATCCACCCATTAGAGCTTGTTTGGATGAGTGTTACATGTCTTTCATAATATATCAAATTGTGACCCTTCAGGTGGCCGAGTGATCTGGCCTTGGGACTTACATGTTGGAGGTCTCAAGTTCGAAACTCCTTGCCAGCAAAAGCAAGGGGTTTATCTTCTGAGCCGAGCTCATCACACCAGGCTTGCCTAGCGCGGGTACCACTCCTCTGTAGTTTTCGAGTTACTGCGCACCCATTTTGGGTATGGTTGCAGGTTCCCTTGTCATCAAATATAAATACATACATATATATATCGAATTGTATCGTAATATATTGTTTTGATGAGTACAAAGCTTATATCATTTTCCATACAAGTAAATTGAATGCTGAAAATCCTAAAAGCTTGAACCAACTAAATTTAAATTCTGGATCTGCCATAAACAATACAATGCAATAGGTACCAATCATTCAAACAGAAACTACTAACAAATATCCACAACACCAAATCATATGAAAATCAAAACCCATTAAATAAGATTTTTGAGCTGACTGACCAAGTGTGGCTGGAGTATCATAGAAGATGGTGGAAGCTTGAACTACGGTAGCACGGACAGTGGAGGATAAGGAATCACCACTCATCTCCACTTCAGCAAACAACGGCCCTTCGTTCACTGTTGGGGTTGGGACCAGAGCCATTTGATTTTTTTGTGCTTCTCAATTTTGTAGATTTGTGTTTTATGTATTTTTGGAGTCTGCTATAATTGGAGGAAAAATAAGGAGGTTCAAGTCCTCTGTTTTTTTGGCTTTTTTTTTAAAAAATAATAAAAAGAAAGGATATTTCTAGAACATTTTAGAAGGGGGAGACTGTAAAAAGTGTTTGGCATGCTTGTTTGAATGGTTAAAAAGTAAAAACAGTCAATGCTTGTATTAAATTCACATACCTACTCAGAACATGCCCTTGACTTGAATTTAGTGTTCGACTATAATGTCGATTCGAGAGCTAAAATTTATACTCGAAGCTAAACTACTAACCTGAAACCAAGATTCAAATCTAATTCCAACCCCCAGATTTTGAGAATGAACCTTAACTCGTCTATTACCTATCGCTCAACCTCGAGGTTGAACCCCTAACCCTGAGAAATTAAACAATCCTAACATCACCCCCAAGATTGAGTCTAAAATTTCTCAACCCAAGTCCCAACCTAGAACCTCAATCCTACGTCCTAACCATGACCTTGAGATCAACCTTTGGCCCCTTATCTTGAGATTTAATTCCAACCTCAAAATTCTAAACCTCAAGACTCAACCACAACATTAACTGATAACTTGATCGAGTTTCAAGTTAGCTTTAGGATTTGATCTCATGTTAATTTAAGGATAGGTCCCATGTTGATTCGAAGTTGGGCCTCAAGTTAGGATTACTTGACCACTACCTTAGCTTGAATCATATGTTGGGTATTAGATCTCGAGTTAGGGTCGAGTTTCTAGTCGAGTCCTAAAGTAGATTGGATCTCCAGTCAGGCAAATTTGAGTCAAGTCTTGAGTCGAGTGAAGGTGAGACAGATCCCATTCAGAAAGTAGTAGGTTGAGGTGCTATAAATTTGGTGGATTGGGTGCGATAAAATTGAAAAAGAATTTATGAAAATATTTTCTTTTAATAAGAAAGGCATTTTCTCTCTCTAAATTTGAGAAAAATATATTTATTTAAAAAATATTTTAAAAATAATTAAATTAATCGAACATGAAAAAATATAAAAATATATCTTAAAATACAATTTCCCCCCTATCAAATTCATCCCAAAAGTTAATTGTCTTTAAGAAACTTATTTTCTTTTTTATATGATTAATAGTTTATGGTATTCAAATGTTTTGTTTTTTAAGAAAAAACTTTGTGAGGTCCCACAAGGTGAACTTTTTAGACAATAAAATGCAATTTTTGGTTGGAATTATTTTTTGAAAATAAGGTATAAACTGAGTTATTCTACTGATATAAAAATAAGATGTGTGATTTTGCAACACAATTTTATTAAGACGAGCGGCCATTTGTGAAAGTTTCTTTAATATATTTATGTCAAAATATACTATATTCTTTTTTGATTTTAATGAATTTTTAATATAAAATTCGTAGCTTTAAATTCGATTGAAATTTTAATATAAATCTAATGTTAATGTAGATAAATTCTAATAATTTTCTAAAATTTTAGTATGTATGTAAATATAAAAATTACTAAAATTTTAATAAATATTGAGTTACAAACTCAATGTTTCTCTCTTTTCTTAAATGCAAGATATTTATTTATAAGAATTTTAAAATCAAAGTCATCAATTTAAATTCAATTCGTATCTCAACAAAATCCCTATTTAAGAATTCATTTGTTAGCTAATAAAGAGGCAACTCACCTATGTATCAAATTTGGCATCAATTATACAATATTTAGTTGCTGGTTAGAAAGTAAGTAATTACTTACAATAAAATTACTATGACGTTTACGATATTTACTATGCAGTAGCTGAATGCCAAACACATAGTTGTGTTGTCGGTATTAAAATAGTCTTCACTTTCTAATTCTAACTACCCTCATTGTTTTGATGACAGTTGGCGTGATTGACTAACAAGATAGAAAAGATATTTTTCGTTATTTAATAAAATTAAATTTTCAACCTTATCCTATATATGACGATTATATTTGTTTTTTGTTTTATCTTTTAATATAAGAAAAATTCTAAATATTTTCTAAAATTAAATTGACCATTCACATAATGCCACATCATCACTTTGCTACTTGGGGTTGGGGAGTTGTGTACTTTTTAGAAACAAAATCAAAATACATTTGTAGAGTTGAAAGGAATGTTATATATAGGTTATGAAGAAGATTTACTCTTAAAAGTACAATTGTCAGTTCACATTATTCAATTAGTTTTCTTCTCTGTATTGACTCTTTCAACGCTTCCATACAATGACTGAAGCCGCTGCCGTCTCATCCGTTCCGCCGGTAACAGTCACCGGCGGTGAATTCCGGGACGAGTCTTTACCGGCGGATCCGCTTTTACAGTCTGGAACTTACATTGACGCTGAGTCAAATGTAAGCGTAGAAACCACAACACCGAGCAAAGGTGTGGTTCCAGAGGAGGAAAGGAACGTTCCCGATCTGACTCCAGCGCCGGCGGAGAGTGCTCAGGAGACGCAGAATACGCCTTCGGCGGTTGAAACAACTCCTCCGCCGCGTTATGGGAGTAGATCGATGGAGGTGAGTGTTGAAAGGCCGAGCTGGTTGCCAATGGACTGGAGGTTTGAGGCGAAAGTTCGCACCTCTGGTGCTACTGCTGGAACTGTTGACAGAGTAAACATTTCGTCTCTTGCACTATATACACACATGTTGTTGGACTTAACTTGTGCTGCATTTGGACTTTTCGCCTCTCTTATCCTCTAGTTAACAGAAGGAATCTAGTTTTATTCTTTATTCCTCATGGATTTTGAATGCTATGTAATTATTTGTCTTATTATTGGTTGTGTCTACTTTTATTCTGCTGGTTATGTTTATATTTCTTATAATGCGTTGACATGTGTTACTTGAGCGTCTAGCCAAGGGTTTTTGGAAACCTCTTTACCTCTCAGGAGGTATGAGTTAAAGGTCTGTATACATTCTTCCTCCTAAAACACCTCTGGTGGGATTGCGCTGAGTATGTCATTATTGTTGTTTGCCCTGTTTTATGTTTTGATTATGAAGTAAGTTGCTGTTCAATAGTTTTTTGTTTGCTGTGTTCAATAGAAGCAGAGATTGTTGTGTTCTGATTATAAACAAATGATAGGCTGTTATTCTACGAGTTTGTTATCCATTGAAATTATTGGTTTCTTCTTTTTGACTCAATCTATAGAACTTTGCTTCAGTAAGATTGTTAGCATTTTCTGTTGAAGCTGGAAATGATATTCCCTTCAAAGTTTCAAGAATGTTTGAACTTTGATTAAATGATTATATCTTTGGTGCTGAGAATGTTTTTTCCATTGAAGGAGATAAAGGAGCAAGTATCAGAGTGACTTTTTTGTTTCCTTTTTGAACCTTCTTTATGTGGATTAACTCTCTCTCTTTCTGTTCTAGCGAAAATGATTTACATGAGGAAAGGAAAAGCTTCTTCTGGATAAGTGCAAGTGCAACATGTTATTTTAGTAGGATTTAGGTTTGGATGACCTCATGATGAAATTGTAGATTTCGTATATAATTTAGATGAGGAGATTATATTTTCCTTTGAAAAGAATTCTTGTTTTTTCAAGTGGAAAGGGTAAGTAGAAACAGTTGGTTGAGTGCATATGCATTGAACTGAGTAATTTTCCTGCCTTCTTAATTTTCTCATTTATTACATGATTTTGTGAAGAAAAGTGTGAACTTGAGAGTGCTGATATGCCATCGGGAATGTGGCAGTGTAGGGAGATTGAATGGTTTGTATGAAATTATCAGTCCCTTTGTCCAACTAATTTGATTCCATACAGAAGCTAACATCGAACTTTTGACCAAAAAGACTACATTTGATCCAAAAGTTCTAATTTAAAAGTGTTAAAGTTGTTTAAGTGGTTTTGCAAAGGCATAGATGAGCTTTTTCTCAAATGGTAATGGCATAAATGAGCATTTTCTCAAAGTTCGATGGCATATTTGGGCCTTTTCCCAAATAAATATTAGAATGTAGATGATAGATACAGTACAAGGATAAAATATAGATATTGAAATGGTGACTAGAATGTGGTAATGATATAAATGTCTCATCAAGTGAAAAATATTATAGGACTTTGAATTTTTTTCGTATGGAAAGATACCTTAAATTTCTGTACAATTTAACATTTACAGCTTTCGTTTTTAAAGGGTTTTGCAAAAGCAGACTCTTTTTCTTGGCATTTGGCTGAAATGCAGTTTTTAAAGTATTGTCACGGAAAAAAAAAGGAAGAATAGAAAAATTCTCTTCTCAAAATTTTCAACCCTACCATAATCTTTTTCATGCTCTGGTGTTATTTTTATAGTAAATCAAAGAAGAGAGGTCAAGAGGGTTAGACATTTTCTGACCATTTTGTATAAAATTATCTGTTGTCCTCTCCACCAAGTTTATAAGCTACTAACGAACTGTAGAAAACAACACAGTAAGTGTTTGTTATTCTACAGCAACATATAAGTTTCGATATCTGTTGTAGTAGCTTTGTCATTTCCTGTTTTTGACTCCAAACAATAGACCAAATGAACTCCTTTATTATTCCATAGTCTATCTAGTCTGATTCTCCTTTTGTTTTTGGAAAGTGAATCATAAAGCATCTATACAAGCAAATATTTGTCTTCCTAATCATAACTACGACTATTAACACAAATTATGATTGTAGTAGTTGGTTAGGATTTTATTCTTTAAACAATCTCATTTCTTTAATCCATCTGTTGTGTGAAAATCCTTCTATAGCTCCAACATGGTACTTGTGCCTTTAGGTTAAACATGAAACTTCTTTGCTCAACCCATTGAAGTAACGTAAAAGGGACAATTGTCCCTCTACTATTTGATGAGGAGCACTCTTGCCCTTCGTTAGAAAAGTGGCACTTTTAAGCCATGCCATGACAAAAGCTGGGCATTTATTCCTTTGATGGACTAACCAGCCATTAGTCTCTACTAAACCTGGTAATACCCTACTGGTTTGCATTCAAACCCAATGACGTAGCCAGAAATTTCGTGATGGGTGTTCAAGCTTTGAATAAGTAATTTTTTTAATAATCGGGTATACCGAAAATTTTAAACTACACAATATCAGTAAATGGAGTAATATTTATATATGAATAGGTTTTAAGAGGGGAAAAAAAGGTAGGCCATACATCCTTAAAAACTACAACCTATTGATTCTATTAAGAATTCAACCTAAAATGCTAAAGCCCATTGCTACTGAGAATCCAACCTGAATCATATAGCCTTATAAGTTTATAACCAATAAATGCTACTAAGAATTAAATCTTAATAGAAGGCCACTGCCAGGAATCAAACTCGTGAGCACATGCCTAAAACCTTTCATCAACCCTCTTTACCATTGGGATGCCTCACCTGGATGTGTTAAGGTGTTCAAAATGTTGTATAAATGCATTTAATGTCATTTTACCTATAAACACAACAATTTTGCATTGAAGGGTGTTTATCTGGTAACTGTAGCAACATCGTAGCTCTGCCACTGTTCAACCCCAATTAAACCTTAAATCAATCCCCTTTGGTTTTACCCGACACATCCTCTTTTTTTCCCATAAACGAAACGATGCCATTTCCTTGTTTCTCCCCCCCTCCCCCCCCACCCCTCCAAATCGGACCCATTCAATTTCACTTTCTAATTCATGTTAAAAAAAAAAAACTGTGCAAAAAATTTTTAACTCAGCTTTCCTATATCAACAATTTCTCTTTTTCCTTGATTCATAGATAACAATTGAAAAGCATGAAAATTTCTTGCTTTATTTCTGTTGAGGAGTTCAATCATTTAAGGGTTGTAATACAATAGCAAAACTTCATCTGTGATTTCTCCAATTTGAATTTCAGAAGGATTGTTCTGATACCTCGGTGAATTACGATTCTGATATAGGATCATGAGATTTACTCATAATGTAGATGTAGTGAAACTCCATTTCAGTCTCTTCTATATTGAAATTTAAGTCCTTTCTTTGTGAATCTTGGCCAGTTTGTGCACTTCTGGAACCTGGGATCTGGGTTTTAAATCTTGCTTGTGAAAGGTTGAAGTTTAGATGATCTTGGAACCTTATGAGTCAAGAAATAGAAAATATTTGCAGCAAGAGGAGGTGAAAATGAGGGATAATATTGTCAAATTCGCCTTCGCCTCTAGCTATATGCTGTGTTCGTGTGCTTTATTCAAATGAAGTGAGAATTTACTCTCCTCTGTTTCTGGAAACATGGAGTTTTTTTTCGAAGTGAACGGGTTTGTTTATTTTATGGGTAAAAAAGGGGGTTGGTCTGGGTAAAAAAGGGATGAGTTGGGTAAAATTACAGGGGATTTATTTTGGGGTTAAATTGTGCTTGAATCGCGAAACAGTAGGGTCGGACCGGGTTTAGTCAGCACTAATGGCGGGTTAGCCAAGTGCATAAATGTCCTACTTTTGTCACGGCAGGGGCTTAAAACTGCCATTCTACTGACGGAGGGCAAAAACGCTAGTAGAATAGTAGGACAATTTTGACCCTTTTCCGTTGAACTAATGAGAATGGAATTGAGGTTGAGTGTAGTCCAGAAAGTTTAGTTTGATGACCTGATGTGCTTGAGAAACAGGAGCAAATGATGATAATGTGCTTATTGAAGGTACCATTATTATTATTATTTTTTTTTAAAAATGTGTTTATTGAAGGCAATCGCCAGAAACTCTCTGGAGGTGTATGAGGAAGTGTGTAATCGTTCATATCTCCTTAGTACCCAAAGTTATCCGATATCTATACTAGTGAGTGGAGGCAAATATCCTGAGGAGCATTTGTCATGCAGCCATGCTGTACTACCGTTATTCCCAAAAGAAAAAGCATCCTTCTTTCGATGTTGTATGATGTTGCTTGCCATAAAAAATTGTTTATACATGTAGTCTTCATGGCCTTGCCTCTTAGGTAGATTATGGTGGTCAAAACTTTTGCTCTCTCTCTCACTTCCACTCTTTTCTGTGATTTGTCCCTGCATGTTTGTTGTTTCACTTTCTTTATGTGTGGGATTGTTGTATTTCCTTTATTTCCACTTCCAATTGCAGGTGGTTGAGCATTATTGAGTTGGTTTAGTTGAAAATGTTACTATTTCATGCACTTTCTATTTGCATTCTTATTGTTTAATTGGAGTTGTTGACATACTGAGTTTGTATATCATTTGGCATGGGGGCTAATTGTTTGTGTCCTGGATTGTGCAGTATTATTATGAACCAGTCTCCGGGAGTAAATTCCGGTCAAAGACTGAGGTGCTTTATTTCCTGGAAACGGGTGGCAAGCGCAAGAAGGCAAACCCTGGTAGTGGCGGTGATGCTACAGTGAGTGAATGAAAACATTAATAATAACCTATGACCTTTATGTTTGTATGAGTCCCCCCTTTGCTCCAAAGAAACATGCATATTCTTACGTGTTTTGATGGTACAATTTCCTTTGCAGCCATCTGAGACCCCCCCAAGCAAAAAACAGAAGAAGAGTGGCTCGAAAACGAAGAAAATTACTTCGTTTTACTTTGATTCTGCGACTCCACCACAGAGCGTGTGCTGGGTTCAGACAGATACTTCTGCAGATACTTGGACACCTTATTGTAATGGCGGCATGGTTCCTGGAAACCGGAGACAAGAATGGGATGCTGTCTTCTCAAGTGTATCAAAGCTGAAGCGAAGGAACACACATACAGGGAGATAGGCGGCTATAGTGTGCACTAACTTGACAACGAACCTTTCTCTGTATCGATCTAGATTAGATAGTGTGTCAAATCCATATGAATTGGCGCATTTTTTTTGGTTTTAGCAAAGGGATCTCATAGTTGTTGATAAGCTTGTTTTGGTGAAGGAATAGGCTATAGTTGCTTCACCTAAATTCTGTTCATGATGTAATTGTATGGTCTGTTCTTGGAGCCATTGAATTCTTATTTTGAATTTAATTAGTTTCAAGACCTCCCGTATTTTAAGTAATATTTGATGCATTTTAGTAGGATTTACGTATGAGGATATTGTTGCAAGTGTGATTTGAGTTGTGGAAGCAGTCACTAATTAAGTAGATGGTTTACGTAATGCCTCTTTGAGGTGTGGCCTTTCCGAGTACTGTGTGAATGCAGTATTATGGTTGGATCACTCGTATAGGTTGATTTATTCATGGTATAGTAGTGATCGTCGTGTTATTTCATTTTTATGAGTAACTAATTTGTAGACATTTTCTCAAACTTATTGCGTCTAAATTATCATATTAAGAGATAGTAGTTATTTTTAGATAAGATTTTAGGTCTATTTCATGTTCTTTTGTTTTACACTTTCATAGAGGATTGATGTATAGGACATGATCAAATCATTTCAAGCGATTTTTGTTTTCAAATCTCCTGCTATTTGAATCTTTGATGAATATAATATATAAAAAGCAAATATACCCAACCAAAATTTAAGATTTTAATGAATATCCCCAAATTTTGATGTTTCTTCATACATTTTTTACCTTAAAAAATAGGAAGAAGAGTAAGGATATGCTCCCCGTGCCATGAACAAACGTAACTCCATTATTACACAAATCATCTACAAGTAGCCCTTCATTTTCCCACGTGAAGTTGGGAGGACTCTAATTGTTAAATTTAATTGAGATTGTAAAAATAATTCATCAAAAATATAAAATAATTTAGTCAAAAATTTAAAAATCACAATATGAAAAGTTGTATTAAACATAAAAAATAGATCAAAAATATGTAACTCAAGAAATTTATACTAGCAGTGTACTATTCAAATTTAATCGAGCTCAAATACGGACTCCATACACTCGCAAAAAACAACAAAAAAGTATTTACACTAAATATTTCAGAAATAGACCAAAAAGAACTGCAAATATTATACATTATACATCCAAATAAGAGTCCTCCTAAAATATTTTCGATTATTTATTAATTTTAAATAAATATGTTAAGTTTTAAAGGACAAAAATGCTAAAGACTACTTTGAACCCATTAAAAAAGATGAGGGATCATTTTGTTGTTTCCAGAACTGGACCAACTGGTTTATACAAAGTTCTAAACTTTTACCTTTTTTCTCTTTAGACATCACAAAGGGGTGAAGAAATTGGAGAAAAAAGTTAGGGATTTCAGTAGCTGCAGCTTCTACTATGTTTCCTCGGTGTAGATTTAGCACGAAAGTAGCGATTTTGCACCTCTTGGCAACGTTTATGTCATCTTACACTCTTCGGACTCCACTTGTGAGATTACAATTGATATGTTATTATTATTGTTGTTGTTATTGTTATGGTGTTAATATGTGTTATTGTAAATGGTCATTTTTTAACTTTTAACATAACATGATTCCTTGTGAGCTTATTATCAAGGGTATGATATTAGATATGAGAGTTTAGAGGTGGCGCATTAGGGCGGAAGGTTGGTCGGTAGTTGACATTCTCTCATATCTTGGGCTAATTGTGGGCATGACCTTAGA
This sequence comes from Solanum clarkiae, assembly GCA_011800125.2. Classification (NCBI taxonomy): domain Eukaryota; kingdom Viridiplantae; phylum Streptophyta; class Magnoliopsida; order Solanales; family Solanaceae; genus Solanum; species Solanum clarkiae. The sequence continues at coordinate 23,384,303 of JAABOM020000007.1, forward strand.
TAGAAGAATTTGGTGTTCACGAATTAGAATAAAAGGTTAGTTGGTAATTGAGCATTCTGTTGCATCTTGTGCATAACAGGAACATGACCTTAAATAGGAGGGTCTGCTGGTCGCAGATTAAGATAGAAGGTTATTTGATAGTTGAAAGTTCTCTTGCACCTTGTGCTTACTGGGGACATGACCTTAATAGGAGATTTTGCTTCTTGTGGATTAGGAAAGAAGGTTAGTTGGTAGTTAAATGTTCTCACTTCTCTAAGGGATAGGCTTGGTAGGTTATACATGTACCTACTTTCTTGCTGGCAGTATTAGCACTATTCTCGTAGTTTTTTGTTCTTCGATTTCAGTTATCACTTGTGCTTTTGTGCTTCAGTTATCAGATCATTTCATTGTGCTTCAGTTATCACATCATTTCGTTGTCCTAGTGTTCTTTTGTCTGTATGTTCTTTTCTACTCTTCTTTTCACATTATTTTGTTGTCGTTGCTTCCATTTCTGTGCTTCCTCTTTCGTTGTTAACGCTTTCATTTCTTTTCACATTATTTCGTTGAGCATTTTGTTGCATCTTGTGCTTAATAGGAACATGAACTTAAATAGGAGGGTTTACTGTCGCGGGATGAGATAAGAGATTAGTTGGTGATTGAATGTACTCTTGCATCTTCTGCTTAATGGAGAACATGACCTTAAATAGGAGAGTTTGTTGGTGTTGAAGTAGGTCTTAGGCCTAACTCACACCCCAAAAGCTAGCTCAAAGGGAGGAGGACTGCCTAAGCCTTATAAGGAGACCACCCATCCCATTAACCACCAATATGGGACTTTGTGTCTCAACACCCCTCCCTCACGCCTAGTGCTTAGCATCTGGTGCGTGGACAATTCTTTTCGGGGCCCAACATTTGGTGAGATGGGCCCTGCTCTGACACCATGTTTAAGTAGGTCTTAGGCCTAACTCACACCCCAAAAGCTAGCTCAAAGGGAGGAGGATTGCCTAAGCCTTATAAGGAGACCACCCGTCCCATTAACCACCAATGTGGGACTTTATGTCTCAACAGTTGGTCGCGGATAAGGAAAGAAGGTTAGTTTCTTATTGAACATTCTCTCGTCTCTCTGAGGAATAGGCTTGGTAGGTCATACACATACCTACTTTCTTGCTTGCAGTATTAGCACTATTCTCGTAGTTTTTTGTTCTTCGTTTACGGTTATCACTTGTGCTTTTGTGCTTCAGTTATCACATCATTTCATCGTGCTTCAGTTATCACATCATTTCATTGTCCTAGTGTTCTTTCGCCTGTACGTTCTTTTCTACTCTTCTTTTCACATTATTTCGTTTTCGTTGCTTCCATTTCTGTGCTCCCTCTTTCGTTGTTATTGCTTTCATTTCTTTTCACATTATTACGTTGAGCATTTTGTTGCATCTTGTTCTTACCAGGAACAGGAACTTAAATTGGAGGGTTTACTGTCGCGGGATTGAGATAAGAGATTAGTTGGTAGTTGAACGTACTCTTGCATCTTCTGCTTAATGGATAACATGTCCTTAAATAGGAGAATTTTTTGGTCGCGGATAAGGAAAGATGGTTAGTTTCTTATTGAACATTCTCTCGTCTCTCTGAGGAATAGGCTTGGCAGGTTATACATGTACCTACTTTATTGCTGGCAGTTTTAGCACTATTCTCGTAGTTTTTTGTTCTTCGATTTCGGTTATCACTTGTGCTTTTGTGCTTCAGTTATCAGATCATTTCATTGTGCTTCAGTTATCACATCATTTCGTTGTCCTAGTGTTCTTTTGTCTGTATGTTCTTTTCTACTCTTCTTTTCACATTATTTTGTTGTCGTTGCTTCCATTTCTGTACTCCCTCTTTCGTTGTTATTGCTTTCATTTCTTTTCACATTATTATGTTGAGCATTTTGTTGCATCTTGTTCTTACCAGGAATATGAACTTAAATAGGAGGGTTTACTGTCGCAGGATTGAGATAAGAGATTAGTTGGTAGTTGAACATACTCTTGCATCTTCTGCTTAATGGGGAACATGACCTTAAATAGGAGAATTTATTGGTCGCGGATAAGGAAAGAAGGTCAGTTTCTTATTGAACATTCTCTCGTCTGTCTGAGGAATAGGCTTGGTAGGTCATACATGTACCTACTTTCTTACTGGCAGTATTAGCACTATTCTCGTAGTTTTTTGTCCTTCGATTTCGGTTATCACCTGTGGTTTTGTGCTTCAGTTATCACATGATTTCATTGTGCTTCAGTTATCAGATCATTTCATTGTCCTAGTGTTCTTTCGTCTGTAGGTTCTGTTCTACTCTTCTTTTCACATTATTTCGTTGACGTTGCTTCCATCTCTGTACTCTCTCTTTCATTGTTATTTCTTTCATTTCTTTTCACAGTATTTCGGTGAGCATTTTGTTGCATCTTGTGCTTACCAGGAACATGAACTTAACTTGAGATAAAGAGATTAGTTGGTAGTTGAACGTACTCTTGCATCTTCTGCTTAATGGAGATGACCTTAAATAGAAAAGTTTGTTGGTCGCGGATAAGGAAGAAGGTTAGTTGCTTATTGAACATTCTCTCGTCTCTTTGAGGAATAGGCTTGGTCATACATGTACCTACTTTCTTACCGGCAGTATTAGCACTATTCTCGTAGTTTTTGTCCTTCGATTTCGGTTATCACCTGTGCTTTTGTGCTTCAATTATCACATCATTTTGTTGTTTCTATTGTTCTTTCTTTTGTATGTTGTTTTCTACTCTTCTTTTCACATTATGTCGTTGTTATTGGTTCCATTTTTGTATTCCCTTTTTCGGATTGTTTTGCTATGCTTTCTAATTTGAGAGTCTATTAGAAGTCTCAGGTAGGAGCAAGATTTGTGTACACTCTATTCTTCCCAGACTCCACTTATAGGATTACACCAGATGTTGAAAGATATCAAAAAATTACATATAAAAGTAGGGATATATATAAAAATTTTATCCTCATTGTTAATTTTGGCACCATAAACTATAGTCAAATGGACTTAACCCGTACTAGAAATTGTGAAAGAATTACATGCAAAGAATGTAAGGTTATATCAAGAGAAGCCATGACCACCAAACATAGGTTGGTGGCCTTATATGTAAAGCATGAATTTAAAGTGAGAAGAGATATAAAGAATTTGATGGTGGGCTAAAGGGCGTTAACCAATTATCTTTTCCAGGAAAAGTATGATTGCAAGAATCTTGGTGGTGGAATATTGAGGTGCAAAGAGTTTCTACAACTAAAAAAAGAGTGCTGTAGAAAATTACGAAAAACAAAAAATAATGAAGAGAGAAGGTAAGGACAGTGGCGCAGCCACATACATTTAAGGGGTGTCAATCGACACCCTTTTGTTGGAAAATAATGAAGAGAGAAGGTAAGGACAGTGTCGGAGCCACATACATTTAAGGGGTGTCAATCGACACCTTTTTGTCAGAAAATTACAGTTTTTAGCTAGGTAAAAATAGTGTATCATGTATAGATATTACACATTGACACCTGTTGGCTTCTACATGATTTTACTATAAATTTTGAAACTCCTTTCTGGCTCTGCCACTGGGTAAGGAGGATATTAGTAAAGCTGGAGAGAAGCCATAGATGACTTGTACAAAATGTTAAAGGACAAAGAGAGAAAAATGTTTAGCTACAATGATTGAGAGAGAAGAACAGTAAGCACTTAAGCCAAGTGATTGTATTAGAGACAGTCCTCAAGAATTATTGACAGAAGATGATGAGATCAAAGAGAGATGCGAATGTTGTTTTGATCAATTGTTCAATTCAAACGACAAAAATAACATCTTGTATCTCCATACATTTGTGCACAATAGAAATTTTAGCTACACTTGTAGAATAAGCCCGATAAAGGTAAGTGAAACTGTTAGAATCCTCAATTATAGGGATATGATTGTTAGAATCCTCAATTATAGGGATATGACGCCAATCAAATATTTTGTAAATATTCAGCTGCCTTGTATAGAGCCCCAAGCTCCTGTATATATTGACCTAATGCCATATCTCTCAAAAATATAATAAAAATTAGAGAGAGTTTAGCCCGAGTACGTAGGCACCACTTGCCGAACCTCGTAAATCATTTGTGTTCTTTTTTCTTTATTTTTCTCTGCATGGTATTAGAGCCATAACGTTACTGTTCATCTTCACGTCACTATTCACCCTCCGAGGTTACTGTTCATCTTCACGTCATTATTCACACCTCCGATCGGAAAAATTCCACCACTGACGAGTGTGGGATTCCCTTTCTGGCCAATCCTTCAAACTCCATCGCCGGATATTTCTCCACGCGCCTCCTTTCCTCTCGAAGCCTCGTCGGCGCGTGTGCTCCAGGCCGCTCCCTCCCGACCTTCGTACCTCCCGCGATTTGTCCCATCCGACTCAGAAAGGCTTTTTTTTATGATTCGATTCGAGGAGAGTCGATCTACTGTTATGATGCCTCCTGCGACTTCTGAACGTTCAGCACTTGTCTCTCACAACACTTCTGAACGTTCAACTT
>JAABOM020000007.1:23388912-23405007 GCA_011800125.2 Solanum clarkiae
TATAAATAAAATAAAATCAAGACTCTGTAATTAAAGTATAACGATGATCTTGCTGATGCGATCATGATTAGCATTTAGGGGTCGTTTGGTGTGAGGTATAAGTTATAATAATCACGGGATAAAATGTAGGATTATTTAATCCCATGTTGGGTTGGAGGTATAAGATAATCCTTGGGCTATTTATCCCATAATTTTTGCCTTAATGATGGGATAAGTTATCCCATATATATGGTGGGATAACTTATCCCAGGCTAACTTATTCCCGGATTAATTATCTTGGGTTAAAATGTTGCCAACCAAACGACCCCTAAGAGTAAGAGTCTTGAGGTTTTACTATTACATGGGATGTATAGATTTTTCATTCAAACCAGCTTTGAAAAGAATGAACATGTAACTAAGTAACATCTCTCTGTTTAAAAGATGCAGAGCAGCAAAGGGCCTTCAATAGTATTAAATGACATGCTCCAACCATTGAGAAGTAGAAAATTTTGTTGGACGAAGTTATTTCTAATAAGAGAGGCTTCATGAATGTTGTATAATAGGGTACGAGCTTGCTGTCAATTAGTATTGCATTACTACTCCTTGTAGGTGAAAAAAAGTAATTTATGATTCTTTTGTCTTGTTGTGTACTTTGATTCTTCTGAAACTAGGTATAATACATAAATTGGATTCTAAACTTCTCTTCAAATTTTAACTTTGACATTTAACTTTCTAGAGTCCAATTCATATATTATGCCCTGAAACTAATTTTGCTTAGAATACTGAGTTTCTTACTAGAATTAAACTATCCAATGCAGGTTTATGTGAAACAAATTAACAATTACTTGAACTTGTACTATACTAGCCTTGGAATAAGAGATAATTAAGCGTCTCTCTTGGTGTTGGAAACCTTGACAGAAAAACATGTAATGTTGATATATCATGTTTTATTTTATTTAATAGGCATAATACATACATGTTTTTAACTTGACCTCAATTGACATTTATACACTCTAACGTTTGGTGTGCACAAGTAGACACTTAAATTTGTATAAAATTGAACAAATAGACATAAGTAAGATCTTAAATAGGTTATGATTCTGCTTGTTCAATTTTTGACAAGGTTAAGTGTCTATTTGTGCACCACCCAAAATTGAAGGGTATAGATGCCAGTTGAAACCAAATTAAATGACATTTATATACTATACTTCTATAAAAGTATACACAACTTGACTGAATATATATATATATGTGTGTGTGTGTGTGTGTGTGTGTGTGTGAGTTCTTCCCTTACTACCAAACCAATTACTGAACTCCACGCGAGTCTGGTACTACCAAGGGCATTTTTGTCATTTTCCCTTCCATACTCTCCGTATTGCTCCAGCTCTTTGATCCTTCACGTGAATGAGCCCACGCGTTACTGCCTCCGCTTTGCCTCTGTTTTTCCTTCTAGCTTCTTCCTTTGAAATATCACCTCTGCTCTGTAAGGCGCTATTGTATGTGACATCAAGGTGCGTCTTCTTTCCTCTCTGAAATTACTTATTCTGTCTTCAATTGGGTGTTTTCTTGAATTTGAACAACTACTGAATAAGGGGCACATGTTGATTCTAGAAATTATATACATCTGCTGAAACTAGCATTTGTTTTCTGTTGAAAATAGTAAACTTTAAATGTCTTGGTTCTTATGTTTGGTGCTATTCATATTACCGTTTGGATATTTAGGTGCACGGATTTGATGTTTTGAAGGCGCACAGGTTCATTGTATGTGTGTGAAACTATTTAGTAGCTTTTGGGGTCTAGAACTGTCATTGATATGGATACTGTAACTGAAGCCTCCATGGCGGCTCTCGGCGGTATAGTTACTTCTGTTCACTATAACAACACTTGTTCTCAACAAGCTTCTGTCATCCATTCCGTGAAGTCTCATCGGATTCCTTTTTCCGCAGATTTAATCTTCGCTTCTCCTTCCGATTCTATCTATTCCGTTGATGAATTTGGTAACTCGCCTTGTATTTTTATCACGAAACCGGGGTAAAGGAATCAAAATTTTGAGGGCTTGTTTTGAAGTCTAATTGGGAGGAATTGAGTGATAAAAGAGGTAGAATTTTCAATTAAATGAAAATTTTCCGGTTACTGCGCCTTCAACTTGTAATTTTGATGATGTAGCATGATATATAGCATCTGAAAAGCCTGAATTAGTGCCATTAGTGAATGATAAGGACAGAAAAATGGTCAATTTGGTTACAGCTGCGGATTTGGAACGATTAAAATCTCTATTCCCGTCTCTACGGAAAATGTTGGTGGGCGTGGCAATAGGGACGAGAGAATCGGATAAAGAGAGATTGAGGTATTTGGTTATATATATATATCCTCATTGGTGAATTTGGCACCATAAGCTATAGTGGATGGACTTAACCCATAGTAGAAGTTGTGATAGAACCATATGTAAGGTCCAAGGTTAGGAGAAGCTATGACCCCCAAACATAGGTTGGTGGCCTTATAGGTGAAGCATGAGTGTAGAGTGAGAAGAGATACGGAGAATGCGATGAGTGTAGAGGGAGAAGAGATACGAAGAATGTGATGGCGGGCATTAAAGAGTGCTAACCAATTAGCCTTCAAGAAAAAGTATGATTGCAAGAATCTTGGTGGTGGAGTGATTAGGTTCAAAGAGTTACTAGATCTTAAAGAAGAGTCTTAGAATGTTAACAAAAATAAAAAATAATGAAGTCTTTGAAGAGTATATGAGAGAAGGTAAGGAGGCTATTTGTAAAGTTGGAGAGAAGCCCTAGATGACTTGCACAAAATGTTAAAGGACAAGGACAAAGAGAGAAATGTTTAAACTTGAACGATTGAGACCGAAGCACAGTTAGTACTTAAACCAAGTGAATTGTATTAAAGATAGTCCTTAAGAAGATTGTGAGATCAAGGAGGGATGTGAATGCAATTTTGTTCAATTGTTCAATTTGCACCACAAGAATAACATTTTTGATCTCCATACCTTTGTGCATTATAGAAATTTTAGCTACACTTGTAGAATTAGGCCAACAGAGGTAAATGAGACCATGAGGATATGAGATTTAAGAAGCCCCCAGTCGGAATGGTTTCCTAATAGATTTTGAAAGTGTCTTTGGAGAGGTTGAAGTATGATGACTTTGCAAGCTATTTAATTCTATACTAACAAGTGTAGTATGCTTGAGGAATGAAGAAAGAGTACACTGTTTCCAATTTATAAAATTAAAGGAGATATTCAAAGTTGTATAGATTGGCTGGTCATCAAACATGTGCCTTACCAATGTAATCCCACAAGTGGAATTTGAGAAGGATCGAGTAACGTGACCTTACCCTACCTTGACTGGTAGAGAGGTTGTTTCTGAGACACTCTAGCAGATGACGCCGATGCCGAGTTGACAATAGAAAAAGACTCGACACATATTTAGGTATTGTTTTCTTCATTAAAATACTTATAACTATAAAAATATTTATATATTATTTAAAATCATAGAAAATTGACCAATCACATGCCGCCACATCACATGGCTACATGGGGTGGGGGTTTGTACTTTTAGGCAAAAATAAATTACGTTTCTAGACTTAAAAAGGAATGTTATTTATTGCTTTTGATGATTTACTTAAAAGTACAATAAAAAACCTACCGTCCGTCATTTCGCATTATTCAATTGATTTTCTTCTCTCTATTGTTTCTTTCGATGCTTGCCCTACTTATAGTTTCATATGATGACTGATACCGGCGCCGCCTCATCCATCCCGCTGATAACCATTACCGATGGCGATGAGTCGAATGCTAGCATAGAGACCACCTCATTGAATAAATGCATATCGGCAGATGAAGGAAATGTGCCTGATTCGACTCTAGTGCAGACTGAGACTACTCCTGAGATGCAAAAGGCAGCGTCAGCATCTGAGATGGTTACATCAGTGCATCAGGTGAAAAAATCGACGGAGGTGAATGTTGAGAGGCCGAACTTGTTGCTGGGGGACCGGACGTTTGAAACAAAAGACTGCACCTTTGTCGCCATTGACAGAACTGTTGATAAAGTAAAATTTTCATCTCTTAAACTACACATACATATAATGTTGGACTTAACTTGTGTTACTTTTGGTTTATTTCGGTTCTCTTATCCTATATTTCACAAAAAAAGTCTAGGGTTGTACCTTATTCATCATGATCTCTGCATGCTTTGTAATTATTTTTCTTATTATGTGTTATGTCTCCTTTTCTTCTGTGTTTTATGTTTGTATTTTTCAAAAGTGCGTTGATATGTGTTACTCGAGTCTTTCGGAAACCACCTGTTTACCTCTCAGGAGGTTGGAGTAAGGTATGATTCTACCCTCCCCAAACACCATCTGTGGAATTACACTAGGTATATTGTTGTTCTTGTTGTTTGCTAAGCGTTAAAGCTAATGCATTTGAAAATGTAGTTATTTTTTCCTCTCTAGTTTTTACTTTTGATATTGGAGTTACAATTAGAAGTTATTTAAGAAACTAGAGCATGATGGAATTTTTCGTTTGCCGTGTTCAATAGAAGCAGAGACTGTTATGTTTTGATTTTGAACAAATGATAAGCCGTTATTCTACAAGTTTTTTGTCTATTGAAATTATTGACTTCTTCTTTTTTATTCGATCTGTAGAATTTCGCTTCACTTTAAATTGTTAGCTTTTTTGTTAAAGCTGGAAATATATCCCTTCTGAAGTTTCAAGCATGTTTGAACTTTGATTAATCTGGTGATAGGATGGTTTTTCCATTGGAGATAAAGGTAGCAAGTATCAGAGTGACTCTTTTATTTTCTTTATAAGCTCCTATATGTGGATTAACCATCTCTCTTTCTTTTCTAGCTCAAATGATTTACATGAGGAAAGGCAAAGTAGAAATAGTTGGTCGTGTTTGGAGGACCTTGTGGTGAAATTTTAGATCTGATATATAATTTGGATCAGGAGATTCTATTTTTCTTTGAGAAGTATGCTTGTTTTTCATGTGGAAGGGGCAAGTGGAAACAGTTGGTTGTGTGCATGTGCTTTGAACTGACTAATTTTCTTGCCTTCCTGTGTACGATTGACCCTCCCCAATTACCATGTGTGGAATAACAATTCCACAGGATTTTTTGTTGTTGGTTTTTGTGCACTCTAGCTAATGCATTTGAAAATGTGGTCATTTTTTCCCTCTCTAATTTTGCTTTTGATATTGGAGTTTGAATTCGAAATTATTTCAGAAACTAGAGCATGATGAGCTCTTTTGTTTGTCGTGTTCAATATAAGCAAAGACTGTTGTGTTTTGTCGTCTGTTGAATTTATTGATTTCTTCTTTTTGATTTGATCTATAGAACTTTGCTCCACCGAGATTGTTAGCTTTTTCATTGAAGCTGGTCCTTTCAAAGTTTCAAGAATATTTGAATTTTGATTAAATGACTATGACTCTGGTGATGGGATGCTTTTTCCATTGAAGGAGATAAGGGGAGCAAGTATCAGAGTGACTCCTTTGCTTCCTTTGTGCATGTGCACTCCTTGATGTGGATTAACCATCTCTCTTTCTTTTCTGGCTCAAATGATTTACACAAGGAAAGGCAAAGCTTATTGTAGATCTCATACATAATTTAGGTCAGGAGATTATGTTTTCCCTTGAAAAGAATGCTTGTTTTTCAAGTGGAAGGTGCAAGTAGAAACAGTTGGTTGTGTGCATATGCGTTGAACTGAGTAATTTTCTTGCCTTCCTAATTTTTACTTTTATTACATGATTTAGTAAAGAAAACTGTGAACTTAAGGTTGCTGATATGGTATTTGGAATGTGGTAGCATATAGATGTTGATCGGTTTGTATCAAAGTATTACTCCCTTTGGCCGATTTAGTTTGACTCTGTACGAGGCTAACAAAACAGAAGTGCGTGTTTTGATGGTACAATTTCTTTTGCAGCCTTCTGAGAACATTACTTCTTTCTACTTTGATTCTGAGAATCCGCCAGATCGCGTGTCCTGGGTTCAGATGGATTCTGATGCAGATACGTGGACACCTTTTGTTGATGGCAGCATGGTTCCTGAAACCCAGAAACAAGAATGGGATGTTGTCTTCTCAAGCGTATCGAAGTTGAAGGAAAGTAACACACAAACAGGGAAATAGGCTGGTTTATGAACCTTTCTCCATATCTTTCTAGACTAGATGGTCTGTCAATTGCCATCTGAATTGGCCTTACTTTTTTGGGTTTTAGCAAAGGGATCTCATAGCTGTTGATAACTTCTTGTTTTGGCAAAGTTTGTTTCACCTTAACTCTGTTTATGATGTTTTGGCACCTTTGAACCCTTATTTTGAAATTAATTAGTTTCAAGACCTCCCATATTAGGTATTTACCAATGAATTTGCAGCATTTTACCAGGATTGATATATGAGAATATTCTTGCAATGTGAAAATACTCTAGTTAGAGTATGATGAGGTCTTATCTTAATGCTTGTGAAGTTTGCATCGAGTTACAGGTTTGGACCGTGGAAGCAGTCATTAATTAGGTAAACGGTTTACATTACATCCCTTGAGGTGTGACCTTTTCGGATTCTACATGAGTACATGATATTTTGTGCGTCAGTTTATTTTTTTCTTCTTAATTATTATTATTTGCGTAGATGGTTGGATCACTCATATAGGTTGTGTTATTTTCTGTTAAATGTAAATTTCTTCTTGGTGTAGCTTTGATTGTAGTGTAGTTTCATTTTTGTATCAGTGGCTAATTTGTAGAGATTCTCCCAAACTTGATATGTGTAAATCATATTAAGAAATTACTGGTTCTAGATATCATTTTAGGTCTATTTCGTTCTTTTTCTCACTTCTATACGGAGGATTGGTGCCTCTAAAGGTCGACATAGGATACGATCAAATCATCTTAGGTGATTATTATACAAACTTCTAAACTTTTCCTATTTTCTGGACAACAAGAAAGGAGGTGAAGCAATTGGAGAAAGAAAGTTTGGATTTTTTTCTTGTCATGGTAGATAGAGATTTATTAGGTTGTAAAAATAATTGAAAAATAGTTGATAGAAGTAAAATTAATATTAGTACTGGCGGTGACAAGACTGTAGAGATTTCAGTAGCTACAGCTTCTACTATGTTTCTTGGGTTTCGATTTTGTCCAACAGATGAGGAGTTGATTTCTTATCTCTTAAAGAAAAAGGTTGAAGGGTCTTGTAAATAGGTCGAAGTTATTTCAGAATTTGAGATTTGGGAACATGAACCTTGGGATCTTCCAGGTACTCACTTCCCCATTTTTAATTTTCTTTCTTGTCTTTTTCTTTAACTGTATTTCTTTGAATTATTGCGTCTATGTATTAGTACGGTATGTTTGTTGGAGTATACTGGTTATGTTGTTGTGGTTTTAATATGTGTTATTGTAGATGGACACTTTTGACTTCTACAGAGACATGATACATCTTAAGCATACTGAGGACATGACCTTAAATAGAAGGTTTTGGAGGTTCAGGTTAGGGTAGAAGATTAATCGGTAGTTGAGCATACTCTTGCATCTTGTGCTCACTGGGGACATGACTTTGAATAGAATATTTATTGGTCATGGATTAGGATAAAAAGTTAGTTATTAGTTGAGTGTTCTCTTGTATCTTGTGCTTATTAGGGACATAACCTTAGATAAAAAAGGTTGGTGGTTGCGGATTAGAGTAGAATGTTATGTGGTAGTTGAATGTTCTCTCGCTTCTCTACGGGGTAGGCTTTGTGGTGATGCATTTACCTATTATCTTACCAGCAGTGTTAGCACTATTCTCGTAGTTTCTTGTCCTTTGATTTCTATTATCACATGTTCTTCTGTGCTTTGATTATTGCATTATTTCATTGTAGCTATTGTTCTTTCTTTTGTCTGTTGTTTTCTACTTTCTTTTCACATTATTTTATTGTTAGTGCTTCCATTTATGTATTCCTTTTTTCGAGCTACTTTGCTATGTTTTCTAATTTTAGGGCCTATTAGAAACAACCTTTCTATCAGGGTTGAGATTTACGTAGACTCTACTCTTCGTAGGCTCCATTTATGGGATTGCATCGGCTATGCAGATATTGAAAGATATCTAAAATTGATATCTTATCGGTATCGTATAGCATTGGGCTATTTTTTAATAGAAATAATTGAGAAAGAATTAAAAGAGTAGCGTGAACTACTAAAGCTATGCATTAAAATATGAGTATTCATCAAATATGTTTTACTTTTACAAATTTATTAAATATCTCATTTTTGACAAATTTAAAGAACCAAAATAATTCAGACCTATTACCAAAGATGAGGGACCATTTTTGTTATTTTCTCATTTTTTTTTTTATATAAATGACACTCCCTCCGTTTAAAAAATAATGACCTAATTTGATTTGGCATGGAGTTTAAAACAAGAAAGAAGACTTTTCAATCTTGTGGTACTAAATTAAAGTTATGTTAAATATACCAAAATGCCCTTTAATTTTGTGGCCTTAAACATGCCATGTGGAAAGTTGAAATTAAAATTTTACCATAAAAAGAAAATGGGTCATTCTTTTTTAAACAAACCCAAAAAGGAAAGTAAGAACAATCTCCTTTTCTTTTTAATTCGTTTAGAAAACATGATCCGTTTTGTTTTTTTGCAACACTAATTTTAGCTTTTCACATGATATTTTTAAGGCTAAGATTAAAGTTTTGCTCTATTTTGCATAATTTTAATTTAGGACCAAAAAATTAAAGAACCTTCTTTATTTTTAAATTTTTCGTGCCAAATGAGATTAGGTCATTCAAATTATTAGTTTTTTAGACTAGACCAAGTGGTTTATGCAAATTCAACACACAAAGAAAGATGAACAAATTGGAGAATTGTTTTTTCTCTCTGTGATGAAAGATGAAGATTTATTAGGTTTTAATGGAGAATTTGTTGAGATTGTAATGGTGAGAGAGATGTAGAGATTTTAGTAGCTACAACTTCTACTATGTTTCCTGGTTTTCGATTTTGTTTGACAGAGGAAGAGTTGATTATGTTATTGCATGAAGAGCAAGGGTGAAGGCTCCGAAAATGTGTATATTGCTCAAGTTGAGATTTAGAAACATGAACCTTGGGAACTCCCAGGTACTCAGTTCCCCATTTTAACTTTTTTTTGGTCTTTTTTTTTAAAAAAAAAAACTGTGTTAATATGGATTATTCCATCTTTGTATGGGTAAGGTTTGTGTTTATCTTATCTTCGTCAGCTCCTGGGATGACATTAGTTATATTGTGGTTGTATCATTTATATGTGTTATCGCCTTTGTATGGGTAAGTGTGTTTATATTTTATCTCACCATATTCCATTTGTGTAATTATATTTATGTTTGTTGTTGTATAATATTAGTATGTGTTATTGTAATGGCCACTTCTAACTTTCAAGAGCATATGATGAATCTTGAGTTTATTGAATACATGATTTTAGATAGAAAAGGTTTGTAGGTAGAGGATTAGGGCTGAAGATTAGTCAGTAGTTGAGAATACTCTCGTAACTTGTGCTTGTTGCGGGCATAACCTTAGATAAAAAGAGTTTGGTGGTAACAAATTTTGGTGGAATGTTTATTGGTAATCGAGCGTTCTCTTGCATCTTGTGCTTACAAGGAACAACAACAACAACAACAACAACAACAACATACCCCAGTGCCTCAAAAGGCTCCCGCTCATTGCATCTTGTGCTTACAAGGAACATGACCTTAAATAAGATGGCTAGCTGGTCGTGGATTAAGATCGATGATCAGTTGGTTGTTGAAACATTCTCTTGCATCTTTGCTTACTGGGGACATGAACTTAAATGAGAGTTTGTTGGTTGCAGATTAAGAAAGAAGGTTAGTTGGCAGTTGAACGTTCTCTTGCTTCTCTGTGGGATAGGCTAGGTGTGTCATACATGTAACTACTTTCTTACTAGTAGTATTAACACTATTCTCGTAGTTTCTTGTCCTCCTTTTCAATTATCACATGTGCCTTTGAGCTCGGTTATCACATCATTTCATTGTCGCTATTGTTCTTTCTTCCATATGTTGTTTTCTACTCTTCTTTTCACATTATTTTGTTGTTATTGCTTCCATTTCTGGTACTCCCTTTTTAAACTGCTTTGCTATGCTTTCTAATTTGAGTTTCTATTAGAAATAACCTCTCTATCTCTCCGAGGTAGGGATAAGAGTTGCATACACTCTACTCTTCCTAGACTCCACTTATGGGATTGCACCGGATATATAGATGCTGAAAGATATCTAAAATTTACTTATAAAAGTAATGATATATATACAATTTTTATCCTCGGTGGTAAATTTGGCTCCATAATCTATAGCCAAATGGACTTAACCCATACTAGAAATTGTGATAGAACCACATGTAAGGACTGTAAAGTTGTACCAAGAGAAGCCATGACCACCAAACATAGATTGGTGGCCTTACAGATAAGGCATGTGTATGGAGCAAGGAGATACGAAGAATTTGATGGTGGCATTACAGGGAGCTAACCAAATAGCTTTTCACGAAGAAGTATGATTGCAAGAATCTTTGTGGTGGAATGATGAGGTGCAAACCGTTGCTAGAACTAAAAGGAGTGTTGTAGAAAGTTATCAAAAGCAAAGGATTGTCAAGCCTTTGAAGAATATAAGAGATAAGCTGAGGCTATTGATAAAGCTGGAGAGAAGCCCCGGATGACTTGCACAAAATGTTAAAAGAGTATATTTTTCAGAGTTAAAAGTCATCTAATCAAAGTTCAAATATTCGTGAAACTTTGAAAGGAATATATTTTCTTGCTTCAACAAAAAAAGCTAACAATCTCAGTGAAGCAAAGTTTTATAGATCGAATCAAAAATAAGAAACTAATATTTTCAATAAACGACAAACTTGTAGAATAACAGTTTATCATTTGTTCATAATCAAAACACAAGAGTCTTTAACGTCACCAGTTTCTAAAAAAACACGAGTCTTTGCTTCTAGTTAACACATCAAACAAAAAATTTCGTCATGCTTTAGTTTCTGAAATAACTTCTGATTGAAACTCCAATATCAAAAGTAAAACTAAGAGGGGGAAAAACAACCACATTTTTAAATGCCTTAGCTATAACACACAATAGCCAACAACAACAACATACCCACTGCAATTTCACAGGTGGTGTTTGGGGAGGGTAGAATGTACATATACCTTACTCCTACTTCCTGAGAGGTAAATAGGTAGTTTCCCTTGAGTAACACATCAATACATTTTGAAAAATACAAACATAAAACATAGAAGAAAAGAAGATATAACTCATAATAAGAGAAATAGAGAAATAATTACATAGCATTTAGCAATCATGATGAATAAAGTATAAACCTGGATTTCTTTTGTTAAATAGATGATAAGAGAGGTGAAATAATCCAAATGCAGCATTAGTTATGTCCAAAACTATATGTATATGTAGTTTAAGAGACAGGCTTTTCACTCTATCAGCAATTCTAGCAGTGGAAACAGAGGTGCAAACTTTTGTTTCAAACTTCCAGTCCTCCTGCGACAAGCTTGGCCTCTCAACATTCACCTCCGTCGATCTTTTCATCTGATGCATAGATGTAACCATCTCAGACACCGACGCCATCCTCTCCATCACTTGAGTAGTCTCTGTCGGTGCCAGAGTTAGATCGAGCACATTCCCATCATCTGGCAATACGCCTTTGTTCAATGAGGGGGTCTTAACACCATTCAACTCACCGTCAATGTAGATTCCAGGTTGCAACACCCAATCAGCCGGTAAGGAGTCATCCTTGAATTCGCCGTCGGTAAAGATCATCAGCGAGATGGATTTGACGGCAGCAGCATCAGCCATCGTATCGAGTTACTGGTGGGGGAAGCGTTGAGTCAATCGAGAGAAGAAAATCAATCAAATAATGTGAAATGACTGACAATATAGTTTTTATTGTACTTTTTATGTAAAACTTCATAGACTATAAATAACGTTCCTTTTTAACTTTAGAAACATAATTCATTTTTCAAAAGTACAGCCCCCCCAACCTAAATAGGCAAGTGATGTGGCAGCTTGTAATTGGTCAATTTTTAGTTTTTTAAATAATTTATAAATATTCTTACAGTTACATATTATTTTATTTAAGATAAAACAAAAACTAAATATATGTCGAGTCTTTTTTCTATCAACTTACATGCTGCCACGTCACTTGCCTACTTGGGGGGGGGGGGTTGTACTTTTAGAAACAAAATAAAATATGTTTCTAGAGTTAAAAAGGAATGTTATTTATAGCCTATGAAGATTTACATAAAAAGTACACTAAGAAATATATTCTCAGTCATTTCACATTATTTGATTGATTTTCTTTTCTCTATTGACTGTTTCAATGCTTCCCTACTAATAACTCCATACGATGACTGATGCTGCTGCCGTCAAATCCATCCCGCTGATGACAATCACCGACGGTGAATTCCAGGATGACTACTTACCGGCTGATCTAGTGTTACAGCGCAGAACCTACATTGACAGTGAGTCAGATGCTAGCGTTGAGAACCCCTCGTTGAACAAAGGCGTATTGCCAGATGATGAAAATGTGCCTAATCTAACTCTGCCACGGACAGAGACTACTGTGGTGATGCAGAGGACGGCATCAGTTGCTAAGATGGTCACACCCATGCATCAAATGAAAAGATCGGCGGAGGTAAATGTTGAGAGGCCGAGCTTGTTGCGGGGGAATTGGAAGTTTGAAACAAAAGCTTGCACCTCTGTCACCACTGGCGGAACTGTTGATAGAGTAAAAATTCCGTCTCGTAATCCACTTATACATATAGTGTTAGATTTGTGCTACTTTTGGATTATTTAGACTCTCTCACCCTCTATTTAACAAAACAAATCTAGGTTTATACTTTATTCGTCATGGTTTCTGAATGCTATGAAATTGTTTCTCTTGTTATGTGTTATGTCTAATTTTCTTCTATGTTTTGTGTTTGTATTTTTTAGAATGCATAGATATGTGTTACTCGAGGCGAGGTTTTTTTGGAAACTACCTCTTTACCTCTCAAGAGGTAGGAGTAAGCTATGTGTACATTCGACCCTCCCCAAACATCAATTGTGAAATTACAATTCTACAGGATTTTTTGTTGATGTTGTTTGTTGTTGTGCGTTACCGCAAATGCATTTGAAAATGTGGTTATTTTTCCCTCTTTATTTTTAGTTTTAATATTGGAGTTTCAATTAGAAGTTATTTCAGAAACTAGAGCATGATGGAATCTTTTGTTTGTCGTGTTCAATAGAAGCAGAGACTATTGTGTTTTGATTATGAACAAATGATAAGATGTTATTCTACAAGTTTGTCGTCTATTGAATTTATTGATTTCTTCTTTTTTATTTGATCTATAGAACTTTGCTTCGCTGAGATTGTTAGCTTTTTCTGTTGAAGCTGGAAATAATATTCCTATCAAAGTTTAAAGAATGTTTGAACTTTGATTAAATGACTATGACTCTGGTGATGAGATGGTTTTTCTGTTGAAGGAGACAAGGGCAGCAAGTGGCGGAGTGACTCTTTTGCTTCCTTTGTGCGCTCCTATAAGTGGATTAACCATCTCGTTTTCTTTTCTAGCTCAAATGATTTACATGAGGAAAGGCAAAACTTATGGTGAAATTGTAGATCTCATGTATAATTTGGGTGAGGAGATTATATTTTCCCTTGAGAAGAATGCTTGTTTTTCAAGTGGTAGGTGCAAGTAGAAACAGTTGGTTGTGTGCATATGCGTTGAACTGAGTAATTTTCTTGCCTTCCTAATTTTCACTTTTATTACATGATTTCATGAAGAAAAGTGTGAACTTGAGGTTGCTGATATGCCATTTGGAATGTGGAATTGTATAGAGGTTGATTGGTTTGCATCAAAGTATTACTCCCTTTGGCAAATTTAGTTTGACTCGTACGAGGCTGACAAAACAGAAGAGTGTGTTTTGATGGTGCAATTTCTTGTGCAGCCCTCTGAGAACATTACTTCTTTCTACTTTGATCCTGAGAATCCGCCAGAGAGCATGTCCTGGGTTCAGATGGATTCTGATGCAGATAAGTGGACACCTTTTGTTGATAGCAGCATGGTTCCTGAAATCCAGCAACAAGAATAGGATGCTGTCTTCTCAAGCATATCGAAGCTAGAGGAAAGGAACACACAAACAGGGAAATAGGCAACTTTATGAATCTTTCTTTGTATCTATACAGAGGATTGATGCCTCTAAATAAAGGTCGATGCAGCATACTATCAAATCATCTTAGGTGATTATTGGACAAACTTCTAATCTTTTCCTATTTTCTTGACAACAAGAAAGGGTGTGATGAAATTGGAGAAAAAAAGTTCGGATTCTTTTCTTGTCATGGAAGATAGAGATTTATTTTCCATCAATCTCGGATGGAGACAAAGATTCACTATTTTTTGGTTTTGGGGTATGATGGAATAAAGAAAAATGGCTCTTTAAACTGTCTGCGCTTCTTTCAATTGTGAAGTAGCAGTTAGTCAATGCAACTTTCGACGCTCATCATGGGTCATCCGAAAATAGTCGTGCTATGTTTCTAAACATAGGGGTCAGGCTGCGTACATTAGACCCCCCTTTACCCCGCAATGGGCGGGAGCCTTTGAGGCATTGGGGTAATGTTGTTGTTGGAAGATAGAGATTTATTAGGTTGTAACAAAAATGGAGAAATAGTTGATAGAAGTAAAACTGATATTAGTAATGGAGGTGACAACACTGTAGAGGTTCAGTAGCACAACTTCTACTATGTTTCTTGGGATTCGATTTTGTCCGACAGATGAAGAGTTGGTTACTTATTACATGAAGAAAAGGTTGAAAGGTCCAATAAATGTGTTGAAGTTATTTCTGCATTTGAGATTTGGAAACATGAACCTTGGGGATCTCCTAGAGTCCTAGGTACTCACTTCCCCCCTTTTTTTCGGTCCTATTCTTTAACTGAATTAATATGGGTTATTGTGTTTATGTATTAGTAAGGTCTGTATATATTTTACCAGACTCCATTTGTAGGATTACACTGGTTATGTATTTGTAGTGTTAATATGTGTTATTGTAAATGGACACTTTTGACTTTTACCAGGACATGATGCATCTTGAGCATATCGAGGATATGACCTTGAATAGAAGGGTATGGAGGTTCAGGTTAGCGTAGAAGGTTAATCGGTAATGGAGCATACTCTTTCATCTTATGCTCACTATGGACATGACCTTGAATAGAAGGTTTGGTGGTCACGGATTAGGATAAAAAGTTAGTTACTAGTTGAGCGTTCTCTTGTATGTTGTGCTTATCGGGGACATAACCTTAGATAAAAGAGGTTGGTGGTCGTGGATTAGGGCAGAAGATTAGGTGGTAGCAGAAGATGGGCCTGTCATCAAACATGTGCCATATTAATGTAATCCCACAAGTGGAATTTGAGAAGGATAGAGTAACGTAGACCTTACCCTACCTTTAGTGGTAGAGAGGAGGTTTCTGAGACACTCTTGCAGATGACGCAGATGTCGAGTTGACAATAGAAAAAGACTCGACACATATTTAGGTTTTGTGTTTTCTTCATTAAAATACTTAGAACTGTAAAAATATTTATATATTATTTAAAATCATAGTGAGTTGACCAATCACATGCTGCCACATCACATGGCTACTTTGGGGTGAGGGTTTTGTACTATTAGGAAAAAAAATTATGGTTCTAGACTTAAAAAGGAATGTTATTTATAGCTTTTGATGATTCACTTTGAAAGTACAATAAAAAACGTAGTGTCAGTGATTTCACAATCCAATTGATTTTCTTCTCTTCATTGTTTCTTTCAAGGCCTCCCCTTCTAATAGTTTCATATGATGACTGATACCGCCGCCGCCTCATCCATCCCGCTGATAACCATTACCGATGGTGATGAGTCGAATGCTAGCATAGAGACCACCTCATTGAACAAAGGCGTATCGCCAAATGAAGGATATGTGCCTGATCCGACTCGAGCGCAGACTGAGACTACTCCTGAGATGCAGAAGGCAACGTCGGCATCTGAGATGGTTACACCAGTGCATCAGGTGAAAAGATCGACGGAGGCGAATGTTGAGAGGCCGAGCTTGTTGCTGGGGGACCGGATGTTTGAAACCTAAGACTGCACTTT
>JAABOM020000007.1:23405107-23428206 GCA_011800125.2 Solanum clarkiae
TAATATGATAATACTATCATATTTTTAAATATCAAAAATTAAAATTATTATATTAAATTTTTAAATACCAGATCATACTGTACCATGCCCGCCCGACCCAAAACTCAGAAGAGACCACCTTGAACATATTGCCCAAGATAAAGTACCAACTTTTGTTATTTTATTTTTTTAATTTAAAGTATAGTTTATACAAACTTCTAAACTTATCCTATTTTCTAGACAAACATCAAGAAGGGGTTGGAAGAAATTAGAGAAAAAAGTTTTTTTTTTTTTTTCTTCTCTCTTGTGATGGAAGATAGAGATGGAGATTTATCAGGTTGTAATAACAAAAATGGAGAAATAGGTGATAGATGTAAAATTAGTATTAGTAATGGTGGTGAGAAGAATGTAGGGATTTCATTAGCTACAGCTTCTACTATGTTTCCTGGGTTTAGATTTTGTCCAACAGATGAAGAGTTGATATCTTATTACTTGAAGAAAAAAGTTGAAGGGTCTGATAAATGTGTTGAAGTTATTTCTGAAGTTGAGATTTGGAAACATGAACCTTGGGATCTCCCAGGTACTCTTTTCCCCCAATTCTTTGTTTTCCCCCTTTTTAAATTAAGTTATGATTTGTGAGATTATGTTAGGTATATTATTGTTGTTGTTGTTGTAGAAGTAGTAGTAGTATTAATACTTGTCATGTTTTAATTTGTTTGTCTGATTTTGATTTTGCACGGAGTTTAAGAAAGTAGAGAAAGATACCTAGAAATTCATGGCGGAGCCATTATTTTCATCAAGAGTATTCATACTTTTAAAACGTGGGCATTTTTGTACCAAGGGTGCAACAGTTGATATATCAAAATATCTATATTTAATCTATATATTCGAAAAAGTTTTCCGACTGAATGGTGTTCGTCTGACTACCCTTGGGTGAATGCAGCTCCGCCCCTGCCTAGAATGTACCAAAATGTATTTTAGTTTTGGTGTTCTTAAATATGTTGAGTTTGGCAAAAATAAAAAGAAAAGGAAAGTAACTTCTTTTTTTCTTTGAAATTGTTGAGGGAGTATGTGTTATTTGTAACTGAACATTTTTAACTTTTTATTTCTTGCATTATTGAAAGATATTCTTTAGTAAATTTGTCGCCCTAAACTATAGTCAAATGGAGTTGACCCTAGTTAGAAGTTGTGATAGAACCACATGTAAGGAACTTAAGGTTATACCAAGAGAAGCCATGAGGTCTTGGAGGTAAATCATGAGTGGTAGAGTGAGAAGAGATATGAAGAGTTCGATGGTGGGTATTAAAGGGCGTTAACCAATTAGCTTTTCAAGATAAACTAACAACAACATTACCCCAATGCCTCAAAGGCTCCCGCCCATTGCGGGGTAAGGGGGGGTCGAATGTACGCAAGAAACCCAGTGGTGGAATGATGAGGTGTAAAGAGTTGCTAGAACTAAAAGGAGTGCTATAGAAAGTTACCAAAAACAAAAGATGATGAAGCCTTTGAAGAATGTAAGTTAGTTGAGAGGGAAGCTAAGGAGGCTATGGATAAAGCTGGAGAGAATCCCTGGATGACTTGTACAAAATGTTAAAAGACAGAGAGAGAAATTTTAAACTAGAACGATTGATAGAGAAGCTTAGTATGCACTTAAACCAAGTGAATTGTATTATAGACTGTCCTCAACAATTATTGACAAAAGATAATGACATCAATGAGAAATGTGAATGCTATTTAGATGATCCTTGTTTGGTCATAAGGATAATAGTAATTGTTCAATTCGAACCACAAGAGTAACATTTGTATCTCCTTACATTTGTGCACAATAAAAATTTTAGCTATAGTTGTAGAATTAGGCTGACAAAGGTAAATGAAACCATGAAAAGTGAGGATTCAAAAAGCCTGCGGTCTGAATGGTATCCCAATAGAGGTTTGGAAGTGTCAATTGAGAGGCTGAAGTACCATGACTTACCAAACTATTTAATGCTATACTAACAAGTGTAGGATGCTTGAGGAGTGAAAGAAGATTACATTGATTCTAATTTATAAAAATAAAGGAGATATTCAAAGTTGTACGGGTTGTCATGGCGTTGAACTTATGAGTCATGCGATGCCATGGAACCTTGAGAGTAATAAAGCATAGAATGCTATAACTGTCACAAGAATGAGAACAAGTTTGGATTTATGCCTTGTTATGATGAAGGCTATATTCTTATTAAGAAGATTAATGGAAATCTTTTGCGAGAATATGACAGGTCTATGCGTGGTGGTCATTGACCTAGAGAAAAAATGATCTTGTGTCGATTAATGAAATTAGTGAGAGTGTCAATCAAAAGCTTGAAATGTGGAAAAATACTCTAGAGAGTAATGATTTTATGGTAAGTACAAGTAACACTCAATATACGCATGAAAGGTTTTTAATTAGCATAAGAAGTGTGACGTTGAGGTGATTAAACATTGCAGTTTCTAAATGCAAACAATTGAGATACCTAGGCTCATTGTTACAGGAAAATATAATGATACATGAGTATGTTCTACGTAGAATAAATCCTGATGGTGGTCAGTATGGAAAGAAAGAAATCTCAGATGCTTCCAAGACAAGAGTAATCCCATTCGGAAGATTAAGATGAACTGTTTAGTTTTATTTCATTTTTGGTGTAAACAGGAGTACATGGAAGATCTAGAAGCAGTTAAAGATGTTTTAGGTTCCTTGTAAATGCTGATATAGGGTTGAAGATCTTCCTGTTTCCTTCCACAATTGTAATTAGGAACCTGTCATGTTGCAGCAGGTTCTAACTTTTGTTTTGGAATAGAATATAAGTTGTTACCGTCTCAAAAAACAAAAATAAAAGAAGAATAAATCCTGATGGTTGAAATGGTGAAATGATATTGAGGTGTCATGTAATACAAGGATGTATGACATAGTGAAAATTAAGTTTTAAAAAACAGTTATTAGACAGCTATGATATTTTGGAGTGAATATTAGGCTGCTATTGTCAAACATATCTACAAGTTGAGTGTCCTAGAGATGTGGAACTTAGATGGATGTGTGATGATACAAGATTAGACAAAATATAAAATGTTTAAATTTGTCAAATGTTGCAATTAACACAGTCACATATTGAGGATAAATTGAGAGAAAGTCGTGTGATATGGTTTGGACATGTCCTGTGTCGACCACCAAATACACCAGTTTGTAGGTATGTGTAAACCAATAGAATGTGAAGGTGTTAACTGGGGACAAGGTAAACCTAATATCACATGGAAAGAAGTTGTATCGAAAGACCTACGATCTCTTAGGATCGATGTAGACTTGGCGAAAGAAAAAGATTTATGTAGGTAGTGTCAAGTAGTTGGGAATATGTCTTAGTTATGTTAGTAGGTTGATTTTAGGTTCTATTTTTCTTAGGATTCTTTTAGCCTTGTCAGATATTTATATGCCATTTTAGTCTTTTTTTCCAGAGATTTTTATGCTTGTGTAAAACACAGAACTTTAGTACTCTATTTTTATTTTGTATAATATTGCCATGAGATGAATTTAAACGGAGAAACATGATCAGTTAGGATTCATATAATCGACTTTTTGGGATTGAGGCACAGTAGCTATGGTAAATTTCAGATCTAGCACATCCTAGTAGCCGGAACTCTTAGCATATCTGTTGGATCATTTGGCAAATGGTCTCAGCTTTTTCACCTTATATGTGTTAACCACAACTTCATTCACACCTTGTTTATTACCAAAACATTGCAAAATGTTAGAAGGGTGTTAAGTAATGGTTTAAATGTATGAGAAAAAGTATAAACTTTTACATATTGCTTAGGTGCGTAACCTCTATATCTTCTTGTAATTGGTTCTTGAGAGTTGACAATGTCTTTTATTAGAATTTTTTCTGTCTTTCATCATGTTGACATGAGAAATGTTACAAAGTTGTGATTTTCATCCAACTACAAATGTCTGCCGGCCCTACTGATGTACTGATATTAGCAGAAAAATATCTGCTAGTGCAGAGTATTGAATCCTCAAGAATGGGAGGGTATTAGATACCTTAGAAAAGATCTTGCCAAGTTATAAGTAAGGTCACAAATGCTAAATGGGATGATAACAAGTCATGCCTATGGCATTGCCAAGAGGTCCAATGGCCGAAATGAAAAATAGGTTTATACCAAACTAGAAACTTTTGTATAACATCCAATCATCCATAGCATCTTCACTAGGACTTCCATATTTTGGTTGACCAAGTTTCGCTTCGTATTGCAAGCAGAGACAAGCAGTGGGCAAATTGTATTCACAATTGCGTTCCACTATGTACTCTAGGAGCAATAATGGAATCGGTCAGACTTTGAATGCAACAATAACATATCAGTGTAATCCCATAAGTGGAGTTTGGAGAAGATAGAGTATTACATAGACCTTACCTCTACCTTGTGAGGTAGAGATCTTGTTTCTGATAGACCTTCGCCTCAAGAAAAAACATATCGAAAAAGGAATAATGAATGTGAAGAAATCATGGCAAAATACTATAGAAAGCATGACAAAGCATTAGAAGAAAAAACCAATTACTACAAAATAGTACAATATTCAAAGTACAAGGGAGGGTAGATAGTAACAAAATTGAAAGACAAGAAACTACAAGAGAAAGGATAAGCATACATAACTACCCATATGAAAGGACAAGCAAGACAACACTCTACTACCTACGAATCTTACACCCTAATCAGTATCCTCCACAACCTTCTATCTAAGGTCATGTCATCTGGTAAGTTGCATTTGTGCATCTCCTTTTCACATGCTTGAACCATCTCAACCTCACTTTCCCCATCTTGTCCTCCACCAAGGCGACTCCCACCTTGTCCTGAATATCTGCATTTCTAATCTTATCTCTTCTAGTATGTTTAGACTTTAAATAACATTGGTCAAAATTTATTCCCTTTGTTGTCTACGCTGTATGATAATTCAAAAGTCACCAACTGTTCCTCCTTATTTTAACTTTTCCTTTCTTTAATTTTGAGAAAGGTAACGTGTATATTCATCAGCATCAAGGTTATAATATTCACAATTAGAAAAGGTCTTGTTTATCTCACCAGGATTCAGAAACTTCGTAGATACTATCTGCATTCTCTACATAATATTCTTTACACCAGAAGAGAAAGGACAAAAAACACTTCACCTTAATTTTCTCTGTTAGAGTATGGAGCTGTCTTCAATGTGCCTAGCATTTCTTTCATTCCATACAGTTCACCATTTCCAAGCTGGAACAACAATCCACCACCTCTTCTATCTGATACTACCTGCTGCACTATTTCAACTCCACAGAAGATCCTTTGTATCTCTAGGCATGACCCAGTTGATCCTAGCCAAAGACACGAACAATTGCTACAAGATACCAGTGACCTTACAGTGCAGGAGAAAGATAGCTGTTATTTTCTGCCTCCACCTGACACAAAAAAAACAACTGAATCCCCCCTTTCTGTAGGTTCTCATGTGTCAAACATGCTTTCCTTGACAACATCCAAGTGAAACAAATCACTTTGAATGGAGCTTTGATTTTCCAGATAGATTTCCAAGGCCACACCAAACCAGTGTAATTAGTATCTGACAAATAATGATATGCAAAGCTGACTCTGAACTTCTGTTGTTTCTGTTCCATACCAAATAATCATCTGAGTTGCTGACTCCATAATAACCCTCTATTCTGTTCAGCATATCAACCACCCTCTCAATCTCCCAACCATTCAACAATCTTCTAAAAGAAAGATTCCATCCTTGCTGACTCCATGCATCTTCACTAGGAATACTCAAGGATGGGAGGATATTAAATACCTTAAAAAGTTCTTGCCAAGTGATAGGTAAGGTCATAAATGCTGAATGTGTTAATAGCGAATGAGCATGTCTGTTCCATTGCCAACAAAAAGGATTAGAACCGATGTTGTGATGGTATTTGTGCATATACAGCTGTATGGCTACAGATGGGTCATCATAAACTGTATAGTACATAAATTTTTCCATTATCACAATTTTATTCAAGCTTGCTAAGTTTGATTCTATAGCTTAATGAGTGAATATGCCATTAACAAATATACTAAAGGGTAGCTGCAAGTCCTGAAAACATTGCATTGTCATTCTTCCTTTGCTTCACAATATATATACATAGGTGGCTGTGTTTCTTAGTAATTTTCTTGGCATCATTGTTGTCTATCTTTCTGATTCATCAATTGATCATCCAATTATTTGTGTTTTACCAGGTAAATCTGTCGTTCAGTCAGATAATGAATGGTTCTTCTTCTCTCCTCGTGGAAGGAAGTACCCAAATGGCTCACAGAGTAAAAGGGCAACTGAGTCTGGTTACTGGAAGGCCACAGGAAAAGAACGTAATGTGAAGTCTGGTACTAATATAATTGGCACAAAGAGAACCCTGGTGTTCCACGTTGGTCGGGCACCTAAAGGACAGAGGACACATTGGATAATGCATGAATATTGCATGATGGAAAGCCCTCATTATCAGGTATCAAGGCTTGAACCATCGTCCTTTTATTAAGAATGGCTTCTGAGCTAGAAAAACTGCAAAACCACTTACTTCTCATGATTTTTATTGTAGCATTAATAGTTCCGTTTGGGCTTTTGATGCTGAATGATTGGCTAAATAATTCAGTCTCTTAGGCAAGTCAATGTTCTTGCATATTTTAGTCATGTAGTTCTTGGTTTTGGTGTTATCTTCTTAAGTATGTTTTCTGGAAAATAACATGAAAACTATGATTTTATTTGTGTTAGCAGGTTAGAGCATAATGTTATATTTTCTCTAAAGTGAAAAAGAAACTCGAGGCTGCAATTAGCTTAATTTATAGAGTGATCAATTGATTTAATCTGGTAGCTTTGCTTATTATTTGAAATGTGGTTGACGAAAGATTAAATGTATTTGCTACTGGATGATTGAGCTTTATTTAAAGGCATTCAAGTGGTATAATACTAGCAAGCATCATAGGTTAACGAGGGATTACTGCTGTTAATCATTAATGGCTAGATATTACATGTCTGTGCAGTAACATTGATCAAGGACCTAACACAATATTTCGAGAATTCCTCCCCTTTCTGCAAATGTTGGAGATCTAGTATTGTACAGACTACGTCAAAACATTATTTGCTCAATGAAAACAATTTGTTTGCTGCAGTTGCTTAAAATATGTCATTTTCTACACACAGGAATTATTTAATGTTCTGGTTCCATGTCTTGTACAGGATTCAATGGTTGTTTGCCGCCTACGGAAGAATAACGATTTTCATTTGAATGACACCCCAGGAAATCAAAGGAATCATCTGGCTGTAACTAATGGCATCACTGCTTTGTCAAGGGTAGTACAGTTGAATGGTTTGGGCTTGATAAATGGAGCAGAGTGCTGTTCAAAAGAGGCTAGTAGCAGTTTTAGTTCTCATTCGGTCGAGCAGATTGAATCTGGATCAGAATCCGATAAGCTGAATAAAGAGTTGCCTCAGCATCATTCCTCTAGTTCCTGGAAGGTTCTGCTTCTACCTCCCTTCTATATAGCTTGCCTTTTAACTAATGTCAGCCTTCATATTTGTTGGTTTACGTATTTTGAGATAGTTTCTTGAGGAACAATATGATGTTAAATCATTTAACAACTACGTCTTTATACTTTTTTGCCCCTTTTTTCACTATATGTTAATGAAACTGAATCCGTTAAATGTATAACTCAATAGCTGGCCCTCGCCATGACATTGACATTTCCTCAAGTCTTGTAGGGACGATCATTCCATTTCTTTCTTACTTTATCTTTAGAAGTAGGATGAGGTGATAGAGCAGTCAGCTCGTTCGAGTCATCTCTAAGCTGTTTTTTCTATTTATCTATATTCTCCGAACTCGATGACTAAGTACTCTTGAGGTCAAACATGGCAAACTTTCTGGTGATAATGTCTTTCTATTTCAAATTTCAGGATTGTGATGAAGAGGATTGTTTTGCTGATATAATGAAAGATGATATCATTAAGCTAGACGAGTCTTCAGACAAGGCAAAACACAATCTGTTGCCAACAATCACTAGGAAGCTTGAATCCTCTACAACATTGCCGACGTCTCAGGAAGCCCAAAATCTGATGTCTGATAGGCTGCCTTTCCAGGGCACTGCAAATCGAAGACTAAAACTACAAACAGAAAAAGTGCCCCGTCAAGTAGAGAGATCTGAACCACATGAGGTTATTAAGAAGAATAGCCATGCTCGAGGCATCAGTAGAAAGTTGATCAACATAATTCCAGTTAGAAGGATGAAGCAATGGTCGATACCTTTACTTCTCGTTTCCTTGATGTTACTGGTTGTGTTTCTTTGTTTGTTCGGAGTTCCACAACAAGTAAAATGGCATTACTCCAGCTGAAGTTACTATCCTGCCAGCATAGATGTCTTTTGAAGTATTTAGAATGGCAGTTTAGAGGAAGTTGATTAGCTTTTGATGCATTTTAAGTAGGCTATGCTTATGTCCAAGATCTGTACTTTACCAGTTATGTACAGGATGACTCCTTGTAAATTTTGTAGGGTTGTACAATAGTAACAATACTAAAAAGTTTTGATGTCTTAACTTTACATAGTTGTATAATAACTTGTAATTTGTAAAATATGTAGTTGTATAATATGCGCGGCGTTGTTCATATTCTTCTGCATGAGCAATTATCAGTTCTGGTTCACATGTTGGGAAGGCTTGTTTTGTGTTTAATCTTGTCGTGTGTCTAGCTTTGTCTGTGGGTTTGTTATCATCTTGGCATGTTCTTTGAATCTGTCTCTCGTCGGGGCGGTCATAGTAGTCCTTTGAGGGGAAAATATTTTGACATATGACGAAATTCCTCATTGTATTCTAGCTCATTTGTCAACCAATTTGGCATGTTCAAGTCATAATGCCTAAACAAACTTGGCATGCTTAGATTGTAATGTCTCAATGATTGATCTAGTCATAGTAGTACTTTGATGAAAAAACATGTAGGATATTACAACATTCTTCACTGTAAGATGAATATCAAGATTTTAGTTTGAAAAGCTTATTTTTGTAAGAATAAACTCTCAATTTGCTCGGTATCAAGATGATGATTATGTATACTACTAGACAAGATATACAAGTCCCTTATTTCTAGGATGAGAATTGGTCTTCTCGTTATTTTATATGGAGCATTAATAATTTTCCCTGTTTGTAATATTGATACATTTTTAGTTCTTTCTGAACTTTTGCCTACTTTTAATATTACTTTTGTCTAGTATTTAATGTATAGGATGCTAGTCCTCGTACTCTTCGTTTAGTAAAAATCGTAACATATCTTTCATTGAGTGAAAAGAAAAATATTTTTTTATTCTGTTCAATACAAACACCATTGCAGCTAATTCAAGAATCTATTTTCGCCTTTTGAGCTATTTCCCCTTTTTTTAGGCATTAAATATTTTAAAAAGTAATAAGAGGCGATATAACAAGACAAGATCGAGTCTAATCATTCTTACCGAGACAATAGAAAGGAAAAAGAAAGTTGTGCCAAAATTATCTTTTCTGAAACTTATGGTTACCTTATTATGTTCCATCTCTCTCAAACTTGCAATTAAAAGAGTAGTTAGCTGCGGTTGAAATTTTCCCAAATAATTTTCCAAATTCACCATCATCAAAAATTCATAATCATCATTTTTGCCCTAAAATCACAATTTCACTATTTGATTTTTTTTCTCAGTTGAAGCAATTTGAAACTCCCAGAAGTTCAACACCAAACTCAAAAAAGAAATAGAAAAAAAAAAGTAGGGAAAAAGGAAAAAAACCAAAGAGTGTAATCCAAGAAGACCCTTTTTGTTTGTTCTTCACAATTACAGGACCTATGGTTAGTTGAGCTACACTTCAAGCTTAGATCTTGTAAGTTATTTGGTCAATTTTTCTGTTTTCTCCGTATGGGTATTTAGGAAATTTGTGGAATTTCAATTTAAATGTGAAAAAGATCGGATTTTTATTTGCTACAACTGACTTTTTTGAGATTCTATCCATGTTTTGAATTGCTTTTTTACTTGGGGTTTTAGTATTTTCTGTATTCTTAATTTGGGTCTCTGGGAAATTTGTTGAAGTTCAAAATAGAGGTGGAAAAGATCAGTTCTTTGTTTCTACAACTGGCTTTCATTGAGATTGTATCCATGTGTTAAACTTCTTTGTTACTTGGGTGTTTACTTTTTAGTCATGGAGCATTCCATTTTTGTGTGGTTATTTTCTGTATTCTCTATTTGGTTGTCTAGGAAATTTGTGGAATTTCAAACTAAAAGTGAAAAAGATCAGTTCTTGGTTGCTATAATTGGTCTTTTTGAGATTCTTTCCATGTTTTAAACTGTTTTACTTGGGTCTTTTAGTCATGGAGAATTGTTTGTTGTTTGGATAGTTTCTATTTTCTCCATTTAGGTCTCTAGGATATTTGTGGAGTTCCAAATCAAAAAGGGAAAAAAAATCAGTTCTTTGTAGCTACAACTGGCTCTTTTTGAGAATCTTTCCATGTTTTAAACTGTTCTGTAACCTGGGGTTTTAGTCATGGAGCATTCTAAGTTGTTTGGTTAATTCTGTACTCTCTATGTAGGTTCTCTAGGAAATGTGTGGACTTTATTTCTCTTTAGGTTCATATGAATTGCCAAAAATGCAGCTTTTATGATGTAACTTAGGTTTTGGAGAACACTAATAATTGAATAAGTGAAGGCAGTCTTATAATCTATTGAATAAAATATAAATGAGAACATTACTGCCTAATGTTTGCTAGATTATAGTGAAGGTTCTGCCTAATGTTTGCTAGATTATAGTGAAGGTTCTGTTATGATTTTTTAGGATGATCTAATTTTTGAAGATAATGTGTGTTTTGCGTCGTTTGTGGGATTGCTGGCAGGTTGTGTGAGAGTAGGTTTGTAATGATGTCAAGACCAATGCTGCTTGTTTTTCTGTTGATTGTACTCATAATCACATCTCAATTTGAATGGAAGCAGCAGCTAGTGAGTGATGTCGAACCGAGTCCTAGTATATCTCAGAAGCAGCAGCAGATCTCAAAGAGAGAAGAAGCTGTTAAAGAAAAGGTAATCATGTGATCATATTTTAGTTGCATATTCTATGATATTGTGAATGAATTGCATAGTTTGCTTATGATTAGTTAGTGTTTGCTATCTATGACCTCGGAATATAGGCATTTAAATAAGTCATTGTATCTTGCTGATGCATATTTGCATCATTAAATGTGCGCCTGATATTCCTGACAATTTCTTAGTTAGTGACATAGTAGGCATTGGCTATTTACTTCCTATTTACAAATTTTGAAATATCACAGTTTCAGGTTAAGGCACTCGTTGACCTCTTGCATTTTGATCTTTCAGTTTTTTTCTTTTGTTTCTTCTCTAGGTTGATTTTAAAGTCCTTTATGTTTTGATAGTTTATTTCAAAATTCTGGGTTAATTAGAAGTAAGAACATTAAAGGAATTCTGTAGCTTACTGAGGTTTTAAACTTGCAAAAAAGTCATAGAAACAAGATGCAATATGGAGTCTACAGGGGCTAGAGTTAGTAATGTGATTAGGAATCGGTTGAGCGGTGATAAAGGATCAATTGGTTTGTGTAAGATGAACTTATGAATGGAATTGTACGTACTACTTGATACCTTCACATATTGCTTTCCAGCCAGTTACTTCGCTATTGATCCTAGAGGATTATTTGGTTTGTGTAAGATGAAATTATGAACGTAATTGTACTTACGATTTATAAATCCACATATTTATTTCCAGCCAGTTGCTTCCCTATTATTCTTTCCTTTAGCTGGACATACTATAGTTTTTCCC
Source organism: Solanum clarkiae (assembly GCA_011800125.2). Lineage (NCBI taxonomy): Eukaryota > Viridiplantae > Streptophyta > Magnoliopsida > Solanales > Solanaceae > Solanum > Solanum clarkiae. The sequence goes on from JAABOM020000007.1 coordinate 23,416,911, forward strand.
CATGGATCCTTCTTTATCTCCAAGAGTGTAATGAACCAAGTTGTCTATTACGAGAGTTAGGGAAATAAACCAAATTCAAACTTATCTCTCATGCCTCAAGCACCTCAAATGCCATGAAATTCTTGTTAACACTCAACTTTAACATATAGTCATTTGTTTTGGCCTTTTTGTTGCATTGCACGGTTTGCGTTACACGTTGAAGCTTTTCGTTATCTTTCTTTGAATAGTATATGCTGCAGTTTTCGTGGATATGTCATCACGTATAGTGTGTATCAAGATACTTTTTTAACCATGTAATATCTCTGTCATGAAGGCTAAGAAACTGTAAACTGCTCAATTTTTGTAATCATTGCATCTTCTTGATGCCTGCTATATATAATATCTTGCTCCATTTTAAAAAAAAAACATTATCTGAAAAACTGCTCATTAACTAATAGAGTTAGTTCCATGAAGTCCCAAATCCTTCATTTTGGCTTTAGCCAATGGATGTGGTGAATCGATGATAAATACTCAAAGTGTTGAGGTTACAAATTTTTTGGGTCTTGAAAGTGCATAATTAAAGGAAAGAGGGGATTGTAAGGACAAAAACGAGGAAATACTTGAAACTAGAATAGGGCTGGTGCATGATTCCTTTTATGGCATGTATTGCATCATTTGTTTATAGTCTCACAAGTTCTTTTATAGCCTTTCTTTCATGTATCTTTTCTCATATCTTTTCTAAACCTCCCCCCAACCCAGCTTTGTCTCAAAACAATCTTTTGAGGGGAGCTAGGGGACGTTTTAAAGGGTGCCATACATACCTAAAGTTACTCAAATTTTTTGTAGGATATTTCTCACGATAATATCCCACATTCCCATGTGCATTAATAGGTATCCACTAAATCTTAGGGGGTATATTTTGCTAAAATTTCCCCTATGGCAACATGAGGCTCAAAGTTTATTGTCCTTGCATAAAATATATTTTGCGGCAGTCCTTCAGGCGTTGTCTGCATCAAATCTTATCCCTTTAGGGTTCCTATTTCCTACGATTGAGATGCTTGAAATTTGAATCAACGTTTTAGAAGGCAAAAAATGCAAGGCAATTTGTTCTCCTTGCTGTGAGGCGAGGCCTATGCCTCGAGGCATGAGGTGTATGCCTTACAAAACATTCTATGAATATGGAAGAGTATTTGTTGGAAATAGAGAAAGAAATTGGAAAAAGTAAACAGATAAGAAATATATATATTTGTTTCATTAATTTTACTTGTCAAATCTTAGTATTGTTTTTTCTTGTGTACTTGTTTTACGTTGTCACCAAATTGTTTTGATACACTGAAATAGCACAAAAGAAACAATAGAAAAACACAGCAGGAGAAAAAGCAGCAGTGTAGCACCAATTGTCAACCTGGCTTATTGATTGAGGCTTTGAGGGTAAGAGAGGGGGAGAACAATGAGTGTTGTAGCGAGCTTTGGGCTTTTAATACGGCAAAAACTATCCCTCATTAATCAGAACCTTTAAGGGGAAAAAAGAAGTGACTTCTTTCCCAGCAAAATCAGATGAAATTTGTTAGTTGGCTAGGATAAAAAGAAATGACCATGGTCTGTTCGTTCTGAGGAAAATGTTTACATGAAAAAAATTTCTTGGAAAATGTTTTTCAGTAGAATAAGTGGGTTTCTTGCTTATTTCCTTGTGTTCAGCAGATAGGCAAAAAAAATTATCCTAAAGTATTTGTATATAATCTAGACAAAATATTATGGTGGTGGGGATGGGAGCTATAGGAGTGGGGTGGAAATGAGGTGTGTTGGAGGGTGAAGAGAACACAATCAATGTAGAATGACACTTGTGGAACTTGTTTTCGCTACTTTCATTAAGGAAGTTAATTTCCTCATTTTTAAGGAACTTATTTTCCGAGAAAAATGTTTTCCAAATAATTTTGACCAACCGAACATGAGAAAATTGGAAAACATTTTCCAAAAACGTGTTCCTGCGTACTGAACACACCCTCTAATAAAGCGTAAGTCTCATCTGAAAGGCGTAGAGTAGATAATGCCTGTTTATAGAAGACAAAAAATGAATGCCTTATCCTGTGAAGCATGGGGCAAATTATGTGCTAGCCACTATGTACGCCTTGGAGTTCTCTTCAGCTTTACCTCACAACAGACCAATATATAGCAATGACCAACAACGTTAAATCTCATGGACTATCTACTGGACTATTTTCTTCCCTATTTGTCTTTCTAAGGACTTTCAAACTCCAGACAGTTCTTTTTTCTTCTTGTTGATAATTATGATGTTCAAGCAGCATACACGTACCTCGACCTTTAGTTGTTGAGTACCTAGGGCATCCCACTTGCACAAATACTTTGAAACTTAGTCCAGGCAAATGAGAAAAATCACCTAGAATATTTTTTCTCTACTGAAATTTGAATGTTGGTTTCCCATGATTCCATTTCACCCACTTCATGACCGCTAATGATTTCCAGACATTCTACAAGGAAGATCCTTAGTTGTTCTTTGTCATAATTTCCTATCAAGTAGCGAATTTGGGAGGATTTAATACGAATGTGCATTAAATGTTTATCATTTTCAATCTCATATTTTACCCATCGTTATTAGATATAATCTCATACAACCTTGAAAGAAGCTCCTGGTTTTATCTGATTCCTGATCAGAAGTTTCCTTCCAGAACTTATCCCCCAGAAGAACTTAACTGCATTTTGTTGTTATGTTTTTGGTGTAATCAACTATACTCAAATAACACTGTCTTTATAGTTGATGTTTTAGACTCAATATAGAAATACAGCAGTGAGTTTGGAGTTTGGAGTGCATTTGTATATAAGGTTTGAGTGCAACCCATGTACTTTTGTGTATAATAAAGAGTTACAAAGTCCAAAAAAAAAAACTTGTCCCCCAGAAGAACTTTATAGATCAAGGAAAAAAAAAACTGGGGTTTCTGAATGGGAGAACAGCTGCTGGATTGAAAATAAGGTCCTTCTCTATACCAGCAATCCCCTCAAACTTAACATAATACGTGGGCCTCGCTAAAAGAATAAAAGGCTCATACATTACAGTGTTAAACAGAAAAAAATGCACTTATATTTGATTTCTAACTTCAGGTGATCATCGTATCTTCTGCTCATGTCTTTGGAATTAGTGACAATCACAAGTAGACACTGGTAACAAAATAAAGAAGTAAAAAGAAAATATCAAAACAAAATAAAGCCTTCTAAATGTAGAGTTCACGGGTTCAAGTTGTGGAAACAACCTCTTGCAGAAATGCAAGGTATGGTTGCGTACAATAGACCCTTGTGGGTCTGGCCTTTTCTAAACCTTCATATAGTGGGAACTTAGTTTCCAGGCTTCCCTTTTTTAGCGGAGAAATATGAAATATATTTTTACATTTAAAATCCACCCGCAGTGTAGGTTTTCTCTTTATTCCTTTTAGTAAACCAACTATTAGATATTATCAAAGCATCCTCTCAAAATGAGGTTCCATTTAGTCTGCAGTCTTACTTATTTTTCCAACAATGAATTGAAGTTATCATCTTAACAATTGAACATGATGAAATTAGTAATGTTATCCTCAAATGAATTGAATTGTGGATATTGTGTCTTTACAAGCTAGCTCGTTCTACTCAAAAATGCTGCCGCATCTGTGTCGGATCTTTCAAAAATACACTACTTTTAAAGGATCCAACACTCAACCGTCGACATGTTTAACAAATCCGAGCAACATAATTTACAAGAGACTGAATAGACGGGAAAAAGTTGGAGAGACTGGCGATATAAGTTATAAATTGTGGTATTGTGGGGTGCAGGGTTAGATTAAAATGGCAACAAGTAAGCAATCATTGTAGAACCATGACTTAAGTATAATATTATAGAGATAAAAAGACTTGCCCTTGTTAAAAAAAAAGGTAAGTAAAAAGCCTTATTTAAAAATAAAGAGAATTGATGATAGAATTATCTCACTAAGACTAGATTAGACGAGGAAACCAAAATTAAGTTTTGGTGAGTTATGGATATTTTGGTCCAATGGATTCAGATAACCAATTAATATTTATTGGGAGAGATCTACATGGACATGTGGTTAGATATAGTGACTGTTTCAAGTACATGGAAGATATGTTTATGGTACAAACAATGAAGGCGGAAAAGCTTCTCTGGAATTTACGTAAGTTTATGATTTAATTTTGGCTGACAAAATATTTTTAGAAAAGAGTCGCACTGTATCACATTTAAGAGTGAAAGTAACCATAGCTAAATAAACTTCATTCTTACTGGAAAAGGTGTCTGAGTTACATGTTAAGAATTAAAGGTTGTACCTGGAGAAACATTTACCAACCAACGTAGTTTGTAGCTCTGGATGTAAAGAGGAAGAGTCGAGTGTAAAAGGAGAAGTGGTGCATGCAACTGAGTCGGTGGTGGGCCAAGTTAGCGCTTGGCCATAGATTTTGGATCAGATTTTAAAATTTTATTTTTAATGTTTGTTTGCAACAATTTTTTGATCAGATCTTCAAACATTTTCAAGTCCACTCATAAGACTTCAAATTTTTTCCAAAGTAAAAATACAACTAACTTTAAAAACTCAAATTTTCAAGTTTCAACTTCAAAATAGTCAAATGGGAGTTGAGTGATATAAATCAAGTAACTTTTAAAGAAAAGTTATTGCAGGAAAGAGCATGACACTTAGAAGTGGACGTGGATATGGAATTAGTAAATTACACCGTGAAAGTAGCATGTGAAGTTCGTGGCTTGTCTAGAAAAGGTCTGGCACCTTTATCACAACAATCATTGTGGTGGAAAGAAGAGGTATAAAGAGCTTCTATAGCAAAAGGAGAGTGATACAAAAAAGATACGGAAAGTCAAGATGCTTTGGAAGAGTATAAGAGAGTTAAGAGGAAAGTTAAGAAGGGTGCTAGCAATGCTTAAGATGTAACACTAGATAGCTTGTAGCGAAGATTAGAAACATAGAAATGAGATGGTAAAATTTATTAATTAGCACGCACAATTGAGTAAAAAGAGGGTAAAACCAAGTTGATTATATTAAAGATTTCAACAAGGCTTAAAGGAGATCGAGACTAAAGAGAGATGTTTGTTGGTCACTTCCTGAACTTATTCACGAGAATAAATATTTTTTTTCACTTTTGGTGAAATGACTTTACAAATTGCACCCAAGGGTGTGGTCTAGTGGTCAATGAAGTGGATTGAGCACCATGAGATCTCAAGTTCAAATAATCCCAATAGAGACACAACACTGGGTGGTTTCTTCCCATATGTTCTAGTCTTGGTGAGCTAGTGGGAGGTGGCAAATGACATGTATCTGGTGGAATAAGTCGATGTGCGTGCTAGCTGTCCTTGACGCCACAATTATAAAAAAGAAATCACTTTACAAATCTCCATGCATCATACAAAAGAGCAACCTTAGTTGTATTCATAGAATTTGACCAGCAAAGTGAAGGATACCACATAAAATATGAGGGTAAGAAATTGTAGTCAAGATGTTATCCATATAAATGTTTGGAATTGTCTTGAAAAGGTTAGAAGTATTCAATGTTATATTAGAATAGCAATTTTTCAACTTCACTTTTTTTTTTTTTAATTTAAAAAAAAAAGTGCGACTAACTATATCAATTTTAGCCAGCATTAGCCATACGAAGTTGATGTCAACGTAGACATGATTGAAATGCTTAACTGCAGACAAGTTAGCGCCACTCAAGATCCACATATCTCCGTAGGTGCTCTTTGTATGGTGGGGAATAGTACCTCAAAAGCATATGTAATGGAAAGTAATTGTAAAAAGAACATCTAAATACAATAGAACAATAGAATTACAGTAAATGAATTTGCTTCCCTAAAGAGCAAAAATTACGCATTGGTGTCTGCATTGGCTTGCGGGTGCCTTAACTTCACTATGTATCTGCTATCTCTCACTCGCACAATTATCGAGTATCTCTGTCCACCAAGGCTTGGGTAGAGATGGGAACGATCACCTAGAATTTTGGTTGCTTATTGGATTAGAAATCTAAGACCTTATCATTCTCCGGCATTTCATTGACCAGTAGGCCACATCGTTGAGTGCAAAAATACATGTTTGTTTTGGCACAAAAAAGTTTCATTTCTTTGGTTGTTGGTGTTCGTATTGCCATTTTATTAATCTAAATAGGTTTTCATTTGGCATGCTTCATTCTTTTATAAGCTATTGTGGTTGCATGCGGTTTTCCTTTTTCTTAAATAAGATTAAAATAAAAAGAAAAAAATGAGATTATATTTGAAGATTGAAGACATAGCATAAGTTTTTACACTAATCTATATAAATGTTATTCTAAAAATAGTACAAATGATTCAAGGGTGTGGCCTAACGGTCAATAGAGTGAATTGAGAACAATGGGATCTTATTATGTCCCAAAGAGACCAAAAATCACATTAAGTGATTTCTTTCTCATCTATCCTAACCTTGTAGAAAGAGTTACTTGGTATCTGTTGTTGATAGGAGGTGACAGGTACCCATGAAATTAGTCGGAGTGCGTCCAAGTTGGTCCAGACACCACGGTTATAAAAATAAACCACTTGAATAAATGACACATGCATGCGAAGTTAGTAAGGTTGGGCAAAATTAATGATGTACGAATATTTGATTGCTGTGACTGTAACTCCTCACTACCTTTTCTCCAATTGAAGTGATTTGTTCATTTGAGAATTACATGAGCAACAGAAGCAATAAAGGATCTGTAGTTGCAGTTTTGACAGATGAGGGCTAAAAAATCTGTAGTAATTGTAGGACAGCAAAGAGAGAGAGACATCTGTAGTAATTGGAGGACAGCAAAGGGAGAGAGAGACTTTTGGCTGAACTAGCGGGACCATAACCAACTAATTGTATGCACCAACTTGGCCCTGGTGTAGGCCAGAGTTTCACTGGCAGCTCAACTAGCGTTTTTAATGGCGGTTTCAGTTGGTAAAAGTTTGAGGGACTTGTGTCTTAGGTCTCAAGTTCGATCGTCGCGCTAAGCAAACTAAGTGTAATATTTACATGGAGAAGTGTAGAGGGGAGAGCCAATCATTCCGAGTTTCAAATGCTCCACTCTTGCCAAGGGTTGGAACCACTCCAGATGGATTTCTCGGTTTTATGTGTCCTGGACCACCGACTACAATCTTGTCTTTATATTATTATTTCAAATATAAAGCTGATCAGTTTTTTTCCCTCGCATGCACTGATTCCTTTTAACCGCGGGGTACCAGTTAACTCTTTGTTGTTACTGTTAAATGACCAAAAGTGAAAATCCTCAAAGTTAATGTTACATGTTTATCTCTTTGTACATGTTTATCTCTTTGTAAGTTGACTTTCTTCTCTATTCGTCTTCTTTTACTAACCACCACTAGTTAGTAGATAGTTTAGTTCCATGTTGACCTATTGAAAGCCGTCGTCCAAAAAAATTTACGCTGTGATTTTTTTAATCAATGCAATACCCTTGGGGCTGCTATTTTAATCAGAATAGTCCGTCTGGTAGATTCTTTAGGATCTTTGTAATTAAACTTTGTTATAATGCTCTCCTAATAACTTCTAGGAGGTCTCTGGCATATCCTTAAAAAGTCAAATACATACTCATTGGCCTCGCTCTGAAGTGAAGTCCCCAGTGCACTAAACTCATGCTATGTGTGGGGCTCGGGGAAGGGGACCACAAATGTCTAATGTATGCTACCTTACCCTGCATTTCTGCCCGAAGCTATTTCCACAGGCCTTCTGGTTACATGACAACTACTTTACCAGCTATGCAAGGCTCCCATTCTTGGCCTTGCTCTGACTATTGTTAAAAAATTTGCAGATTATTCTATCACAGGAGAAGAACATCCAAAGGCTTAACGAGCTCGTGCGGAACCTCAGGGAACAATTGCTTCAGTGCAGAAGCAGCAATGAAACAATAAGCAACAGTCTTAGCTCATTGGCTGACATTGCTGAATTTGAAAAACAACAAATTCTTGAGGATTAGACAGACATCAGTATTAAATTTTCTGTTCTCTCTGTAACTGTCTTTTACTTTTTCTGCTCATGTTGTGTGTTTTTACCCTGTAATTCTGCTGCTGAAATCTGCAATTCAGATGGTGTCATAATATACTAATTCATATGGCAATACTTAGTCTGAATGTGTACTTTTTCCCCTCTATATACTCTCCTATGCCTCGATTTTCTTACTATCCTCCTGTTGTTACTATTTTTGTCTTCATAAATGTTGTATTTTTACTTTCCTTGACCTGAGGATCCATCAGAAACATCAATGCATCGACTTAGGGGTAAGATCTATATACTTTCTACTCTTTCCAAATTTCACTCGTGGAATTATATTGGGTATGCTGTTATATCCTCCCTCTGTCCCATTTTATGTGGTATTTTTACCATTTTGGTTCGTCCCAAAAAAATCACCTTATTCTAATGAAAAACAATTTACCTTTAAAATTCTTTTTTTACCTTTAATGAAATGATTCGCAACTACACAAAAATTTAAGAATGATTTTAGACCATAAATTTTAAATTCTTTTTTTAAACACCGTGTCAAGTCAAATGGTGCCACATAAAATCGGACGGGGTTAGTATTATATAAAGAATTCCTTCCAAAGGTGTAAATTACATTTGATTGATTCTCGTAAGTAAAAGTTTTGGTTCCAACACTGTTTCTGCCATGAGGGCCAATTCTTGAAATTTGAGATGTCTATTCACAGGGGATTTGAAGGTGCTTCATTTTTGAAAATTTCAGTTCAATAATTTCGATGTTTGATATTTTTATATTATTACCATACTAATTCAGTATTTTGCGATTTCAATAGTACAGTAATGTGTAATCATTCCTAGACTGTATGGCCTCTTTTGTTTGAGTCTGTATCTGTAATTTTTAGGGTGTTGATGAAAATAATTCGTTAGGGTTGTGTGCTAAGGTTTATTCAATTTAACTTAAATACAATGAAGAATTATTTCGACGATGAAGGACACTCTTAACACGTTCAAAATAATGAAATTTATTTAATGGTTGACCGCAAGTGCCATACATTATGTTTGATTGTTTTCAAAAAATTAAAAAAAAATAGTTATGCCAATTAGAGTATTACTTTTTTTTTACTTCTAACAACTTTTACTTCATTTTTTTAAAAATAAAATATCAACATCAAAATGAATATTACTCCTCTGTCCCATATGGTACCCTTTCCTTTTTTATCGATTCCAAAAAAATATCACTTTACTCTAATTAAAAGTAATTTGGCTTTAAAATCCCCCTTTTACCCTTAATGAAATGAATCTCAACTACACAAATTTCTCAGAATGATTTTACACCACAAGTTTTAAAAGTCATATATTTTTTTTAAAACACTATGTCAAATTAAAAAATACCACATAAAATAAGACGGAGGAAGTATTTTTCAATGTACATGCAATTAAAATTTGTGTCATACTAAATGTACGACGCATTTATAACAGACGTACAATGTCCAATCATGGAAAGTTAGTTTTTGTAGCATTAAATTTTTGGGACCTAAAATAAATTCACTTGTCTATGCTTTATATAAGCCGCCCCTGTAAAGAATATAAGAAAATTATTTGGTGATGTGAGCAAATAACTACAAATTTGTAGAAATTGTTAATGGCTAAATACGCCTTTTTCAAATCATATTATTAGTGTACACGATAACGTTCCATTGTCTACTAATTTTTTATACTAATTTCAACTTCAGACATTCTTATTTAAGGTCATATACTTAATCAGTTAAAATTGTATCGTGTGATGTCTTGTTTTGTCTAATAATCACCTCCCCCAGTTCTTATTCAATCTATTTCTACTTCTCGTAATGCTTGCTACAGTCAATATCCTCATTGACGCATCCTTGCATCTTCTCTTTACATGTCTAAATCATTTCAGTTTTACTTTCCTTATCTTGTCCTCCACAATGATATTTTCACCTAGTCCAGTATAATCTCTTTTTTAATCATCATGTCTATTACCTTCATCTTTGAACATGGATATTCTTGACTAATCAATACTTTGCACTATGTAATAGTGTTGTTAGATAAACGTACCTCTATAGTTTGGTAATACATTTTTACCGCATAATACCCTAGAGACGAGCCTCCTAACGAATTCATTATGAGAAGAATGATAACAGACTAACAATGATTGATTGTACAGTTCAAATATATATTAACCTAGGGTGAAATGACATTTACCTTCATTGAAGTCACACTTAATAACCTCAAACTAATCAGTTTTGTCATCTACTGACCCAATTTGTTTGCAAAAAGACAAAATGATATTATTTCTCATTTATATAGAGTACTAACTAATTGTAATATAGGAGTACTGAAATTGCATAAATAAATAAATAAGAAGAAGAAGAATTAAAAAACAAAGTTGTTTGATTAGTGGAATAAGAATAAAAATTTTGATTAAAATATGATAATTGAATTTTATGAATCAGTTTTTCAGTTTACCTTATCTATCTATATCTATATCTATATCTATATCTATATCTATATCTATATCTATATTTATATCTATATTATATTAAAAGTGTGAAAGTCCTTAAAAATGTTGTTTGAATTTTTTACCCTTCATTAAAATACTCTATTTTAGACAAAATCGTCTTTTCTCTATTTTTCTTAATTTATTATTTTATCTTTATTTATTTAGTTTCAAAATTCACTTTTGAATTAGAATTTCTTTGTGTTAAGAATTCAGTCTTGATTTAGGACTACTTATATAAATAATTGTCCAGGTTATGAAGGAAGAAGGAAAAAATGTTATTATTTTTCTAATATTTAAGATTTTACAATTAACTAAAATTTTGATTATCAAATATTTTATTAATAAACTATATAATATAAAAAAAATTAAAAAGAGAAAGAGTAATTAAAATTACGTTGAAATATTAAACTACTCTTTTTATATTTGGGAGTCTTTTTTAAAAAATTAAATTTTAATCAATCAATTATTTAACTCCTAATTATTCAACTTTATGTATTCATAAACTATTAACATATGCGAGGTTGGAGGCTTGGCGGCACGCCCTGGAGTCAAAAGGATTCAAACTGAGTAGGACCAAAACTAAGTATATGGAGTGCAATTTCAGTGGTGTGAGGGAGGACTCAGATACGGATGTGAGGCTTGCAACTCGTACTATCCCTAAGAGGAAAAACTTTAAGTATCTGGGGTCTATCATCCAGAACAGTGGCGAGATCAATGAGGATGTCACGCATCGTATTGGGGCAGCGTGGACTAAGTGGAGGCTTGCTTCTGGAGTTCTGTGTGATAAGAAGATTCCCCTTAAACTCAA
>JAABOM020000007.1:23446930-23470812 GCA_011800125.2 Solanum clarkiae
TAGGGGTTAGGCTGCGTACATCCGACCCCCACTCACCCCGCAATGAGCGGGAGCCTTTTGAGGCACTGGGGTATGTTGTTGTTGTTATTTATTTTGACTCACATAATTTAGTTTTCTAAAAAAATCTTATTATATATCATAGTTCAGCCCTTTCATTCTGGGTGATGGAGGGATCGTACCATTTAAGTTATTTTTTTTTAGACTTAAAATAGAAATAAAACATATCTGAAAAGGATTTCAGAGTGTTTAAGATTGGATCAAGAGATTTTCTTAATTCCTTTTGTTAATTTCATTGAAGTTATTTTACAAAGATTTGTCAAGATGTAAAAGAAGAACGGACTAAGTACATTTAGAGAGAGCAATACAATAGAAAATTGTATACTACATTCGAAAAGGATGAATCACTCTCAGAAAAGAAGCTATTGATTCACGCCCAATTAATAATTAGAAGAAACGTCTAACTACTTTATACACACTTCTTTTGGCTTGAGAGGATATACCTCAATCGGTATAGCTTCGCTTTGCAATTGAATTGTTGTGGTTCAAATTGAATATCTATTTTTCACTATTTACAAAAGAGCCCCTTGAAATTCAAAGAGGCCAATTAGGCCCATGTACTTTTGTTTTTTGTTATGCTTAAAACAAAGGCCATCAATAATGACACTTGTCTCTCTCTCCATCTGGAAAAAAAAATTGTTTAACTCTTCATTTTGAGTCCTCTAAGAAGAAGAGAACCAAAGGCCTTGTTTGGATAAACTGATTTTTGTTTTTAAAAAAATGGCTTCTGCTTTGCAAACTTCTTCTCAGTACTACTACCACAACAGAATTGCTCTTTGTTCTGTATCTCCTGTTTTTCCAAATTTAAGAAAACCAAACAGGGCACTAAATTCAGGTACCTCAAATTCCAACAATAAGTTTAAAGTTAGGGCACTAAAGGAGAAAACAACTGAGGAAATTAAATCTGCTGAAGAAATCACAAAGAAATTTGGTCTAGAAGCTGGTCTATGGAAGGTAATTTTTTTTCCTTTTGTTGATTTTAGGTCTTTCGGATACAGTCTCTCTATCTGTATAAGGTATTGATTTTTTGTTATGTGTTTGGAATTTGGGAAATTTTGGAATTATAATAGTAAATTTTTTTCTTAGGGGTCGTTTGGTAGCAGGTTTAAATGCGAGTTAATTAGATACTAAATTTTGTATACAAGTAATACTATGTTTGATAACTAATTAAGAATTAAATTGTTCACATATAAAATTAACATAATATTTGATTTGCAATTTAGAATTCAACATAACTAATGAATAAATTGCATAAGATAATATACAAATCCACTCACAACTAATACGTACATTACTAATATCAATATAATTCTAACCAGCTATCAAACGATCCGATTTGATTCTTCTTGGTATAACCACGTGATATCATACTAAAATAGACTAGTTGAACTAATTCGAATTGACTCAAGTCTTTTCTACTTTTAAGGGTGGAATCTGAAATCTTTAGTTAAGAACGATGATTTAATAGAGTATATATATTAAGTAACCATGGTTAAATGAGAAAAAATGTATGTGCAAACACGCCTCATGCTTTATTTATCTATTCTTTTGGCGTTTACATCAAATTATATCAATTAACATAAGTTAGGTGAAACAATGAGTGAAAAAAATATGTTAATAATTGTGGTTGTATAAGTGTGAATACATATCATGCATTTATTATTTTGATATACATAACTAATGCCAATAAGTTTTTACTATTCTATTTTTCCTATTACTTACCACTTCCCTTATCCAAGAACCCCTACAAAAGATTGTCTTTTACCAACAATAACATAAGGTGAGGTCTGAGGAGGATAGAATGTACGTAGATTTTAAACCTATCTCGTGAAGATAGAGAGGTTGTTTCTGAAAGACTCTCAACTCAAGTTACGCATATTTATAATCGATAGTCTTTTTGGTTTAAAAATGATATCAGATATTTAGCTCAAAAGAGGAAGGAGATGAAGAGGAGAAGAAATCAAAAGGGGACCAAGCAAAAGAGCTTTTAGCAAAATATGGAGGAGCCTATTTGGCAACTTCCATTACTCTCTCATTGATATCATTTGCTCTATGTTATGCTTTGATCAATGCTGGTGTTGATGTTCAATCCTTGCTACAAAAGGTACAGTTTTTCCAACACAAAAAAGTTTCTTGGTACTTCCTCTGTTTCGATTTGTTTGTCTGGTTTTGAATTGGTACGGAATTTAAGAAAGTAAATATGACTTTTGATACTTGTGGAGTTGTGGTCTTAAACTAAAGATATGTACAGTGCATGGTCTTAAATGTCACGTGAAAAAGGTAGAATTAAGTTGTAAAAAAGGAAAGGAACTTTCTTTTTGAAAAAAGAAATTTAAGACAAACCAATTGAAATGGAAGGAGTATTATATTTGATTTAAAGGACTTAGCAGAAAAAGGGATGGGGAGGAAAGAATTATATTGTGTGGCTTGGTAGCTATGTTTTCGGATTCTCCATAAATGTTGTATGATTCATGTGAGATCCTCCAAAAGAATGTATTCTTGCACCCCAAACTGAATCTTCAAAACTGTTGTTGGGTGCATATTCGATCCTCCACAAGTAGTGCATTATTTTAAGGATCCGACAGACACTTTGAAGAGTCCAAGCAACATAGACTAATGAAATTAAGAGACTAGAATTTGAATCCCAATAGAGGCAAAGTTATGTTCAGGTGATCTCTTTTCATCTTACAAGTATTTGTGAGCGGAGTTATCGTGTAGTGATGAGGAGATGCACAGACCATGTGAAACGTAGGTTGGCACGTTACTACAACTGTTACTACTACGTCTCAGTTTCAATCTCAAACAAGTTATGATCGGCTAGTATCAATCCTCGTCGTCCATATTGCTCCATTTAAACTCATCTCGGTCCAATATTATCTAAATATTGCAAGCATTTTGATCATAGGAACTCATATTTTGCAGGTGGGAATTTCTACTGATGCAACTGGTGAGAAAGTAGGAACTTTTGCATTGGCTTATGCTGCTCACAAAGCTGCATCACCTATTAGATTTCCCCCTACTGTTGCTCTAACACCAGTTGTTGCAAGTTGGATTGGAAAGAAAGTTGATAAAGAGAAGTAAAACTAGATTGATCATGGACACAATTTTGCTGCAGATGTAATATATATGTTAGTAAATTTGCCAATTATAACAACCATGTCTATATGTGCAAGATTTAGCACAGTATATAACTAGAAATACAGATTTTCATCGATGTTCTATCGTTCTTCTCGATTTTCCAGCTGCTCATGAGACAATCTTGCAGAAATAACTCAACAGTACATCTTTTGAAAACGGCAGCCTGGTTCACAAAGTATCTATTGGTTACGTGGAGACAACTTTACCATGGCTCCAAAGGCCCCTTCTTAGTAGAACTTGTGCAGTACATAATTTGAGAAGTTGGATAATAGAAAAGCCAACTCCAGACACATTTAAATGTTAAAAAGACTGCAGAAACTAAATCAAACTTGTCCAAAGTATAAGAACAATCTAGGCTAAAATACATTAGAATCAACCTAATTATACTGTTAGAGCTAAGATCATAGGAAGCGATAAGTTGGACGATATATGAAGCAAGATATCGACAGCTTAACCTACTGACTGTTGCTATTACAAATGCAATCTAAGCATACCTAAACTGTACAATGAACAATTGGCTTGAGTCTGGCAATTTCTTGAGCTTCAAATGCAACAGCTCCTGGATGCACTTGTTCTTTCCTTTTGGGAGTCAACAGCTCCTGGATGCACTTGTTCTTTCCTTTTGGGAGTTCAAATGACTGTACAGGGGATTTAATCTAATCTAGAAGCTTTTTTACGACCAGATACAAGCATCATCGTGGAGCGAGCATTCATCTTTTAGAAAAGAGCATCCACATAAACACCAGCAAATACCATTTAGCACCCGGTAGTATTATCTGCAGAAGGTACTTCAGTTGTAGCGGGTGGAGGAGTTTGGGCTCGTGGGGTACTGACATTAGCGATTGAATAGTCCTCTTGGATTACATCCAACTCGTTCCAGTCAATAGCAGCTATTTCCAAGTTATGGATGTTACATTCAGATAAGTAATTTCAAGAAAAGTTTTAACTTCTATGCTCGAAACAGGTAGGATAAAAAGGTAACTACATGTAACCATCCATAATTGGGAGTATAAACGAGAAATAAGAGTAACCTGCTAACCGATAGTTTTAGATATTTAAGTTAAATCGTTTTGATAATATTAACTATATCAATAAGCAGAAAACAAATTTCAGTAGGATACATTCTGTCCTCCACATGTCAGTGATGCTAACATCTGCATCTGACAAAAGCCAGTAATCTGCTTCGTTCTGTAAGATAAAAAATAAATCAGAAACTGAAAACCATCGCGATTCAAATCCTAAATCTTATCATAACAAATAAGATCGTCTCTGAAACATCTGTTGTTCTAGGAATGACAAGATGCAAATGCTCTGCGGGTCATACTTCCTTACTTTTGCTCGGCATTTAATAGCATTGCAATTATGTAATGCCCATGAATAGCTAGTGTAATGCTTGTAATAATATGTTAATGCAATGCTTGTAAACAGTCACTTACATCAACATCTGGAACAATCTTCATGATTCCAGTTGTAAAGTCCTGTGAAGTACCTACATCTGAGCGCAAACTTTGATTTTCTTTTTCCTCCATCCCGATACAAACTTCTTCGTTCTCCTCAGTAGCCAATGTTGCAGTTGCATTCTCATTCAGACCAGATGTTGAAGGCATGCTTGATGGTGCCTCAACAGCATTTACCTCCTCAAACTTCTCCTCAAATTGACTAAATAAAACACAACGCAAGTTTCAAAGATAGAAATATATCCATTATATCCTCAGATAATGTAAAAAGATTAGAAACACCCCTCCCCTTCTCTCTGGCTCGGATTCATATTGTGCTAAGAAGCAGCAAAAATACCTGACAAGGTAAACATCAATGGGGCCCATGGTGCTCCGTAAAACTATTCTGTATCTCCTTTGTGGATAATCAACAGCCTATTAGAGGCAAGAAGGACATTCTAAGATATGTGGAAGTGATAGGGGAAGAAATGGGACAATATTTCTGTAATAAAGAGATATCAGTTACCTCGTCAGGGTCTGGGACTTCTAAAGTGGTACCATGTGGAGCTTTAATTGCTATCAATGTTTCATTCTGATCGAACCAATCAATTTTTAGACTAAGCGCATCGGTCAATTATTGAAGGTTGCATTTAGAAAAGAAGGAATGGAAAAATTGTAGGAGGGTTAAAATATCACCTGGAAACAAGGTAAGCTCTTGATATCATCTTCAGTGACGAAAAGCCATCTTTGAAAAAAGAAAATTTTCGGGATATAAGTAATTAAGAATGAATAAAGAAAATGATGAGCAGCTAAATCCATCAAAAATCGCATGAGCAGAATGTTCATATTTAAGCCAAAAATGCTACCTTTGATTATTTTCATCTTCACTCAGGTCCCGTAATCTTTCCTGCATTTCTCTGAAAGAAGCCAATAACACAACAATCTAAAGTCGGAGATGAAGCACAGCAATGTTGGATTTTTGTATTACAAGTTAAGAAGCTACCTTATCTGCTCATCTAATTTGTGCTCTTCGATCGTCAACTTCTCCACTTCGGCCTGCAAAAGTGCAAAATACCAATAAGAGAATACCGTTGAAACTAATACTAGCATGCCAATGTAAGCTATATACGTAAGCAGCCTTCAGTGGAGGAGGCGCAGGTCAAAATAAGAGCACTGAAATGCTTGAAACTATTGTTTTGTGAAAACAATTCCCCCTCTTTTTTCAAGAGACTCGAGGATCTTTTCATCAGTATGAGCCCCTTTTGCTCAAGTATTTCAATATCTATGTGTAAAGTAAAAAAAGAAAAAATAATAAGAAATACAACAGGCGTTGGAGTGATGCTCCTTACCTCTAAACTAGCAACACTCTTGTCAGCTTCTCCTGGTTTTGAGACACCCTGACCCCTACACAATAATGTTAAACATATTTCAATTAATTTTATTGAGAAATCCAAATCACATTAATATTGACGATAAACAACTGAGAATTTATTTGAATTGGATGAGTATCTCCCCACATACTTCCACTGGATCCTGTTCTTGAGTTTCTTTTCTATCAGTCCAATGCCTTCCAAGACATTTGTGATGTCATATATACGCCTTTTCTGTACCTGTTAAAAGAAATAACCATCTAAGCTGGTAAGACCTCATCTCACAAGCATAGTAGCATCAAGAATACGGTCTCCTCAGTTCTGCATGTTTGACTAAATTGATGAACTTCACCTCTAATGTATCAGCAGCTTTATTCAGATCAAGCATACCGTCTTCTGCATGTTTGATTAGATTGATGAACTTCTTTGTTAGAAGACCTGAATGGGAATTAAGAGATGTTGTCATAAGTACTAGTTTACTATATAGTTCCTCCATTGAACAGGTTATTGCAAGAAGTACCCAATAAACCACAAGGATGTACACACTTTAGACCAACTCAGACATTAGTGAAATAGTAGATTGAAGGACAAACCGACAAATATGTCATTAAAGTTTTGACTTACCCAGGGAGCTATCATATCGACAAGGACCAACTGGAGTAACATTATTGCCTGAAGGGGATCCTGTAAATCGAATAGCCAAAGGTTAGAACTAGTAATTCTCTGCTTGTATAAGTAACATTGGTCTCAGAGATAATCTATGATTTACTGGCTTTCAGAAGTAAGATTTTGCTATACTGAATGCTCCATTGAAAGTGAACGAAGTACATTAACGTTTTGTATGAAACATTTTTAATTGAAAATCCTCACCAACATTGGAGGTAACAGCTTGAGAGGCAGATCTGGCCTTTGAAGTCCTAGGAACTTTCTGTGCATCTTTTCCAGATATTGGTGTCTGCATGGGACTGTTGACATTAGCACATCCAGAAACAGGATTACGGTCAGCAATCCCCTGTCCATAATTTGCTGCTGCACTTTTCCGCTTCAGTGGCTGAAAAAGACAATTGTGTACCCCATGTTCTATCAGCAATTTATTTAAAAGATTTAACATAAATTGTATCTGAAAATGAAATTGATATATAAATGTAAACATGTCAACAGCATTCATCTCCTTTAAATCAACATAGTCTAGTGCTACTTTTTTGTTTTAAATTAACAGGGATTTCGCATAAACAGTGGTGGATTAATCACATACTATCAACACTTTGAATAATAAGTGAAAATTAGTCACACTGCACCTATTATTAGGTTAGTCCTACTTAGATAAAAATTCCTTACTGATCGTCATATGATCATTTCATGGTTTGGATAGCTCAAGACGGATGTATTCTTATGGAAAAAACAGATGAAACAACCATCAATAGCTGCTCAGCACGAGGATGTTAATAAGACCGTAAGTTCATTGGTTTAAACATTCCCCAAAACCGATTTAAAAAAAGAAAGAAAAAATGACTTGAGAATATGTCTGATAAATTAATCTTCCTTGAGTTTAATTATTAGTAAACTCATTCGGTTGATAATTGGATATCATCAAATCAATAGGTTATTGTATAACTGTCTGTAAAATTACTCAGTTGATCGGATATCATCAAATCAATAGGTTACTACACAAGAACAGCATTATCCAGATTGCAGTGACATGTAAATGACATAAAAGAAACTTCAGAGATCATAAAAGAGGAGAAGAAAGTATTTCCTAAGACTTATTCCTTCTTATAAATCAAATCAACACCATATTTGTGAACCATCTTGAAAGTCAAGGCATGATCAATTTACTTATCAGATCACAGAGGAAAGGAATCACAGTTCCTTTGATAATTTATACAAACACATTTGGCAATCTTTGACCTTGAAATTTCACGAGCAACTACTCAAAGACGATTTATATTTTGGCCACCAAAACAAACTGAATTAGTTTCTTCCATTTCCTTCCAACTGATCCATTTGTACTTAAGTAATTATTGTATTAAATTAAACAAATCCTATGACACGCTTCTTTTTTTATACTTCCATCCTTTAAACGGAATGGTGGCATAACCAAGTTGACAAGATAGCCAAACAAAATTTGGTGTGTTAGTGTCTGCAAACACACACAAAAAAAGTGCAACTTTATCCATGTATTATTCATCAAGATCACAACATCCATAAAACCAAAAGACACGCTAAATGAGGAAACAAAGATCACACGTAAAATTGCAAAACACATATCAAGATCAAGAAAGATCATTGCTTTGAAGGTTTTAACAAGGGGTTTCACCAAGCGCCTCAAAATACAGACACATGAACCCTTGTACCGTTAAACGAGGCAAAACCACAATTTGTTTTTTTACGATTGGAGAAATCAAACTGAGTTCAACAAAGCTACTATGACCACTATATATCCAAAATTCAACAGAGAAATTAACACAACCAGTTCCTTGATCCATTTTATACCAATGGCACTCAACAATAAAGTAAACTACTCACAGAAAGAGACACAGCAAGAGCAAATGGCGACCTTACAAGAGCCTGAATTGTAAAGCAAGAATTCCAGTCAAAGCCACCTCAAGACTTCACTTAAACAGCACAAAACCTCAACTTATCAGTCGAAAGTCTCAACCAACAATCAACAAAGCTACTTTCACCATTTAACACCAAACGCCAACAGCAGATTATACATAAAACTGTTCATTTATCCCATGTAGACACCTATATTGCATCAGTAATGCACTAAAGAATCAGAAAGAAAGCTCACATGAGTCGATATCCAAAATTCAACAGCACATTTTTAACATAACCAGTTCCTTGATCCATTTACACCACTGGCATTCAACAATCAAGCAAACCACATCACAAAAATGTACCATAGTATATCATTAAACTATTGGAGAGCTCACAAGAGCCTTACAGTAAAGCAATACTTCAAGTCAAATCCACCTCAAAACTTCACTTAAACAGCACAAAACCTCAATTTTTCCAGTCGAACATCTTAACCAACAACCAATAAATCTAATTTCACATCAATACCCAAACTCCAACCTTTCATTTTAAGCCACAGACACTAAAGAACAGTACGAAAGCTCACCGGAGTCTTGACAACAATTCCAGGAGGTTCTTGAGAAGAATCATGAACCGGGTCTGTGGAAAACCGGTGATAGTCACCACACACCGGTTTAGTCGACGAAAACTGAAGCTGACGCTTCAAAGATTGTTGCTGTTGCTGCTGCTGGGGTAACATGATCTGCTAAATTTATCGTTGTTGAACAACCCCACCTGTTAAAACCCCCAAAAATTCGATCTTTATTGTTTACAGTGGCAAAACAAGATGAAAAATTGATGAAATTGAAAACCCTTTTCAGTTCTTGAAGTTTTTGAGATATGGGGTTTAGAAAAAAGTGAAAATTCAATTGGGAAAAAGGGGAATTGAGTGGAAAAAGATGAGATCTGAAATTGGGAAAAGGGAAAAAAAATTAGCGGGAAGAGAGAGAAAGGGAAGAAGAAGAAGAAGAAAGAAAGAAGAGAGGGGGAATTTGGTTCAGATATATATGTGGAGGGAATGTTCAGTTATTTGCAAAAAAAATAAAAAAATTATAAAGTAAAAAAATAATAATCAAATTAACAAATTGTACTTTAGTACTATATGATTTTAATTATGAGTTTCAATTATTATTGTTTAATGATATGGTTTAGAAAGATTGAATTTGTTATGCAACCTCCATTTTTCACATGTGAAAATTGAATTCCATGAAATTTTAGTTATTTATAGAGAGTTAATAATTTTAGTCAGTCAATTAAAAAAAATAAATTATTTGTATATTGATATATTAAAAAAATAATTATTTGTATTTTGATAATTGTTTTTAGTCATCAATGATGTATATTAGTTTAGTATAGAATAAATGCATGATCTAACTAGACCTCTTGGAGATGTTTATATTCTATAATTTATGATGTTGATTGAATTTTTTTGCTCTTTACTAAAAAAATTCTATATTAGATAAAATTGTTATTTAATTAACCATCTAATTGAAAATTCTCAATTACAAATTAGTTACAACTTACAAGTTGCTTCTTAGATTTAAAAGTTGATAAGATTTATACTTTCTTAATTTCATATTTGAAAATAGACAATTGTTGTTTTCCAATTAAAAACTCCAAAACACTTGTTATTCTTCAATTATAGGAACTATAGAAATGACTTTGTTCACCAACCTTTGTGCCTCATTGTTTTTTGTTCTTTTTATTTTTTTTTTATTTTTCTCATCCGGTGTTCAATATCTGCTCTGAACTCCCTGCAACGGTTCATTTGAGAGGTAAGCCCTCCCTATAGAGTTTTTTTATTCCCATCGCTCGAACATCAAAGTAAGAATGGAAAGATCTCATCCATCTCCGCTACTCTCTGGGCAAAATAGTTGGGAAAAAAGACAAACTTAATACACTAAAGCTCTCACTATGCGGAGAATCCAAGAAAGGACCCAACCACAAGGGTGTCTTGTACGCAGTCTTACCTTGCATTTCTGCAAGAGGCTGTTTCCAAGACTTGAACCTGTGACCTCCTGATCACATGGCTCCCCTTCCTCTAGCAAAGTAGAGGCTCTCATATTGATAAAGTCACATAGCTCAAGCATACAAGTACTATTAGACAAAGATTTCCTGTTTCCATTTCATAAATCACACCACTGCTCAGGATCTGAATGTCACTGTAC
The DNA here is from genome assembly GCA_011800125.2 of Solanum clarkiae. Taxonomy (NCBI): domain Eukaryota; kingdom Viridiplantae; phylum Streptophyta; class Magnoliopsida; order Solanales; family Solanaceae; genus Solanum; species Solanum clarkiae. The sequence continues at coordinate 23,457,677 of JAABOM020000007.1, forward strand.
CAGTACACACAGGAAAAACTGAAACTCAATTTAAAGCTAAAGCTTTGCTCAAGTTTATACATGCTCTAACAATATTGCAGTTGATTTACTCCATTTATTTTTTAAGTAATTGAGCAAGGTCGGGGTCGTCTAAGCTGACATCCAACCATCCCTGTAAGCGCATGTATTCTATGTAATGATCAGGTGGCCTTACAGCACGAGGATTTCTTGGAGTGAAGCCATAAATTCTCTCGAGGTCCCTAGCAAGCCATCGAACGTATGCTTGATCTAGAGGAGGCACAATCTTCAAAAGCACTTCATCTTTCGGCTTTGCTGGCTTATTTCCCATAACCGGTCAACTTCAAGAACCTGATAACTGATGCAAACAAAAGACAGTGTAGTGATAGAAGATGAATAAGTCATCTCAATGAAGCTGAAGATGCACAAAAGAAATGAACAATAAACATCGGAAAGGAGGAGCTGTGCAAGAGCAGTATAGAAAATACAGACATCTTGGCAGCATATGGGCAATATCAACTTTCTTTTTTTCTCAACACGACAAGTCAAAGGCTTTAAGGATAGAAATGCTTAAAGTTTACAACACTGGAAAACTGACCCTGTTCAGAGCAAGTATGCGAGACAACCAGGCATAGATGTCTATAAATGGCGATTGGATCAATCTAAGTTGCTCAGACTCCTCAGAAATGCTAACGGGTGTGAGTCAAATCTTCCAAAAGTAATGCATTTTGGGTGTGAGTCAAATCTTCCAGAAATAGAAGGAAATAAGTTAAGCTGGACTTCTCGTGACTATCCAATAATTTCAATGTTTAAATTGAGGGATACAACACCTGATCTAACAGGCCATTGCATAACACTAAGAGCAAGTTGAGCTTCCATATACCATCTTGGATTTCTTGCTGGTCTCATGGTTCCGTTATATACCATTCCCTAAATTCAGAGTCACTTTGCAGCCAACGGGCACTAGCTTCATTGTTCAGAGAAACATTTAAGAGTTTTCCATTCTTATTCTTGCTTTGGAGTAAATTTACAGAAAGTTTTCATTCAACGGTTTTCTCCCCAGGGGCAGATCTACACAAGTTATGCATTTGCAGAATCCAGTAGAAGTTTGGCCTGAACATGGTAATTGTGTAAAGAAATCGCTTAATATGTGTACATTATATATCGATACCAAAACCAGTCATTGTTCTTCCTAAAATCAACAATGCATAGACTAAAGATCTTGGCTCCAGCTTTGCTTCTCACACCCCCCACCCAAAAGGAAAGTTCTTCAATTGAAATGTGTCTGCTTAATTACTGCAGAATTCTTAAGTGTTCCAGCAAAATTGGAAGATGAATGCAGTAGCTAGTCCCTCTTGCAAGTTGAGGGATCTACAAATGATTCTACATATTTTTATTTTAATGTTATAATCGTGGTGTCCGGGTCAGCTTGTGTGTACCACGACTAATTCTATGAGACATTTGCTACCTCCCACCAGCCACAAGTACCAAGTAACTCTATGCACCAAGGCTTAAACAGACGGCAACTAATTCTACAAATAAAATGCCAAAAGATCGAAAAGGAGTAACAACTTGGTAAGCAAGAACCAGGAGATGGAAGTTTCCATCTTCATTAAATAATATATGAAAGAACTTGCAGAAAATATGATGTCAGGCATGTAAGATAATTGGTGATGGCTGATATGGCTACCAGTGACAGCACTATTCTCTTTCTCTCAATCTAAATACAAACTAAAATCAGCATCAAACATAAATAGGTACATATGACGTTAGGGCTCAAGATCAGTTCAACCAACCAGCTGATTAGAGCTATCATCAGTATAGATTCGGTAGATGTAAGCCACAAAAAGCTTACACCAACAAATCTTCAATGGCATCATTTTTTCTTATTTAAACGTCTATTGCTATTTAATTTCCAGTCCAATACCTTTTCCTCCCCTTCCTAAATTTGATGGGTATTTTCCAAATTAGGACTGTTGTAGAATCCAATCTCATGATAGCAATAACACCCTGAAAATATCTTGGCAAGCTGAATGACGAGATCTTAGAGGAATTCAAGACTAAGGATCATTTCTGTTTCACCGTATTAGGATGTGCCGAAGAGTATCAAGTGTAAAAATGGGAAAGTGATGACCATAGAACTAACTAATGACATAACCACTAACAAGAATCATTAACCAATCCAAAATTTACCCTGATCATCACCAACACAAATCGGAAAAAAACACATTTTTGATATTAAGTGTAGAAAAGACTGATTGTGATTTTGGCACTGTTTGGTGTGGCTAAACTCATTTTCCACAATTACATGTTAAAATTGTTTAACTTCTCTGAAAATATTTTTCCTCAAAAGGGGAAAATGACTTCTCTCACATCGCTAGCTCCAACCAAAGCTTATATATAATACTCATAATTTTATCAAAAGATAATCCAATTTGCTGACTTTAGTAAACAATTTTTAGTAAGATATTTTTCACTCAGCAAACAAACACCGAAAATAAGTAACAGAACAACTTATTTTCTGAAAAACATCTTCCTTCATTCCTAACACACGTAAACCCAAAAACAGCTTTGGTCCTCATTACAACTATCTTTGTTCCATTATATATCTTTTGCTCCTATTAATACACATCAGTTTCACTCTTCTTTTCAAGATTATGCCTAACATCATCGACCCTCCAGGCCTCCACCCTAAGTTGTGCAGACTCTTCACTTTTGATGCCGCACCCGTGTTGAATTCTCCAAATATACACTATTTTTGGAGAACCCAACACGCATCAGTTGACATTTTTGAAGAATCCGACCAACATAGCCTCCACTATAGTCTCATTCACAAACTCTACATTAAAAAACATCTCTCAAATAAGGCCTTAAGCAAGCAATTTATGATAAAAGACCATTAGTAAACCATAAAAAACAAATCTTTAAACCACAACCAAAGAGAATTCAGAGGAAACCAGTATCAATGACAATATAGGCTCTAATGTGGTCATGAAGATTGCAATTAGCTAAACAATTTGGCTAGTCAATGGGATTAAGAACTATAAGATCTTAGATTCAAATCCTTCGGGGTGGCTCAGATGGTTAAACAATTCTCAAATTCAAAACCCCATTAGCAAGGGTTCGCCTTCTGGCTCGACCTTTACTTGGTGCAGACCTTTGGCTCGAGTAACACATATTAGAACTAAATTTCAAATTATAAGAAAAGAGAGGTGAACTCACCGAGGGGCTTAATGGAGTTCCACAAGATTAGGAAGAACCGAAAATTGCAAAATCTTCTAGAAAAAGAACCGAGCAGTGGCTGCCACAAATTTGTTTGCAGACTTTTCTGGTCCGAGTCTGTTTCCGGGTCGGGTCGGATTTAATGCCGTACTCCCATCAATCTTTAATTGTCCCCTGTGGGGCGGGAAAGGATAAATTTGGGACGGAATTAAATAATTTGAGAGAGTTAAATTTTATTTATAAATATTTTTAAAAATTAAATTTTGATCAATAGATTATCGTCACGTGTTTATAGTAATTATTTAATAAAAAATGTTAAAGGGAAGGATATTTTTGATCCTAAAGGTAGATGGAAATGACATTTTAGGCCCTGTAGATGGATGTAGGATATTTTTGTATCATTTCTAATATTTCAAGGGCGTTTAAGGCCCTTTTCCATAAAAAAAAATAATGTCTTGAAAAATATAATTAAAAAAAGGCTATAATTAACAATAGCAACATACCCAGTGTAGTCCCATATGTGGGCTCTACCTTACCACTATATCATAGAGGTAGAGAAGTTATTTCCGAAAAATCCTCGTCTGAGAAAACGATTATACTTAATGATAATGGTACATTAAGAATTAAGTGTAAAATTATCTTTTAATTTCATATAATGGACAAATATTTTTGTACATTCTAAAATAGTACAGTAAACGAGTGTCTAAAATAGTATAATGAATAAATAAAGATGGACAGAGAAAGCATAAAATAATCCTGCATTTTACGTTGAAATTATTGAGCATATGTTATTTCTCATACTAGAATGAACCCTTGTACTACTAGTTTTGCTTTCATATATTGCATGAAATAATTCGCTCGAATTGTCAACTAGATCGTCATACTCATAATTTTGTCAACTGAATGCATAAACTCAATAAAGCTCAACATTCTTGATTTTATCAAGCACAAACCCAACTAGTACTTTTGAATTAATTTCACAAATCCATTGGGCTATTTTGCCAAGCTGCAGCTTCTGAATCATACATTTCATTCTGTACTGATACAACTTGTGACAAGGACTCTATGCTTTCACTGATGCAATTTACAAACAAAAGACAACAATGGCACAAGCACAACTTAGCAATGTGCCTGCATGTGTTTTCCCAATTTACTACTAATGATTAACCAAAACAACAAATGCAAGAGAAAGCAGCAGAGGCAGAATTGAGATCAAGATCCAACGGTAATGCTGAAGCTTCGCATTCATCAGCTAGATTATAAGCTTCAACGAACTCAAGCTTCTCATTCACAACACTACTCCAGCTTCACATTCACCAGCTCTATCATAATCATTGTTCAACACTGCTCCCGCCTAACCTATACCAAAAGTATACTTGTGAAAGAAAAAGAACAAGGTGTGCAGTAGTTCATTCTCATTGCAAAATGTATTAATAGGACTGGAATGCTCGTCAAGGACAAGAAAAAAAGGAGAGGTAGGTTCTGTAGGAGCTGCGAATGTGCTATTCAAGTCAAGTCCACAATTTTTACTCTCTAATTCCAGTTCCTGCATTCTCCACGTCAATTTCTCCCATCCCTGTATCTTCCTCCTCTTCACTATCTTCATCACCACTGATCTCCTCATTTTCACGGCCGAGCTTAGCCATCTGTTCAGCAAGCAATTTGTCTTCCCGTTCACTCACCTGAATAGATAAGTCATATCAGAATCACCACAGAATAACACAATAAAGCAAGCAAGAAAAGAAATAAAAAAGTTAGCCAGAGAATGCATGCATTTCTCTTAACCTTGTTCCATTCCAGTCAATTCAATTTTCCAAAACTCACCTAGGATCATGTAATCTCACACAATATTAAGTTCTAATGTAATTCTCCCCAATTATTTACTACTGTTTTATTCAAAAACCTAAAACAAGTCCATCGTAATTTAAAAATATCAGGATTGAAATCCATTTTAGCAACTGTAAAACTTTTCCTCATGTACATCTATATTATTGCAATCAAAAACAAATTAGAGACTTTAGAATCAATTTATAAGAGAACGGTCAGTAGTAAGCATCCAGAATACTACCAGTGCCTTTTTGTTAAGTTGAATCTACATATTTGCATCCACATATATATCTCAAGGACCATGCTATAGTATGGCATCTGGGATACAGAACAAAACCCCACCCCACCGCGCGAACATGAAAGAGATTTTCCAACAATATGAGTTATGTTTAATCTGGTCTCAAGTTTCACATCTCAATCTCATATCCCCGTTAAGCTACGTTTATCAAATTAAGATCTCTCAAAGGTACAGAGAAGCACATTCCACAATATGGTGAAAATAAAAAAGCACTCATAATTTTTTTTTAGAAAAAAGTAGCTCACAGCTCTTGGAGCCTCCTTGACAACAAGCTTTCCTTTGTTACGCTCTATTTCCTCAGTGCAAGCTGCAATTGCTTTGGTAAGGATTGCTATGCCTTGCTCCTGCCAAAAGAAATAAATAGAATCTGTGATCTAACAAATTGAATTTCCTTTCAAATTATAAATTTAGAAACTAGAAATAATAACAATAGCATATTGTGGTAGACTGGTCTGAAATTTTTGATACCGCGTTTTCGGTATTATGGTTGTGGTTTTCAATTTTTTTGGCATTTGGTACAATATCTCCAGTATTATGGTCCAGGAAGGGTGGGTGTATGCAAAACATACCTTTGTGGGGGTAGAGGTTATTTCTGACAAACCTTCGGCTCAAATTTCAGTTACAGTACTTCTAAAAAAGACACGGAAACACCAAATATCATGCCGAAATATATAGTTACATATAAATTCATATACTCCCTCCGTTTCATTTTATATGTAGTTTGACCTGACACAGAGTCTTGAGAAAGAAATTTTTTTTGGAATTTGTAGTCTAAAATAAGTGATAGATGGATGCGTGGTTACAACTCATTTCAATAGGAGTAAAATGGGCATTTTAGAGTTAAATTGTTACAAAATATAGTAATGTATAATTCTTTTTAGGATTGACGCAAAAAGAGAGTTACATAAATTTAGACCGAAGGAATATATTATTTTAATATTAGAAACTATATAAAATAGTATAAATACAAATTAATTATTTAGAGATTGGAACTTTGACTACACTATCCTAATTAAAATGACCTTTGTTGGGATTGATTAACAAAGGGAATTGCTTGTACTATTATTATGAATACTTCTACCTATGTGAGGTGTTAGTATAATATCAGTTTCTTGAAAAGTCTAAGTCATAATTCTCTATATGAGTATATGTAAGTCAAAGCCAAAGAAACTATGATTACCGATTTAGCTTACCGTAAAAATACTAGAACGAACTTTCAAAAATACCAAACCATACTGAACATATTTGGTATGGTAATGGTCTAGTATTTTTAATAATCAAAAACAAAAAATTACCTGAACCAAAGTTTTCATTCCTGTACCATGCCCACCCTAGTTTAGCACATACGATTTAGTTGCTTATACTTGTGCGTTCTGACCAGTTAAGAAAGTAGAGGAAATTATTTGCATTACGTCTACAATTTTTAAGAAGGTTCATTCTCCACAAATTGGAATTTTTTCAAAGAATTGTGCCCAACGATTGCCACTGAAGCTTTTCCATTCTTTTTTTCCACTTTCCGGCAGCGAAGAAACATAACAGATTAATCCTGGAAGTATCCTTAAGACTTTAACATTGACTATAATTGATGCACGAGAGAAGAAAAACACATTGAAAAGGAGACAGCACACTTGAGAGAGAAATGGCAATGGCATTCAAAAGTATGATCCTATCAAGTTGCTATTTTCATTCACCACCTAATTTGAAGATAAGCACATGAAATGAAAAAGATTATTGGGAAGCATCCTTTGATAGAGGGTAATGGGGAAAAAACGAAATAGAAGAGGTGGTAGAAGGATCATTGTAAGCAAAAGGGATTTAGCTAGTGTCCTAGAAAACAACAGTAATGAGTATTATCCAAACAGACATCCTTCATGTTTGACCATAACATCTTACTCCCCCTGTCCCAGGTTATGAGACACAGTTTGACTTGCCATGGTGTTTGAGAAAATAAGGAAGACTTTTAAAACTTGTGGTCTAAAATCAACCATAGATATTTGTGTGGTTGAAAATCATTTCATTATGGATTAAAGAAAAAAAAAAAAGGGGGGGGGGGGGGGGGGGGGGTGTGGAATGCTGTCCGGTGCATGTGGAGCTGTGGCTGCCTAAAGAGCCTGCCATCTGGATCACTGCAGCTAGGCTTGAAGAAGCCGATGGGAATAATGCTTCAGTTGGAAAAATTATTGAAAGGGCAATCAGGGCTTTGCATAGAGAAGGTTTGGAGATTGACAGGGAGGCTTGGATGAAGGAGGCTGAAGCATGTGAAAGAGCCGGTTCTCTTGGGACTTGCCAAGCTATAATAAAAAACACTGTTGGGATGGGGGTTGAGGAAGAAGATAGGAAGAGGACCTGGGTTGCTGATGCTGAGGAGTGCAAGAAGAGGGGTTCTATTGAAGCAGCAAAATACATTTATGCACATGCTCTTACTGTATTTAGAACAAAGAAAAGCATCTGGCTAAAAGCCGCACAACTCGAGAAAAGTCATGGCACCAGGGAATCGCTTGATGCACTGCTTCGAAAAGCAGTTACCTTCATTCCAAATACTGAGGTTCTCTGGTTGATGGGTGCCAAGGAGAAGTGGCTTGCTGATGACGTGCCTGCAGCTCAAGCAATTCTGGAGGAAGCATTTCCTGCAATTCCTGATTCTGAGGAGATATGGCTTGCTGCTTTCAGGCTCGAGTTTGAGAACCGTGAGACAGAGGGGGCAAGGAAGCTTCTTGCTAAGGCACGTGAAAGGGGAGGCTTGGAACAGGTCTGGATGTAGTCATTCATTGTGGAGAGAGAGCTTGGAAATGTGGATGAGGAATTGAGATTACTGGATGAAGTCAGTCATTGATGCGCTTCCCCTCATTTTTCAAGCTTTGATTGATGTTGGGGCAGTTGGAAGAAAGGATTGGTAATTTTAGTAAGGCGAAGGATGCATTTGAATCTGGCATTAAGAATTGCCCCGATTGTATACCCCTTTGGCTATCCCTTGCATCTCTAGAGGAAAAGATGAATGGGCTAAGCAAAAGTTGAGCAGTACTTACCATAGCCAGGAAGAGAAATCCTCAAAACCCTGACCCGTGGCTTGCAGCCGTCCGGGCTGAAGCTAGGCATGGCTACAAAAGGGAAGCTGATGTTCTGATGGCTAAAGCATTGCAGGAGTGCACCAACAGTGGCATTCTATGGGCTGCTTCAATTGAGATGGCTCCTCGGCCTCAAAGAAAAACCAAGAGCTTTGGCGCTTTAAAGAGGTGTGATCACGATCCTCATGTTATTGCTGCTGTGGCTAAGCTGTTTTGGCAGGAGAGGAAAGTAGACAAAGCAAGAAATTGGTTCAACAGGTCAGTGACCCTTGCACCAGATATTGGTGATTTCTGGGCATTGTATTTCAAATTTGAACAGCAGCATGCAACAGAAGAGCAGAGGAGCGATGTGCTGAAGAGATGTGTTGCTGCAGAGCCAAAGCATGGTGAAAAATGGCAAGCCACAGCAAAGGCTGTAGAGAACTCTCATGAACCAACTGAAAGCATATTGAAGAAGGCGGTAGCCACTCTAAAGAAAGAGGAGAATTTGGCTGAAAATAACCACAACCAATCTGATGTAGTGTCTATGTACTTGATAATCTCGAGAGATTTTATAGGTAAGGAGACAGTAGTTAAAACATTTGAATTTTACTTCAAATGGTTGGATCTTTTTCATTGGTCACCTCATGTGAGCCTAATGTTGTACTTTTCCATTTCACATACTATTATGAAGACTGAATGGATATTTCTCATATTGTTCTCAAGGTTATGTTTCTTCTTGTTTTTTTAAAGACTTAAGTGCTATGGTTTATGGTTCCCATCAGTGTTCTTGTTTGGTAACTAAAATTCACTGTGCAGTGTCTTCTTTTTTTGGGAATGATGTAAATTCCCAGGGTAACTCAAAAGACAACAAAAGAAACAGAACATAAAAATGGAAAAAAGAGCAGCAATCAAGAGCCTGGTCTCTTTTCTAATGAACTGAGTCGGTGTCCTCTTCAAAAGAGAGGATAAATCAGCTGGTACCCATCTGCTCGTGTGATGAAGAATATCTTAGAGCTAGATTAAAAAATGAGGATGCAGGATGTTCTAATTGTATAATAATATTCTTTTACTTCTGCCTAGGAATTTCATTAAATTTTATTTTCTCAATTGTTAGGAGTTAAATATTCACTTCTAGATTTTGTTTTCCTTTCCGTGAAAGAATGCACGAGGTACATTGTCATGGCTTTGATGTTGCAAAATGGAAGCTTCAAGTCTGAAACTGATGAAGTTTCTGCATTTTCGTGCTTGTTTTGAGTTTACTGTATTTAAGAATCCCGTCTAGCTCAGTTAGTAGAGCGCAAGGCTCTAAACCTTGTGGTTGTGGGTTCGAGCCCCACCATGGGCGGTAATATATTTCCACTGGGTATTATGATGTTGTCATTATTGGTCTTATATATCTTAATTGTCTTGTATTTATATACCATCATGTGCTTTTGTTATTAGTTGTTCTTTCTATTTCCTCTCTCTTCCTTTCCTTTTTACATATCTAGTTTATTCTACTTATGGGTTTTTGTGATGAGGGTTCCCAGAAAACAACCTCCCTATCTCTATGAGGTAGTGGTTAGGTCTGCGTACATTCTACCCTCCCCAGACTCCACTTGTGGGATTCCACAGGGTGTGTTGTTGTTGTAAGGATAAAAAGAGAATTCAAAGTTACATAGTTTCTAATTCTAGTAGCGCGACATTCTCTTTAAGACAGACTTAAAAGGAAAGGGCGCCACATGACATGGGACTGAAGGAGTAATAGTTAAGCAGGAGAATTACCCATGAAAAAAAAGAATTTGATATGCAACAGCTGAGATAAAGTAGAGAACGAAGAGAAAAAAAAAAGAGTTTCTTAAGAAAAATCCTAGTGAAGGAGGTAATAGTACATAACAAGCAAGCAGTCTATATAAATAAATGATGTACATTTAAACTGGAACTAACATATACTGCATGTGTTTGACCATAATGCCCTCCGAACAAACAAGAAGCTCAAGAACAAATCAAGCTGATCCATTTAGAAGGTAAAAACAAATCATTTCACTCAAGTAAAACAGGCTACCGTAATTATATGGAATAAATGGTTAGTTACCTTGTCAAGAGTCTGAGTATTGAGCACATATGCTGGAGGAGCAACAAGTTTAATTTTAACAGGGCAATCAACATTACCAGCAGCTTCAGCTTTACGCATAGCTTCCTGCACCAAACATGAAAAAACAATAAAAAAATGCTAACATTATTAAAAATATGTAACCTCATCAAACAACACCAGCATTAAGAAAATGCAACCTCCAGACCCCACGTGTAGGAACCACTAAGTTTGTTGTTGAATAAGTGATAACAAATAGTTAAAAGAAATAGATAATAACATGAAAATGATGATGCCAAAAGGAAAAACCTTAATGTGAAGAACACCGTCAAACTGAAAACATTTCATCTCAATATCTGCTCGAATCTTCAGTGGCTGTGGAGTCATTCTCCTCCTAATATTCTTTACTAATGCATCTTTAACTTCCTCAGATAAAGCAGGAACAACCTTAGTTACCTAGAGAAGAGAAGATAATAAATATTATTTGACATCATTAGACGAAATTAGCCTAGAAAATAATATGACAAAAGACCTACCTCCTTCCCATCAGGGCCAATTTCTTTAACTTCACGGGTGAGGGAATTAAGAATTGAATCTGGATCACTGACAACCAACTTGAATGCCTGGAAATTACAACCAAGAAATCCATAATGAATCTTGCAAATCAAAGGCGGGAAAAGGAATACTTGGAATTAATATAATTCTCACCTCAAAAGCATGGCCATATTTTCTGTATAAAGGCCAACCTACATGAATGTACAAGTCCTGCAATTAACATGTCCAATGATTAAGAGAAATTGAAGAGTAAAAATTCAAAGATCTATCGGACAGGGATTCTAGAAGAGGAAAAAGCTTAATGGGAGTGCAAGAAAATGCCAAAACAACAATGCTAACTCAGCCCATTTGCTTGGCACTTCAATAATTCATAATATCCATAGACCTCATATTCCATTGACATTCCAAATTGAATCGAATGTTTTGCTCCCTTTGTTTCAATATAGATGATAGTTTTCCCATTTACAGATGTTGCAATTATTCAAATTCAATAAACTATTCCAAATTTTAAACTTAGATACCATTTCTTCAAAACCAAACTAACCAAGGGGCACTAGATTCATTGTTCAGAGGAACTGCTAAGAGTTTTCCATTCTTATTCTTGCTTTGGAGTAAATTTACAAACAGTTTTCATTCAACGGTTTTCTTCCCCGGGGCAGATCTACACTACAAGTTATGGGTTTGCAGAACCCAGAAGATGTTTGGCCTGAACATGGTGATTGTGTAAAGAAATCGCTTAATATGTGTACTTTATATATCGATACCAAAACCAGTCATTGTTCTTCCTAAAATCAACAACGCATAGACTAAAGATCTTGGATCCATCTTTGCTTCTCACAGCCCCCACCCAAAAGGAAAGTTCTTCAATTGAAATGTGTCTGCTTAATTGCTGCAGAATTCTGAAGTGTTCCAGCAGAAATTGGAAGATAAATGCAGCAGCTAGTCCCTCTATCAAGTTGAGGGATCTACAAATGATTCTACATATTTTTATTTTTATTTTATAATCGTGGTGTCTGGGTCAGCTTGTCTGTACCTCGACTAATACTATGAGACATTTGCTACCTCCCACCAGCCACAAGTACCAAGTAACTCTATCCACCAAGGCTTAAACAGGCGGCAACTAATTCTACAAATAAAATGCCAAAAGATCGAAAAGGAGTAACAACTTAATAAGCAAGGACCAGGAGATGGAGTTTTCCATCTTCATTAAATAATATATGAAAGAACTCGCAGAAAATATGATGTTAGGCATGTAAAATAATTGGCGATGGCTGATATGGCTACCAGTGACAGCACTATTCTCTCCCTCTCATCTAAATACAAACTAAAATCAGCATCAAACATAAATAGTACAAACGACGTTAGGGCTCAAGAGCAGTTCAATCAACCTGCTGATTGGAGCTATCATCAGTATAGGTTCGGAAGATGTAAGCCACAAAAAGCTTACACCAACAAATCTTCAATGGCATCATTTTTTCTTATTTAAACGTCCATTGCTATTTAATTTCCAGTCCAATACCTTTTCCTCCCCTTCCTAAATTTGATTGGTATTTTCCAAATTAGGACTGTTGTAGAATCCAATTCACAATATCATGATATCAATAAGAGTCTGACAATATCTTGGAAGTTTAAAGAAGGATAACTAGCTGAATGATAAGAGATCCTAAAGGAATTCAAGACTAAGGTTCATTTCTGTTTCACTGCATTAGGATGTGCTAGTGTATCACCTATAAAAATGGGAAAGTGATGACCAAAGAACTAACTCTTGACATAACTACTAACAAGAATCATTACCCAATCCAAAATTTACCCTCATCATCACCAACACAAATCAGAAAAAAGAACACATTTTTGATATCAAGTCTACTCTGATTATGATTTTGAGATCAAAAAGAACACATTTTTTATCTCATTCCTTGCATTAATCTTTTCCATCCATTATCACTAATTATACAACAAGTAGAAATAACATGTAAAATTGAATATCCAGGTAATTACCTTCAGATTAAAGGAAAAGAAAAGGCAGTAGTAACTTACTGTATGACCAAAGTAGAACAAAATGGGATTTGAGAAATTAGCTAACCTCCAGATCAATTCCCATGGTTTCAGCAACATGACG
>JAABOM020000007.1:23470912-23503746 GCA_011800125.2 Solanum clarkiae
ATCATTCCTTCTATGTTATTGTACTCGAGAAGGGCAACGTAGGCGCCACTGTCAGCCATGCTTTTCACCTGTATCATAACTGCTTGGTCTACTTCTGGGTACTTGTCTTCGTACATTCGGCATTCCAGGTTCGGGGAGTTGGTCGCCATGATAGGCAGCAGTGGCGGCTATTAGTGTTTTGCAGAAATTTTGAGGGTTTTCTTCAAAATCTTCTACAAAGAGAACAGAACAATGGCTGCCACGAATTTGTTTGAAGGATTTTCTGGTCCGAGATGGTTTCCGGGTCGGGTCGGATTTAACACAGTACTATCAAATCATCCTTTGATATAATAAATAGGATATCTTGAAAAAATATAATTGAAAAATTACTATAATTAATGATAAGAATAAATTAGAAATTAACGATAAAATTATGTCTAGATTTCATAAACTGAACATCTCAAAATAGTATAAATTGACAAGTAAAAATAAATACAGAGAGCATAAAATAATCTTGTATTTTATTGTAAAATTATTAGGTATATTCTATTTCTCATACTAGAATGAACCAGTGTGCTACTAATTTTGCTTTTATATATTGCATAAAATAATTCATTCGAATAGATCATTATACTCATCATTTTATCAACTGAACGCTTAAACTCGTTAAAGCTCGACATTTTAAACTACTTTTTCAATTGATGTGTGTGTGTAATACAATTGACTACGATGGAAATCCATGACATGTTTAAACGACACATAAAACTTAAATGTTAAAAAAGTAAATTAAATCAGGAGGTCACTTCTGCTCTGCAGAACATTTTCAGCAGCAATGTTCTTTATGGATGCAAATTTTCAACTACAAGTTCACAAATACAAACCCAACGAACAACAACATACCCAGCGTGAAGTCCCACAACAAACCCCAAACAAAATTTTGAATTAATTTCACAAATCCATTGGGCTATGTTGCCAAGCTGCAGCTTCTGAATCATTACATTTCATTCTGTACTAATACAACTCGTGACAAGGACTATGCTTTCAGTAATGCAATTTACAAACAAAAGAACGATGGCACAAGGCCACAAGCACAGTTTAGCAATGTGCCTGCATATGTGTTCCCAAGTTACTGCTAATAATTAACCAAAACGACAACAGAATGTTTGAAAAACGAAAGAAGGTTATCAGCAATTGGTGGTGGGATTATCCTCGGAGGATTCAGCGGCAGAAGCAACGACCAACTGAGGCTCAAGGATGATGCCCTCTCTTCGTGCCTTTCTACGTTCACGTTGCACTCTGAAGGACTCTCTCTTTCGGTTTCTATAGCTGTTGGGGTTTTCAGGTACAACCTCGCGTGGATAAACACTTATCTGCATTTTTATTAACATTCAGTATATGTTAATCACACTGGTGTACTGCATATATGCAAGCAGTAAGCAAGAGAACTCAAACCTTCTTTCTGTCAGTACCGAACTTCTCAAATTTGACTAGTCCATCGATCAAAGAAAATATCGTGTGATCCTTGCCAAGTCCAACATTCTTTCCTGGGTGGAACTGGAAATATCACCAAGAAAACGAACAGTAAATAATCAAGGAAACAGAATACATGGGAATGTTAACTGGAGAATGCAACTTTTGAACTACGCTCAAAAAGTGAATAATGCCAACATCTGGCATAAACCCTTTTACTAAGATAGATGACTACCTGTACTCGAGCTAATTTTCCCGCTCAGCATAAGCAAACTCACACTTTTGGTAAAGAAGAAGACTCAAGTCGGATTATATAAAAGTATGCAGCCTCTAAGTTCCAAAAGATTTGCATACTAAATTTACATAAATGACAATAAGTAAGAGCAGATTACAGCTGCGCTTCCAACTACGTCTTCATGATAGATCAGATACCAGATCTCAGAACCATAAACCTAATAGTAATCTGTTACTCTAGATCAGAACAAGTATCCCCTCAAACCTTCCAGTACCTCGTTTTGTACTCAATCTAATGCCGTTTAGGCAATCCACATATTTCCAACAAATAATATAAAAACCAAATGCAGAAAGCCAGAAGAATGGAGCTGAGATGTTGACAAGATATCAGGACCTAGTATGTTTGTGAGGCGTTGAGCAAATAAACTGGAATGACATAGAGTAACACTCTACTTGGTGGATTCATCTGAATACATTTCAACCACCATTAGTCAATCAAAAAAACTATCACAACTCCCACAGCATATATGAATTTTAGGCATAAAAAGAGAGAGAGGAGTCTCGGAAGAAGTAAAATTGAAACCTTTGTACCCCGCTGGCGAACGATTATAGAACCGGGCTTAGCAACTTGGTCACCATAAATCTTGACACCAAGCCTCTGTCCAGGAGAATCTCGACCATTCTTAGTGCTACCTGCTCCTTTCTTGTGAGCAGACTCAATTGTCAATGGAGATTTCAACGGGAAGGAAACGGAGAACTTGGGAGCAACAGGAAGAGAACTAAAGTCACCCCAGAGAGAAGAATTGGAAGATAAGGAGAGTCCTTTGAATGATCCAACAAGACTGAAACTCACTGCCATTTTTACGCTGCAAAGGAAACAAAGAAATTCAGTAGCTTCTCGCGACACTTACTCTCAAAGGCAAAAGGAAAGGGAGTGATATTTAAAAATGGGAAAGAGATGAGCACAGAACAACTAAGAGAACAAAACTATCACCATAACAAGTAACAAGAATCTTATAGCCAATTTAAAAACTCTGATCATTGCAAACACAAAATGGAGAAAATATATTTTTTATAGAAGTCTACAAAAGGTGCTTCCGACTTTGGCACTGCTCGGTATGACTAAAATCATTTTCCGACAACTATCTGTTAAAATTGTAATTTCAAATATAACAACTTATTCAATAGACCCCCCAACTCAAGAAAGCATTTCAAAATCAAGTATGGGAAGAAAATACAGAAGTGAAGCACATCATGCTGACAATAACGTAAACAAGAGCATGGCCAAGGCAAGGGATATAACTGGAAGTAATAAAATCGAAGAATAGGCCAGTAGGAGAACAAAAATGGTTACTGAAAATATTTCCAAAATGGTTTCCATCAAAAGGGGAAAATAACTTCTCTCACTTATGAGATAAGTCATTTCCTTTTACTACTAACCAATGTTCAGATATTATTATCAATTCTTAATACTCAATAATTTTCTCAAAATATAATCCAATTTGCTGGGCTTATTATCAATCTTTAATAAATACCGAACACACACACCTAAAAAGAAAAGTACCTTAAGTCCTCATCACAATTATCATTACTCCATTATATATCTCTTGCATATTAATACACATAACATTCACTCATTGCTTTTCAAAATTACACCAAACACCAGAGACCGTCCCCCACAAATGCATTTCGCAAACTCTACATCAAAATATTTCAGCATATAAGGCCTTATGCAAGCAATTGGTGATAAAGGACGACGATTTAATCAAAAAAGGACAAGTCTTTAAAACGCAAACAAAGAGAAATCAGAGGGAACCAGTACTAAAGACAACATAGAGTCTAGTGAGTTCACCAAAATCAGAGGGAACCAGTACTAAAGTAATTTGTATAATTACTTCTGTTGTGGTAGACTATAAGTGAAATTGGATCTTGAGATATTACTTGTTCACCTCGATACAACTTTAAAGCCTTCTAAGATATATCCTGATTTAGCTTTAGAATCTAAGATTGACATTTTTATAACGGCTTTGCCAGTAAGATGCTAGGATAAGGAGCATTTTCCAAGTGAAATGCATTACGGGAAGATACTGCAAAGTGTTAATTTTGAGCGTACCTCATTCTTTGATTTGTTATTATTAATTTGAGGACCAAGTAATCTACTCTTTTAACTGTTTTACATACTGAGGTAAAGTTTCTTTTACATTTGAGAAACTACAATTATGGAGGATCTTTTTCTCCTGATGAAATCGTGCTTAGAAAAAAAGGAGATGGCTCTCTTTCTTTAGTGATTATACTATCTGTTCAATCTAATCTGCTTTTGTCTGGTTACATTATCTTCCCCCTGAAGGTCTCTTGAAATATGCACAGTAATTTATTCTGCTTATGGGTTGTTGAGACGAGGGTCCCGAGAAACAGTATCTCTACTTCTATGAGGTAGTGGTAAGGTCTGCGTACATTCTACCCTTCCCTTCCCAGACCCCACTTGTGGGATTCTACTGGGTATGTTGTTGTTGTTTTAATATGTTTAAGAACCACAAGATTAGAGGATATTTTAGTCCCATTGTACGTTATCTTTAGTTTAGTTTACGACTACAGCATTCAAAAAACTTGTTTACTTAGCTAAACTCAGAGTGTCAAGACAATACCAAAGAAACAAATCCCAAAGGAGTGAGTAGTAAACAATTTCTTCTCACATGCCCAACCTATGGTGGGCAGAGTTATCCAGTACCTATGGTTATCAAGAAAGATTGCAGTCACCTAAAAGTTAACTTCAAACACCCAATCAGATAACATAGCACAATACATAGAATTATCTACCATTATACAACTATACATCAAAAAAGGGCTAAGTTCAATGAACCCACAAACACATTTTCACTGTATTTTTCGGAATTTACATTAAATATGAGAAAAGATAAAGAAAGATGAACTCACCGAGGGTTTAATGGAGTCTCCAAGAAGACAAGGAACCAGAATCCCCAAATCCTCTAGATAAAGGATAGAGAAATGGCTGCCACACTTTTGTTTCGAGTGTTTTCGGGTCGGATTCAGTTTTCGGGTCGGATTTTAACCCATATAAATAAATTATATCTTCTTCGTTGTCAGGTAATATGATATAATAAAATTCAAATAATAATTAAAATAAATATAATATTTTAATCGAATAATACAATACAGTGTATTACAGCCATCCAAACTAGGTGTGATAGTGTTGATTTTTTAGTCTCGCTTAATAATTTTTTTCTTAAAAAAAAGACAGCTTTAGTTTCAAAAAATTTATTAGGCAAAATTTATGTCGTTTATCGAACGTAACTTGTGAACATAAATCAATTTTATTATAATCCACAAGTTAAGATTTTTTTACTCAAGTTTTAAAGGAAAGGTAATTTTAAAAAGTATATTTTTTTTCAGATTGTAAAAGAAAAACTTATTAGAATAAAAATAAGTCAGAAATCATAAGTTAAGAATTTCTAATTTATAATTTTTGGCTTATAAATTATAAGTAAGCTAAAAGTCAATCCAAATAAATTCTTGTTACTTTAATATTTGTAAAATGCTTTTTCAATATGATAAACTTCTAAAGTATTGTTTTTCAAAAGAAAAATATATTTTAAAGTAAGCAATATATAAAAAATTTTATCATGTGTATGTATGAATAATTCGACGTGTTGTAATGAAAACAAACACATGCATAATTTGCATCAAAGAAATTGTACACACGTACTTACACTAAAATATATATTATGATTTCTTAGTAAAAAAAATTTAAATTAAGAAAAATTATAGAAATACACAACTTATATTTACATAATTTCATATAATCTTGACTCTTTTAAAAATTTACGAAAATTTCTTAAATGATACAAAATCGTAACACTTATTGATACAAATTACAATCCTTACTTCTTCATATATCATAGTTAAAATCCCTTAATACTTCTACCTTTTTGACATGTATCACTCATTTCTTTTTTGTATAAAAAAGAAGCGATTTTTGATAATTTTGAAAAAAGTTGATATTAGTTGGAATTAGCTCCAAAAAGTGTAAAATTTGTGTAAAATAGAGTTTAGATTAGGAATATATCGATTAATTTTGTGTATTATTGATTTGATCTAGTAATGTTCCATTTATATACATACTAAATAAATAACTAAATCAATAAAATATGCATTATCAATTTTCAGTTAATAGAATTTTAATCTTTGATGGCTCAATTTTTTTACCATAATATTATCTTATTGAATTATCAATTTAATCATTAACTAAAATTAAAAATCGAATTAATAGCCTAATAAAAAGATTACTTAATAGTTGTTTAGAAGCATTGGCTAATTAACATGATATTAATAAATTAATAATATTTATTTCGATTTAATTTATCGACATTGGAGTTGATGCTCGAATCTCGAGTAGTGTTGTTAAATTAAACCATTTACAAGATAAATATTTAAAGTGAAATAGAATATTGATTTACTTGATCGAATATTATTTATAGGACAAGAACTAGTGGAGAATATAATGTCATGAACCTAGTTCTTTACAAGAATAATATATTTCTTGGTTACAAAAAATAGTACACGTTATCAACGAAGATTGTTCAAAATTTTTTTAGTAAGAGGGGTTCGAGTTTGAGTTTCGAAAAATGGAGAAATTTGATAAAAGTAGGTTTTGTCCGATAAAAGTTTAAATTGAATCAAACTCTAATGTACTTTATTCGTTCGCTTTTATTTATTACTATTTTATTTTATCCAAGTTAAATTATATGAATTTTGATCAACATTTTAAAATATATTTTTTATCATATTAATATGAGAAAATTGCAACTTATAATATTTTTCGTATAATTTTCAATTATGTAAATTTTAGATTTTAAATATTAAATTTAATTACTTTAATTTAACTTTGAAGTTTAGTCAAATTAATCTCAAAAACAGTGACAAGTAAAAAAGAATAGAGAAAGTAAATACTAAATATTTATGATAACCCTTATAAGAACAAACAACAACATACTCAGTGGATTCACAAATGGAGGTTTGGGGTGGGGGAGATAAAATGTACGTCGATCTTATAACTCAGATAGATAAAAAAATTGTTTCTAAAATACTTGTGTCTCAAAAATATCATCTCAAAAATAAAAAATACTAGGTATGAAATAAAACAACTTAAGTGGAAATAACTTTTATAAGAAAATTAGTAAAAATATAAATTTAATATCAAAATAATAAATTAAAATTATTCATTACATTAAAGAGTTAGAAAAAATTAATTGTGATAATGGAGAAGGATCAAATATACTCGAATCGAATCGAGTTATATGGTGACTGATAGAGGTGACAGATATTCCGAACTATTCAATGTAATACCATTTTTACCCTTTGCAAAAGCCCTAAATAAAACCTCTCCCATCCCTACTCAGTATTCAGTCGCCATCCCACTTCCCACTTCCCTATTTTCTTCAAACTCGAGACTCTGCTCAGTATTCAGTAGCCATCCCACTTCCCTATTTTCTTCAAACTCTTGACTCTACTCAGTATTCAGTCGCCACACTTGAAGCTAAAGAAAAAGAAAATGGTATCGGAAACAATGGAGTCGATAATCCTCCACCTCCACGACATCGCCGCCGTCAAATTCGGTGAATTCAAGCTCAAATCCGGCATCTTTTCTCCAATCTACATTGACCTCCGGTTAATCGTTTCTTATCCTTCGATCCTCCGTCAGATTTCACAAACTCTCGTATCCTCACTACCGGAGTCCATCAAATACGAAGTCGTTTGTGGAGTGCCATACACGGCGCTGCCTATAGCGACGTGTATATCTACTGCTCATGATTTGCCGATGGTAATGAGGAGGAAAGAGGTTAAGGATTATGGAACTGCGAAGGCTATTGAAGGTGATTTTAAACCGGGTCAATCTTGTCTTATTGTTGAGGATTTGGTTACTAGTGGTGCTTCGGTACTTGAGACTGCTGCGCCTCTTCGTGCTGTTGGGTTAAAGGTTACTGATGCCGTCGTCATGATTGATAGGTAAAGTGTATTTTCTTTTTCAGCTTAGTTTGTGCTCCCTGCCTATCTGTCTAGTTGATTAGTTTTATGGTGGTTGAAAAACTTCCTTCCACGCAAAAAAAATAAATTAGCTAACTTTTTAACGAAAGAGTTTTGCAAAAGATACATTTTTTGAAAAGTTTTTTCGACCTTAGATGGTAATATTTGGGTGAAAGTAGCTCCAATGGTGTTTTTTTGGGCATCTAACAGTCATTTACTCTCACACCTTGTTTGGATGGTTGTTACCCATCGTATTGTATTGTACTGCTAGTTCGAATGTGATGTTTTGATTGTAGCTTTGAGAAATTCAATTAGCACAAATTTGTGATATACTGGCGAATTTTTGATCTATATTTTTCCCTGAGGGTGGTTTATTTGGTGATTCTCTTTGGACAGAGAACAAGGAGGAAGGGAAAATTTGGCTGAGAATGGAATCACATTGCATTCAATGGTGAAACTGACTGAGATGGTGAGGGTACTAAAGGAAAAGGGTAGGGTTTCAGAAGAAACAGAAAAAATGGTTAAGAAATTCTTGGAGGACAATCGTAAGGTTTCGGTTCCTGTGCCAGTGAAGGAAACAAAGGTCAGGGCAAGATTACCATATGACGAGAGGGCAAAGATTGCAAAAAACCCTACAGGGAAGAAGTTGTTTGAGATTATGGTGCAGAAAAAGACTAATTTGTGTCTGGCTGCTGATGTGGCCACAGCTGCTGAACTGCTAGATATTGCTGACAAGGTGATGTATAGTACCTTATGTTCTTTTATCCATGATCATTCATGAAGAAGGAATAGGAAAAAATATATGCAGGCATTAGTCAAAATTTATGTGCAAAATAGTTTCTGCAAACAAGGAACGGTGTTGGTGAGATATAATAATCACTGCTGCTCTGCTGTTCTTTCTTGTTATATTTGAATTTGTGTTACAGGAGCTAAAGAGACTTTATTACCTTGTCTATGGGTGTCGATAAACTGAAAAAAAAATC
The DNA here is from genome assembly GCA_011800125.2 of Solanum clarkiae. Classification (NCBI taxonomy): domain Eukaryota; kingdom Viridiplantae; phylum Streptophyta; class Magnoliopsida; order Solanales; family Solanaceae; genus Solanum; species Solanum clarkiae. Next base: position 23,479,621 of record JAABOM020000007.1, read on the forward strand.
ACATATTTGAGGTTTACAGATAATAAAGTTAACAACTAGTAGCTGCATTAAGCATATGAATTGTGATAATCTCCTTTGTTTTGGTGTGACCGGGGAAAGCATGCGACTTTCCTACTTTCCTATTGAATCTTTGTCCAATAATTTCTCTTGGTGCCTTTCATGTATAATAATTTGACAAGTTTATTGCTAATCTACCCATGCAGGTTGGACCTGAAATCTGCATGTTGAAAACACATGTTGATATATTACCTGATTTTACTCCTGACTTTGGTCCTAAGCTTAGATCGGTAAGTTAATAGTGCTCATTGATGTGCTCTGGTGGATGATGATGCAGTTCGTACTTCACTTTTCTCTAGTGCAGTAATTTTGGATCATGTTTACCTTATTTCTGGATTTCTTTATTCCTTCAACACGTGCCTGAGCTATTTAATAATGAGCTAGCTGGGGAGGAATTACAAGTTTAATCTTAAAGAGTTCAACCATTGCATCCAAGAAGTACCTTAATTTTAGGTATTTACATGAAAACTGACTTGGTTTCCTAGGCTGATAGATAGTGACTAAGCCAAGATCTTTAGTATATGGTTTCTGGACCACAATTATTTTTGCTTACTGGGCTCTAAATAGATTATTTGTACATATTATATGCATTTTTCATCACAAATATAGGGTTTGAGCCAAAACCTCTGGGTCCTGCCGAGCGTGTGCTAATTGTGGCTCTGCCACAGCTGATAGCTAGAGCAATGGACCAAATAAAAGGATACTGTACTGTGGCTCCGCCACAGCTGATAGCTAGAGCAGCAGACCAAATAAAAGGATACTATGTAATGGGAGTATTTTTTGACTTAAATAATTATGTATGCCAACATTAGGTTGAGTTGACGCTTGTTGTAAGTTGAATAAAAAAATAATCTTGAACAGGGCTGAAAAATCATGCTTGTGTTTGCCAATATATAGGGATTTTAAAGTTTATGTGAGCCATACTATTACTTCTTTTCTTCTGTAGATTGCAGACAAACACAACTTCTTAGTATTCGAAGATCGTAAATTTGCTGACATTGGAAATACAGTGACAATGCAAGCTGAAGGGTGAGGGAATCCCAGCTTTCTCTATCTTTCTCATTCTTTTGTTGCTCAAGCTTTTCTAATTTGGTCCATTCGTCTGCAGAGGTATCTTTCGCATTTTAGATTGGGCTGATATAATTAATGCACACATTATTTCTGGTCCCGGAATTGTTGATGGTCTAAAACTGAAGGTTTGTTTTGTTTTTACATTTATTGATACCTAAGCTATTGAGCTACAGAAAATTGTATTAAGATCTGATTTGGTTCTCCTGAATTTAGGGCTTGCCACGTGGTAGGGGCCTGCTGCTTCTTGCTGAAATGAGTTCTGCGGGTAACCTAGCCACGGGAGATTACACCGCAGCAGCAGTAAAAATTGCCGAGGATCACTCGGATTTTGTCATTGGGTTCATCTCTGTGAATCCTGCCTCTTGGCCTAATGGACCTGGAAACCCATCTCTCATCCATGCTACACCTGGTGTTCAGTTGGTAAAAGGAGGAGATGCTCTTGGCCAACAATATAACACTCCAAATTCAGTAAGTCCCAGTTTCTATCTCGTCTTATTTGTGATTTCTTACATTTCAGTGTCCGCGTGAACGAGCCAGCAGAGTGATATGCTCATCAAAAAATTGTTCCAGTTTTAACGCGATTCTAGTTTTAACGCGATATAGAATTGTCTTAGCTGCTCACTGTGAGACATTGTTGTTTCAGGTAATTGCTGATAGAGGCAGTGATATTATTATTGTTGGCCGTGGAATTATAAAGGCTGCTAACCCCGCAGAAGCAGCTCGTGAATACCGGCTTCAAGGTTGGGATGCATATTTGGTTAACTGCAAGTAAGAGTCATGTGCAGGCGGCTTGCGACCCACGACTGCATTCCAGCTTTGTTTTCCTTTCAAATCTCGCATTTTCGCCCTTTCATTGTCCAGTTGGGCCAAAAAATTGAGTGTTAGCATTAAGTAATAGAAGTATGTCAGAACTATATGTGCTCCAAAAGAATAATTGTAGATACACTTTCTGCCAACTCTGATGATTTGAATAACTTGGTGTACTGTAACAGTTTTTCTGTGTGATGATAGCAGCTTCTCAAGTTTGTCAAGTTCCATGAACTGTTTTCTTGTTGCTAAATTGATGTTGAAGTATTGCGTAGACAGTTTTGCGGGTAGGTTTCTTTTATTGTACGTCAGTAAAAAATATTATTCTAGAAGCATCTGTAATTTTACATAATCCAAAACAAATAATACGCGAGATGAAGTTAAGATGAGGTGTGTTGAAGGATGCAAAGGATAAATTTAATGTGAAATGTTATTTATAAATTTTATTTTTCTTAGTCCTATTAGTTAGTCAATTTTGTACATCTAACCAATTCAACTTGAAAAAAATCAGAAAATATTTTCCTCTGTACCGGACACATTGATCAATGATTGTATCGATTAAATAATGTCTTAACGTTTTTTAATTTTTCTTTAGCGGAGGTTGAAAAACTCTTTTTTGTCTATGAGTGTTCATCTATCCAATATATTTACGAGAACAAACTAACTTAAGAAGATTGTTTTTACTCAAATATCTAAATTTTGAGTTATTCGATATATTCAAAAAGATGTGGTAGGCAAGTAAAATTTTTCTGTTTATTTTTATGTGTCACACTCTTTTTAAGGGTTAAATTTATATATATGTTTATTAATATTTTAACATATTTTAAATTTAAAATATTAAATTAATCTAATTCATTGCCACTTTAAAAAAAATTTAAAGAAATAATACTCCTATTTCTGGAAAATAAATTCATTTTCCTCATAATAAAAGAAACCGGTTAGCTCATTGGATCCTTACCGGTCCAGTTAACAATCGTTGCCGGTACTCGATTCCGCCACCCTCTCCCTGCCGCCGGACCACCGCTTTTTCTCCGCTATCGACTCCACCTTCGCCTTCTTCCGAAGGTTCTGAATTTTGCGGCTACTATCGATCGAGAACAGAGCTCGCCGCAGTGTTTTAGGGTTTGCTAGCGCCAGCTTCAAATCAAAACTACTTTTACTGTAAGTAATCAAAACCTTCAATTCAATTGGAAACGTTTCTGTATCGCAATTGTTTATCATCTGATAACTCTTGAATATTTTTTTAAAAAAGTTTCAGTTTGAAGTTGATAGTTTGATAGAGAACGATGAAGAAGTCGGGCTATGGTTTACAACTAAGAGTTCCACCATCGCAGCAGAAGAAACAGCCTGCGAGGCCTCCGCTTCCTAAAGCACTTGGTTTTGGTGATGGTGATGATGATGATGTTGAGAAAGAAATTTCTCGCCATGCCTCTAAGAATAAGGCTCTCAAAGATGTAAGCTTTAGCTCTATCTCACAATTTTCATATTTGTTTTATAAATTCTTCTCAACTTTTTTTAGGATAACTATTGTGCTAACAGGCAACTTTGTCCACTAATAGCTTGTTTGGATGGTTGTTACCTGTTGTATCGTAGTGTATTATATTGTGTTGTTAGTTTAAATACAGTTCTTTCTTTGATTTTCATTTAAATTTTATTGTATTGTATCGGTAAATTCATCTGCATATAATGATGGAAAGTCCCGTTTTGTGTAACAAAGTACCTTTTTATAGTGGATTTACCCTGTATCCTACTTTTATTGTAGATTCATACTTCAAATTGTTGACATGTGAGATACAATCTATGCAAATGTTGTATTTCTTTAAAGCAATATAATACAATATGATACATTATGAATAACATGTAACAACCATCCAACCAAAGAGTAAGGCGTGGACATATATCTCTGCTAGAAATTGAATTGAAATCTTATGGTTCCCAACCCACTTCATTGACCACTAGGCTGCTATACATTGTTTTGAACCTTTTTATACTGATTTTGTTTATTCCAAAAAAAGGAAACGGATGTGTGACTCGAGAAGGGAAAGTGACTGACTAGGTTACTCCATTATGTAATTTGTTATTTTTGATTTTTTGGCAGATTGAAGAACAGCATAAGAAGGCTTTAGAAGAGGACCCTTCAGTATTTGATTATGATGGAGTATATGATGATATGAAAGTGAAGGCTGTCCAACCTCGAGCTCAGGATCGCGAAGAGAGGAAGGTATTGTTTTAAGTTGCAACTTTCCCCACGTATTTTTTGATATCTAGAATTGATGAAACAAACAAATGAAAAGATCTATTGTTTGGAGAAGATACTCATGATTGTTTATGCTATTAATTATTTAAACCATGTGAAATTATATGCTGTGCTGAGTAGGCTAACAAACCTTTTAGCCGGGAATCACTTGGTCAAAGTAATTTGTATAGTTACTTCTGTTGTGGTAGACTATAAGTGAAATTGGATTTTGAGATATTACTTATTCACCTCAATACAATTTGAAGCCTTCTAAGATATATCCTGATTTAGCTTTAGAACCTAAGATTGACATTTTTATAACGGCTTTGCCAGCAAGATGCTAGGATAAGGAGCATTTCCGAGTGAAATGAGTTATGGAAAGATTCTGCAAAGCGTTAATGTTGAGCGTACCTCATTCTCTGATTTGTTATTCCTAATTCGAGGACCAAGTAATCTACTCTTTTAACTGTTTTACATACTGAGATAAAGTTTCTTTTACATTTGAGAAACTACAATTATGGAGGATCTTTTTCTCCTGAAGAAATCATGCTTAGAAAAAAAAAAATAGGAGATGGCTCTCATTCTTTAGTGATTATACTATCTGTTCAATCTAATCTGCTTTTGTTTGGTTACATTATCTTCTCCCTGAAGGTGTCTTGAAATATGCACACTAGTTTTCTTTCCTCAAAATTTTTTCCTGTGAAACTGGAGCTATATATTATTCTGGCTTCCCTTATTTACTTCTTCCTTTTCAACTACATCTAGAACATGTAATAACTCCTTGTGCAAGGGATGATAGCTTTAATATCTGCACTTTTCACTTGAAGGAAATGAAAATCACTGCCACGATTTTTGCACCTTTTTAAGCTGTTTTGCTTTCTTCCAGCCAAAATACATCCAGATGCTAATTGACAAGGCAAAACAACGAGAACGGGAGCATGAGATCATTTATGAGAGGAAAATAGCGAAAGAGAGGAGCAAAGATGATCATCTTTTTGCAGACAAAGACAAGTTCGTCACTGCTGCTTATAAGAGGAAACTTCAAGAGCAGGCTAAGTGGTTGGAGGAAGAGCGTCTTCGTGAGCTACGAGAGGAGAAAGATGATGTAAGTGAAATCTTCTCATTTTCTTGTGATTGCCAGTTGGTACCAACTGCATGATCTCTTTTGTTCTTTGCTTGCTTATCTGCATACTTTAAATATTTATGTAGAAGTCATGAATGACCTTCCATTTATGTTAATGGTCAAAACTCAAAATTAAATTTTAGACCTAGCTGCTCATTTTATTTCATAACCGCTTGATGATGGAGCGTGTTCTAGCAAGATGTTAAGTTATTTTCTGCTTAAAAGAGATTGATGGTTGTCAAGCTCATTTAAAAAGTGAGAGCCTCATGTACTGAAATCTCATAGTGACTTCCTTGGAAAGAATATTGAAACTCTTATAAAGGAAACATTATAGAATGAAGAAAATTACTTTGTCAATATTAAGGATCCGTTTTGGAGTGTGTTAGTTTTTAGAGAAGTACTTTCTCGGTAATTCTTAAAAAAAATTACATTCCCAAATTTTAGATAATTGCTTCACAAAGTGTTCAGGGTAGAAGTTTAATCGCATTTTTCAAGTTTAATCGGCAAATTTAACCTCAAGATTTCACTAACATCTGATTGTTCCTAGTGTGGCTGTGTTTGTATTTTAAACTAGCACATGAATTGCAGGTCCAAAAATAGTTCCATGAGTTCCAATTTTGTCAGACTAAATGCATTAGTAAAATTTATCGAATACTGGAGGAGAAGTCCTTCATACCACAAGCATTTATTGTCAAATGCCGACAGCTTTAACTGGTATAATTATCCCTGAACAGAAGTAGCGAGCCACCCTAGAACTAAGGATGTAAAAAGGGAAAAATAGAACTGCTAATAATGCATTTTTATGGAGATAAGCTTTTCATCTTACCTTCCTCGTTGATTTAATTTAACGCACAACCTTCACAATAGATGATTATTGTTAGCAGAAACACTGTGACAGTTGACGCGGTTAATCAGTATGGAAAATAGAAAGAAGCTATGGTTGTCCATTGCATGCACTAGTTCTTCTATTTGATCCAAAACTGACCCGTATATCAGCACATGATCCTTATATGTTCTAATAATGTTAAATATATTGACAGGTTACTAAGAAGACGGACATCAGTGATTTTTACTTTAGTCTTCAGAAAAATGTTGCCTTTGGAGGAGAGGCCAAGTCCAAGTCCAAGAAGGCTGTGAATCTTCATGAACAGGAGACAATTCAGACAGAAGAAAAGCCTTCATCATCAGCGGATGTACATTCACACACGTCTAGGGAGATAAAGAGGCAAGATCATGAACCTTCTGTTTCTCCTCCTCGTAAGGAAAGGACTGATGAGGCGTCGGATATGAAGCCTCATTCAGATGGTTTGTCTGAAAAGATGGCTGAAAAACCAGCTTCTGACAGTGAACCAACTACTACCACTGAACCTGCGGCAAGTGATAAACCAAAAGTTGATCATCATAAAAGAAGTTTAGATGCTGTTGCTGCAGCTAAGGAGCGGTTCTTGGCAAGGAAGAGGACCAAGAAACAAGAAAAATAAAGTTCATACTCCTGAGTTGCTGTTGTTTTTTCGTTGAAGCTGATATCTCATCTTTCTATGATTAAGATTTACTCCTGTTATATATGCGCGCACACATTGTTGTAACAGCATTTTCCCTGATTTTCGACATTTGAATGTGCATTTTCTTACTTTTTATTGAACAGGACTCTGATCAAAGTTGCACAGCTTCCTTGTTTCCATTTGTAAGGATCAAAGTGGAGGCATTGGGGTAATGTTGTTGTTGTTGTTGTCACGGGCTTCTGTATCAACGCCTTTTTTCTTCTGAAAAGAAGAAATTCACATTTTGGTCTCGTCCTTGAAAAATAGTTACTGTCATGGATTACACTTTGAAAGATTACACTCATGGCTATAGAATTTATTGCTTTCTGACAAAGGTGATTTTATGATTTTCAATTTACTTCATTGACCATTAGGTTGTATCTTGGCTGTGCTATTCCTTTTGTATATAGCATCACATGGTGATGTAATCTTCTTGAAACTTGAGTACATAATATACTCCAAAAAAAGAGTACTATCAAACAAATGCTTGTGTAATTGTTGTGTCCAAAACAAAGATGTGTTGCAGGTTTGCAGCAAACTTTCTTGGAATTTATCAAACCCCACCTTTCCCTTATTTACACCAGCGGTGCAAAATATTAATTGCTGTGCAAGTTTGTTGATTGTTGAATCACATGCCACACTGCCAATTGTTGTACCTATGTACCAACAGTGGTAGCAAAAAACCTACTGGTCTGCTGTAATTATAGTGGCGATAAAAAGTCGGTAAAGGGCTCCCAACTAAGGATAACTTCATCTTAAAGCTTGAATCCGAACCCTCTCATTAAAATCAAAGAGGTCCAACACAACAAAAAACAATGACAATATCAACATATCCAGTGCAATTCTATAGGTGAGGTTTAAAGAGAGTAAAATATATCTAGATTTTATCACTACCTCAAAGAGACAACGAGACTGTTTTAAAAAAAATCTTTGTTTATGTCTAGCACAACCCTTCAACATACTATTATGAATACTAGTATTTGGTTTGGCAAGTGTCATTTATCTCCAAAGGCACAGTTCCCAAGAACCATGGCTCCTTCTTCCCCCTCCTCTTTCCTCCTTTTTCTCTCTATCATTCCTCTCCTCTTTCCCTTCATTTCTTCATCAAACTCCTCCACAACAATCCCTCTTACATTTCTCAACAGCAACACAAATCAAGATTTTTACCAAAAGCTGACTCACCTTGCTTCTTTCTCTTTATCTAGAGCTCATCATATCAAGAATCCTCAAGATTCTTCAATTTCCAACACCCCTTTATACCCCCATAGCTATGGAGGCTACTCAATTACTCTTCCATTTGGTACACCTCCTCAAAAGATCCCATTCATCATGGACACTGGCAGTAGTTTTGTTTGGTTCCCATGTACTAAAAACTACCAATGTTCCAAATGTCCTGTTTCTTCACATAAAACTCCAAACTTTATTCCAAGATTCTCATCTTCTGCTAGAATTCTTGGATGTTTGAATCCAAAATGCAGTTGGATTCACCCAAAAATCACTCCAAAATCTCTTTGCCATGATTGCACATATCGTAATAGAACAAACTGTAAACATGTTTGTCCACCTTATTTGATCCTTTATGGTTCAGGTTCCACAGGTGGCATTGGCCTAGTTGAAACACTGGACTTACCAAACAAGAAAACACACAATTTTCTTGTTGGTTGTTCTCTCTTCTCCTCCCAACAGCCCGCGGGAATCGCAGGGTTTGGGAGGGGTATTTCATCATTGCCTAACCAATTAAAGGCCAAGAAAATATCTTATTGTCTTGTAACTCATAGGTTTGATGATACTCACAAAAGTAGCATGCTTGTCTTGGACACTATTTATGAAAAGTCTCAAAATTTAAGGTACACCCCATTGGTGAAAAATCCAAAAGTTGTTGGAAGAAATGCATTGTCAGGGTACTATTATGTTGGACTGACAAAAATCACAGTTGGTGGGCATAAAGTGGACATACCATCTCAATATTTGACACCAAATTCCAAAGGGAATGGTGGGACAATAGTGGATTCAGGCACAACTTTTACTTTCTTGAATCATGGTGTTTTTGAGCCTGTAATGAATGCATTTGTGAAACAAGTAAAGAGGTTTTCAAGAATTGAGAAAATTGAAAGATTGACAAATTTAAGGCCATGTTTCAATGTGTCAAGGCACAAAAGAGTGTCATTGCCAGAGTTGAAGTTTCATTTCAAAGGGGGTGTAGATATGTCATTGCCATTGGAAAACTACTTCTCTATTGTTGGTGAAAGTGATGTGATTTGCTTGACAATGGTGACTGATTCTGGACTCGAATCGTCTATCGGTCCATCGATAATTCTTGGGAATTTTCAAATGCAGAACTTCTTTGTTGAGTTTGATCTCAAAAATGAGAAGTTTGGGTTTAGGCATCAAGTTTGCAAATGATGAGAAGGAAGTTCGATGAAAGCTATGTTGTTCGAACTCTTTGTATCAGAAACTCTAAAAAGGTATTATTTTTCGAGGTTTTGGACTTTCGCCCATTGATATTTTTTTAAAAAGTTCCAAGAATATAGGGGAAAAGTACTTAAAGACTTTAGCTTTTCTATTTGTTCTTTAGAATAGAGACTAAAAATCACACTATGATTTCCCTTTGAGGTATTCCATTAGATGAATATTTGTTCTATGATTGCATTGTTATAGAATTTTAATTCTCTTTAGTGGTCTAATAAGTAGATGCATCATAATGGAGGTCTACAACAACAACATACTCAGTAAAATCTTATAAATGGAGTCTGAGAGGTTAGAATATATGCAGACCTTACTACTACAAAGAGGTTATTTTTTATGAACCCTATTTTCTGTGAATCCTCATCTCAAAATCTGTAAGCAGTCATAATGGAAGTCTATTGGTAGAAAATAAAAGGTAGAGTGAGGTACCTTTTTCTTACCAACTCTTATGGCCACAAGGGAGTTAGGTCAGTCTAAAATCAAAAATTTCGTTAAAGAAATCTTTAATATATAAAAAAGGTAGCACTTTTAATTCCTCAAATATTGGTCATTATGTTTTTGTCAAAACATATTTAATCTTTAATTAATTAATATGTGGACATTTGATTCCTTGACTATGAGCTCTACAATTTAATTAATTTTGTAAGTGTTAAATTGTTTTAATTGTTGGTATGTTATTTTAAGTTTGTATTAATTTTGTACATTCAATAATATATTAATATAGTTCAAAAATGGTTTGAATATCACACATTTTCTTTATTAAGGAATCACTAAGAGTATTGTAGGTTAGTTAATTAAAGGTTAATTGTGATTAAGAACTCAAATAAATACATAAAACTAAAATTTTGATCTACATAAATAGCATTTTTTTGATAAATATATATTAAGTAAAACTTTTTAATAGTGTCTATTTAGCTAACTATTGGCCATTGCATGGCGAATAGTGAAAATAGAAATCAAGCTTAAAAGAAAAAAGAAATAAAGAGAATGAATTCCTCTTAGTCTCGACTCTAGAGATAATTTTTTTTGCTATCTTTTTTCGAGAATCGCCTAAAGTTCCAACTAAAAAAGAACGCATTTAGTCCATGTTGCTATTCCTTCATCCAGAGGGTAGTATATTCGGTGGAATAATTTCTTAGATGTATTACCGCACCCCCTTGACCCCATCATCTCCATCCCGTAGGAACTACTAGATCAGACGAGAACGGACCTTATAATTTGCATCCGCTAGCTTTTGTAAAGTCGATATTTCTATCGAGTATCGGCAGGACAATTGAAATTGTATGTTTGTTAATTATGAATACATTAAATTGTGAATATTTATTTGATATTTCATTTTTTGAAAAGTTTTACAGCAACTTCCTAAGACTTGCAATCAAGTGAGTTTACTTACACAACAACTTCATATAGTAATACATGTCATTCATGCAATGTGGCACTTGGCAACAATGAGACACATGACGAGTAAAAATAAAAATAAGTGACGTCAGTTTTGACTTAAAAGAGTTATATCATCTTATCGATTAGTCGTAAGGACATATGTCACAAGACTGTAAAGACGCGTCACGACTCGTCGTAGCATCTATTTTTTTCTATTTTCATTATTATTACATGACAATACTAGGTTACTTTATGGAGGGATATTATAATTCATATGCAGATATACTATTATTTCACTTATTGAAGATTGGCTTAATTTTAAATAATTATGGAACAGTGGCCAAGTTTGAAACAGTAGCTATAAAGTGGCTATTTATAAAAATAATCCAAATGTTAGGGACTTTGGGCTTCCTAGAACTATAGGGAGTGAAAGCCCACTTATTTGACTTTTTCTTGGAAAGCCCAAATACAAATTTGTCATCTACACAAATGTCCTTATTTCATGATGGTGTTTAATTTTTGCTCGTTAAATTTGTTATTTTTAAGTTATTATGTCGAACATTTAAACTTATCCAAAAAAAAAAGGGCCAAAAATGATATTGACATAAAAAGTAATAATTTAAAAGTCGCTTGAAATGTGTTTATATTATGTCAAGTAGTTCTATGCAGATAGCGATATAAAGTTCAGTTCACCTCTTAAAGAACTTTCTAATTACTTGCGCTAGTTTTAGATTTTTTTAAAATATAATTTTCGTATAGTATTTTTCAAAAAAGTTTGAAAAAAAAATATATGATTATGGACCGATCTCATTATTTTTACCTCTTAAAAACTAGTGATCACCTCTAGGACGTCTTCAACATTCAGAGATGGAGTCATAAAACTCTGTTCAATAAATAGAATGTATTAGCTATCTGTTATTGAATCTTCAGAATTGTCACTTAGCAAAAGAAAATCTGATCATTAAAAGTCTTAATCCCAGATATACTGATTAATTATGATTTAGAAACACTCGTAACATGCATTTTATATCATTATCATTCGTTAAATTCTATAATTAATTGAAAAATAAATTCAATCGTTATAAGTGTATTTATCGACATTTATAATTTATTAATTTTACATTACTATATTTTGTTTAAACAAATGAAAGAACATTTAAGTATTATATCATTCGTTAAATTCCCTGAATATAAATTTGATCGTTATAAATGTATTTATTAACATAATTATTAATTTTACTTTACTTCTTTTTCTTTAAATATAAATGAAAAAAAATATTTATTGAGAAGTGTGTCAGTTCAATTATTGACAAGTATTAAACTTGTGCTTGTCAAGTAGCCATCCATTGAACATAAAAAAGACACATCATTATTCATTTGTATTTAATTCTGAACACTATAAAACAAAAGCTTCTACTCATTATATGGCTAGGTGGATATACAGGCTTCTTCGATATTTTTGAAGCAATGATAAAATTATTTTTATGTAATTTATAAGTCATATTGATTATAATAGAAAATATGATCTAGAGATCGAAGAAGAAGAAGGAGAAGCAGGAAGAACAAAGTTCTTTCTAGAAAGTAGGCAGAGAAAAATATGTGTTTAGAGAGAGAGAGTTATTTCGTGGTAACACCTAATGAGTAAACTCCACGGTGATAGGGTTAATATATTATTGATATCCGAATATTTATAATTACACAGAATACATGTATATACAGAGAATAAACAGTGGCATCTAACATGTTGGTCGGGGCTCTGCCTCGAACCCCGGCCTTCGGGGTGGGGGGCTCCTCGCCAGTACATAAATATAATATCAGGTTCCACGACTTAACAGATTAGAGTTATAAGAATGACTATTAATATTTGTATTAAATTATATACATTATACTGCAATTTTTACTGAGATCCTATATGAATGTGAAATGTTTTGTATATTAAACTGTTTTTTAGGTAAGCAGATAGACTCCTTCATTGTACTTGAAAAGAAAATTCTCTTTGAAATTTATAAATTATTATAGAAAATTCAACTCCAATTAAAATTTTATGAAGTTTTCATGTGATGTTTGATACTTGATTTTAGAGTTTGATTAATAGGCAAATTTCATCTTAGAGTATAAAAATTTTCGATAAAAGATAGCTTCATATTCAAACTCGAATTCAAAAATCTTAATTAATAATGGAAAGTCATTTATTTTTGTTATTTACAATTTTAATATATGTATTGTGTGAATACTTTTGTGTGTGGAAAAAAGTAGTATCAAATGTAGGGTTGAATGCATGGATCCATCTGAATTCGATAACTTTAAATAAATATTATAATGTGCAATAAAAACCCACTAATTAAATACAATAAGTTTCTTACCCAAATAAATTATAAAAACATTTTCAAACTCGAACACACTAATTTCAAATTTTAAATCTATCTCTAAAAATATAAATACTTGTAGTACACATATATATCCATTAAGACATAACTTTTCTTATACACGTTTCTCTATCTTTAAATACAGATCTCAGCTTTGAGTCTAGTAAATTAATAAAAGTACTTTTAATAAAAAGATATTTTATCCCAAAAAATATATATTTCTAGAAATTACATTGAATGACTTTGCAAATAAGCCGTCTTAAACTCTTAATTTCCGTTGATAAAACTTTAAAATAAAAAGTCACGATTTGTTAAACTTGAAATTTTGTACGAGATAAAAAATTAAAAACTATTCACCTTTAACGTCATTCCTCGGATATAAATCTAAATTAAATATACTCTCCTCTTATAAATTATTAATATATGAGATAGTACTAAAACATGCTCCTATCATTGTAAATTGTAATCATATAATAAAGATTTTTTAGCATGAGTGAAACTACTAGGAAATTTCATTCCCTCAAACTCAAACGTTAAAGGCACATAAAAATTATTGATAGCACTACACTTCACATGAAATTTTTAACAAATGTTGTGTCAAATTAAGTGATTTGTTAGGACTAATGTAGTAATTAGCAAATTTTTTTTTTTATAAATAATTTATTAAGTTTTGGGTACTTGTATTTAGGTTTGACTAAATTCAAATTCGCATGCAACACTCCTAACATGATTTTTTCTGTTCTCATGTATTCAAACTTGAAATCTGATTAAATATGAAGAAATTCTAAACTATTTCATCATATTATATATTCAAATTCAAAACTTCTGATTAAAAATGAAAAATTCCGAACAACCCCACGATAAAAAGCTTGTTCAAAAGTACACATCATAGTGGTAGATAAAAAAAAAAAGGGAGAAAAAGTAGTAGTAGGTAAGGGAGTTATAGTTCACTTTTATCACATTGTCAAGCTTTTTCTGCATCACTCAACACCTTTTTCACAAGTGGGAATCTACATTTACTTCTTCGTGTGATGAGTTTAAATAGATAGAATTTCTTCATTTTTAACTAGAAAAATTTATATTTGAGATATAAAAATTTAAAAAAATCCAATAGGAATCGCTTCTCCCTAATATGTGAAGTCCAAAGTTCTTGAATGACTCAAACCACCCCCCCACCCCCCACCCCTCCAAAAAAATTAAATAAAAATATGTCATTGATAATAAAATCAAATTATTTATTCGCATTTTGATGCACGAATCACCTAGTATTCATATTGAATTTGTGGAATCAACTATTGTACTTATGTCAATAAATTATTTATGTATATAACGTTCTTTCGAAATATAGCTTTTCTTCGAATTCTACGTGAACACAAAATATTTTATGTATATGAAAAATATAGATTTACATGTATCTAGCAAGGATACTTTGTTTAAATCCATAAAATAGTTTCATAGATACTAGGAAGTTGTTGGTAGATGTCTTTCACACTTATAACAAGATCCTAATATCTTGCCATATCTAACTCATGAAAAAATCACAAACATAACATGAATATTTTAAGGTTATATCACATTTCTTGGTGTGTTTCTTTTCCGAATTCAGAATAATTGACGTAAAATATTTTGTGCATCAAACTGACTTGATGTTTGTCCCTTGATTCTTTGAACTTTTCCTTCTTACTAATAATAAAAAATTTATGTACTCTACAAATATTCACGACTCAAAAAAGAAAAAAAATTAAAGATATGCACATAGAGAAATCAAGTTAATTAAACATCAAATAAAATAATCCCCACTAAATGCATCGTTTCTCATTTATCATTAAAGGTCTAAAATTATAAGAATAAAAATTTTTAATTAAAAATTTTGAGTCAAATTCTTGTTCTCTTTAGTAAAATCAATAAATTACAAAAGTCCAAAACAAATTATAAAAAGAAAAAAACAGTTTTATTATAAAGAGAAGTCTTTATTGCACGGTAGATTCTAGATGAAAAAATCAAGATTAAATCTCTCTAACTATCTTATTCAAAAGTTTTAGGTTCGAAGCTTCAGAATAGCAAAATCTCCTTGATGAAAACTACTTCCCTCTTTAATAGGTAGCCATTCCTGTCCCCTCACGTCAATCGCACGAGCCTCTTATCCATTCTCATTGAACGACGGCGGGGGAGTAAATCCAACTAGAAAACTCAGATTGGGCTTAGGAATAATCAGGCTCGAACTGAAAGAGTTATCGAGTTTGAAACCTTGAACGAAAAAAAACCTCCAATATAAAGCACTTTTCTCTATAGTAAGGCCAGTAATAACGAATATTAAATACTAGTGAAAAAAAGATTAATAATAATGAGTATCGAATACCAGTTGATTTCACAAAAAAAGAGGGGGAGGGGAGAATATAGTGTTGACAATAGAGAAATTCCAATATGACAATTTTCAGCTACCTTACTCAGAAGTTTCAGGCTCAAAGCTTCGGAATTGCAAAACCTCTCCGATAAAAGTACTTTCCCCTTTTAATAGCTAGCTAGCTAGGCACTGCATGACGTTAACCAGAGTTATCGAGTTTGAACCCTCAAATGAAAAAATCCTCTAACATAAAGCGCTTTTCTCTATAGTAAGACCAATAATAACAAATATCGAGTACTAATAAATTTTTTTTAATAATACTAAATATCAAATACCAGATGATTTCACAAAAAACGCCGGGGGTGGGGGAAGATATACTATTGACAATGGAGAAATTCTTCCTCTTGTTCTTCAAACATCAACATGACAATTTTGCACCCATTGATACTTCCCAACAACAACACTATTCCCAATAAATTTTCCACCAACATAAGCAGGACAATTCACATATAAATGATATTTTCCTGAAATAAAACTCCCAACTTTCCATCTAACTCTTCCATCAATTCTAACATTTAATATAATTGTACCAACCATTATATCTTGACTAATTGCATTACCTAAGTAAGGTGCAATTGGTACATTATTACCATACACAAAAGGTGACCATATCGACACATCTTTGTGACCTTGGTACGTTTGTGGCAACAATGTTGGTAGTGTAACTTGTTGGCCACGGTACGTTGCGTAGACGTCGAGTCTATCGTAGAAAATTCCAATTTTATCGTTAGGGTTACGAGAGGAGATTGTGATTTGTATGTTGGTCGTGAGGAAATTAAAGGGGGTAGAGGTGTTGAAAGCGTAGACGGTTGCATCTTGGAGGATGAAATGTGGTTTTGTTGGACGAAGGATGAGGTAAATGAGGAGGATGGTGAAGAGTATTAGGGTTACGAACGCGATCGAGGCGGTGATTAGGCGGCGATGGAGGTGGGGCTGCTCTTCGTCGTGGTTGTCACAGTCCTTTTCCGTCATAATGGTGGATAATAATGATAGCAGTAAATGATAGTGGTGATTTTTTTAGAGAAAAAGACTTGAAGTAGGGAGAGTGTTTGTTGAGTTTTGAGATAAGTTGGTAAATATAGTGGTGTTTTAATATATAGAAGAGTTTTGGTAGGTTTTCCTTCTATTCTATTCTATTTTTGTTGTTGGGTTGTAGGGTGTTACAAGGGAACAAAGTTGTGTGTGTGTCTCTCTCTATATATGTGAAAATTGTTATTTTTTAATATGATTTTGAGATATGCTATTTGAGTCGAGTGTCTTAGAAATAATCTCTTTAATCATCTTTACGGAAGATTTGTGTATATTTTATCATTTTCAATTTTTAAATATCAATTAAAAATTCACTAGGTATGTTATTGTAAGTTACTATAGATAAGAATTACGTTTTTTTTTTCTTCAACATTTACTATCTACAAAGAAGGATTACAAGACATGTTTAAATCCGTGTCATATAATATTTAATTATAAAATTTATTCATATTTCTAGCCTCCTAGGTTGAGGTTACAGGTTCAAGCCTCCCACATCATCCAAAGCGAAGCCTGGTATTTAAATGGAAAAGGATAGACAGGTGAACCCATTATCAACTGAGTTTAGAAGACTGTGGCTGATCTTTAAGAAAGATATAGATAAATTTTTTGATTATCAAAAAAGAGGTTATTCATATTTCTATGACTCGAATTCAAAATTCTAATTAAGATTGAAATGATTTCATGTATGTAGCCATACTCCAAGAATAAATTGTGTTGATTGTGCCAAAATGCACCAACTTTAATATTAGAGGATATAAAAGTGAATGGTGGAAAATGAAGTTTGGTGATGGTAATTGGAGTTTTGTTTGGTACCACCTTATCTTTTAGGGATAGATGCTTCTACACACACACAAAAAAAAAAAAAGTTACTAAAAGATTCAAGAATTATTAAAATAGGGTCCCACTACTATATATAGTGTAAATATAAATGTAAATGATACGATGAAGATATAGCATGATTCTCAGGTGACACCCACCAACTCTGTCTAATGTGTTCAAGAAAATACAACTACTTTGGAGTTTTCATTACTTGGAAAATTTTGATTTTGATTTCATTTTTCACGAATAAAGATAATAACAATAATGTAATTTTTATAAAATGTATGCAAATGATTTTATCTTTATTAAAATAAAAAAATTATTTTCAAACTCAAAATAAAGAAAATAGAAGTTAGTTAAAGCTAAAGATTTAAAATTATCATTTGCTCTAATGTTTGGACTTCAAAGTAAACATGAATCTTTTTTTACAAAAAAACAAAAGAAGAGGAAAGTTACCTATATATAATGAAATATTTAGGTAATAAATAAAAGTGTGTTTAAAAATAGTATTTAATTATTTTATAAAAACGGGTAATTATTTTTTTTTTTTAAAATTGCTCCATATATCATGCACATCCTAGATCCTTGTACAGCCCCAAGCAGGGAAAAGTTGAATCTAAAAAATCATAAATTCAAAATTCTGGCTCTGCCGCTTTTCTTCACAAAATCTAGGAGAGTGCAGGTCCCTGTTTCAAATTTGTTCACAACCAAACAGAGTAAGTCTACTAAATTCTAACTATACAATTATGAAGCATCAAAGTAAATCAGCCTCCAAAAGCATTTAGCATTACAAAAAGGATATCTCTACAGGTAAGTTGAAAATGTAAGCATGTACACTATATATATGTTTTGGGAGCAGATGATTTACTGTTACTACTAAATAGTTGTAGTTGATAAAACCTAAAGACTTATCCCATAGATGAAGCAGCAGCAGCAGCAGCAGCAGCAGCAACAGAAGCCTCTGAAACAGACACGGAAACTAAGACTGGCAAAAACATGTCGTTCCCATGCATAGCTGAAAACGAGAATTTGTTAGCTTCGTAAACCAGATGACAAAAACATCACATCTCAACAACTCGACTAAATAAAACTATGCAATACGCTACTTCTGAAGGATCAGGCATGTATGTACCCATCGACATGTTTCAAAGAGTCCAAGCACCATAGAACTGTATTGTTTCGTAAGCATACTTTTCTAACTGTCCTACCACTTAGATAAGACGGAATATACTTAACTGCATGGTATAAAATACAGCACCAAATCATGATCAAACAACACTAAGAAACCAAGACATCTTTCTGGTTCTGAAAAATATGAACATGAACTATACAAGCTTCACTAGTAAAACTGAAGGCTCAAAAGTCAGAGGAGGCATATACTCTCGTCTTCCATGATAAAGTTATGGGAAGTACAAATGTAATAGGTAGATCTCATTGAAATCAATTATGCAACTCATCCACGTGGAATATAATCATTAGAAAGTTTCAAGCCACAACTAAATTCACTGGCAGCTGAAGAGATGTCCTTCAATGTAATCTAAAATCATCATTGGTGATGCACAGACAAACAAACAACATATCCCATGTAGGGGTCTGGGGAGGTTAGTGTGTACGCAGACCTTACCCCTACCTTGGGAGGTAGAAAGGTTCCGATAGACACTCAACTCAAGTAAAAGCATCACAAAAGGTGTTTTTTTTTTTTAAAAAAAAAACGAGTGAAGAAGCCAATACAAAATGCTAAAGAATGCATGATAGAGCATACTCAAAAAAGGAAAGTCATTCTAACAAAATAATACCATTATCAAAGTGCAAGAAACATTAAATAGTAACAGAAATAGAATAACAAAGAAGCTACCAAAGTAATACTACGACTACTACAATGGGCGAATAAGAAATCATTATTAACGATACACATTTTAAAAATATAGGAAGTTCCAAAACCTCATTGCGTCATTGTGAGAGCAGTTTAAAGTTAAATTTCTATGGAAGTAGCATGGCGCCAAGTCTTGAAGTGTGTTTTTTCTTTCCACCCAAAAGACCAGGAAAAGATAACATGATATGCTTATGAGTATAAGGCACTATTTAAATTTTACTCCAGATGACAATCTACAAACACCAGGGGTATATAAGGAACTATTCCCAATGACCTACTACTACTGGCAGCTATTCAATTAAGTGTTCTTGAAATAGAAAATGTGTGAAGAATAATAGCATTACCTATCAAGTATACTTCTCGATTCCTTACTAAACGAAGGGACATGGAATGCGAGGATGAAAATAATAAACCAGAGTCTAATTTAATTTTTTCAATTTTATCCTCGGCATCTACAAGGACTTGATGCATTGACCTTTATCCTTTCTTTTTATTGTTGTGCATTGACCTTTTCCAGGGAACAACCTCTCTACCTCTATGAGGTAGTGGTAAGGTCTGCATACATTCTACGCTCCCCAGACCCCACTTGTGGGATTCCACTGGGTATGTTGTTGCATTGACCTTTTATCTTCTAAACTGAAATTTCTAAAATAGTCTTTCACATATTTTCTAGGAGAGGTCTCACAATGGACCTAATTATGTCCAAGTTTGTTTTGTTCTCTGTAGGTCATAAGTTCATTCCTTGACATTCACGGTGGATCCTTAATTAGAAAATTGTAGAACAATACCCCCAAAAGTCATTGCTTTTTCTAATTCGGAGTAACTATGATCACAACTAGAGACTTAGTCCAACATAATATTATTTTGTACCTTGTGGCAATAGATATTAAAATATCAATAGAGGTACAGCATGAAACTGGATGCATAAAGAAGAGCCAAATCAGAAACGCTATGCTTTGTATGACTTAAATCAATTTAAGGTGATCAGTGCCACTTGCTCATATGACATCTGCAAAAGAGGCAGATGATAGCTCTAGGAAAAATATTAGTAGTATCTTTTCAGGGATAACAAGATGCTAAGACGTGATAAGTACTGAACAGAAGTTACATTGTGTGAAACTAAAGCCTAATGATCTCAAAGTTGAATACTGTCTTCCCTGACAAGAAGATTTGAACATGCCACGAACTATAAGATGAATGCTGACCACCATAAATATACAAAAATGACCAAACCTGCTATCAGCAAGAAAATAGTACACAGAATCCCGTCATTGATGATGACAGCACATTGCATAGAGGATCTCCTTGATCTCTTTCTTGAACATGAGAAGAGCATATAAAGGTGCATTGAAAGGAGAGCATGTCGACCCCTTGCTAGTTCAAATGATACATAGTGGATTAAGTATATGTATTAAAACTTATACAGATCGAAGCAAAGATGGCATCTACTAAGCCAGGAACCATGAATTACAACCTGCCTAAACATTTACGGAAAGACCCAAACCAGAAGTCATTATATTCTCAAATCCACAGTTTTGTCATTAGAGTGTAAGGAGAGAATATACTGGCACAGATACCTATCAAGTAAATTACCAGAAAGGTGGTAATATTAGTTTACAAGCAGTGATGAATCTGCAAATGTAGAAGAACGCCCTAAATCTCAACTAATCTTTTAACCCCTTACTATTAAAACCAAGCATACATAGATGCAAGAAAATACACCCCTTGAAATTCTTAAACCAATGAAACTAATTCATCTCAACACTTATATAATATGCATTTTCGCATCTCCAATTACCAAAGTCCTGCTCTGTATTCATGTTGTTTCTCAAATAGAAGCATTTTCTTAGGTTATCTAGCGTGGAGATCAGGGATCTTTTAAGAGTAAGACAAATTCACCAGTAACAGCAAGGGTTAGGTTTATTTAAGACAAAGAATCTAAACCTTCAAGTTTGAGAGAGTTTTGGTCATTTTAAAACTGTAAGTCCAGATTTGAAGAGACAAGCACGTCTCCACAGAGGTGTCTGTTACTTAGCCCAGATCAGAATGTCTTCTGTCTGGAACAGACACCAGGAAAGGTGTTATCCTCTATTTCACCCAAACTATAAGGTTCTATAACATATCGGCTACTGGCCAGCCTACTTATCTACCAAGGGCAGCACACCTTTCAAAAAACTACATTAGTGCTTCATCAAATACACACATTTGTCGCAGTTCACTCACTGCACATGAACTGCACTATTACATATCACTTTCAAGTCATTTACACTCCACAAGAACTTTGGTAGGACTTGGAAAACACAAAGCTAAACAAGATGCAAAACCAAGAACAACTATGGAAAAGGCTATTAGCTTTACAACCAATATACCTCAAAGAAACAACTAC
Organism: Solanum clarkiae; assembly: GCA_011800125.2. NCBI lineage: Eukaryota > Viridiplantae > Streptophyta > Magnoliopsida > Solanales > Solanaceae > Solanum > Solanum clarkiae. Next base: position 23,501,179 of record JAABOM020000007.1, read on the forward strand.
TAAGAAAATCAAACACAAAGCAAACCAATGAACCCTTATAATTAGTCTTTTATATAATATATCAGACCACCGTTAATTCAATCACAATTAACCACATTGCATTTACATTCTAAAAAGTTCCATAGATTTTCACCTTACAACCAAAGATCACCGTCAGAGTCCAACCCGGCACTGTCGTGAACCACCAAGCAAGCTACCCGTCGAATTTTTTGACCCAACCCCAACAGACAAATCCTTACAGTAGACCCTCACATACCTCCTCCTCGCTCTCCAAGCCCCAGCCTTAAACCTAACCCTAGACACCATCCTCACATTGAACCCAATTGCACCTTTTGTAGACCTTTCTTTGTTCATCCCATCAAATGCCCAATTATCCACATATGCACCAGACGTAGCAAAACTCGCTTTCTGAGCCGTCTCAACCCTCTTATCCTGAAAGAACGGCGGAACAGTTGTATCCGAAAGCGAAGCAGACTCATAGAAGACCGCAGCAGCAAAATCATCATAGTAAAGAGTCATCTTCTTATTCGGATTTCTCACAGTAAACCGAAGGTCCCAATTAGCAGAAATCAACGAGTTATTCAGAGTAAGATTCGACACCGAGAACGAGTCAATTCTGAACTCAGGGAGCTTAGGACGGAGTACAAGCCAAAGAATGAAAATAAAGGTACCCAAGAAGACCATAGCACCAATAGCAATACCGATCACACGGCGGAAGAAGGTGGCCCGTTGGGCAGCGTAGTGGTTAGGTTGGTAGTACGGGTTGTGGTGGTAGTACGCGGCGGAGGAAGGCGGTTCTACTGCATATGGGTAAGCAGTGCCTAACGGCGGTTGAGGAACAGGACCACCGTAACCGTTAGGGTTTGGAGGCGGCGCTCCGGCACCGGCGGAGGCAGGGTAACCGGTAACTGGCCGATTAGGATCGTTCATGGCGTAGAATTTCTTATAGCAAACAAGAAAACAGTGAAAAGGGGGAATTTTATACTTTAACGTAAAGAATGAAATGGACAATTTTTAAAAGTTTAGGGGCTAATAAATAAATAAAATCCAAATTTTTTTCCTCCAATTTGTTCTTTTCTTTTTTCAAATTTATATGAGTTTTTGATGTTTCGAATTCCTCACCAAAATATATAAATTTTATTTAAAGTAATATCTAAAATTTAGTGAAATTTGACGAGAGATTTTTGATATGTTAAGAAGTTTTAGGATTGATATATGAATAATGTCTTTAACTTTATCTTTTCATTTCTTCTATCTTAAGTTAATAAAATTTTTTGACCATTCATGATTTGCATGCGATTTGCACGTGAACTGGTTAAACATTAGGATATTTCCTCACTCTAATAGCTATAGATAAATTTTATATTATTTCATGAGATATTTTCTTTTTCATTGTCACTATTTACTTATTTATTTTGTGAATTAAATTTTTTCATATACACATAATTTGCACGCGAGCTGATTACAAGTCGGGGTATTTTCTCACTCTAATAGTAAATATAGTTATAAGTTAGTATTAAGAAATGGAGGTATTTGTCAATTACTAAAACATGTGGGGTGTGTATGGTTTTTAACCAAAACTTGAAGGATGAAAATTGAAAGAGTAGTTTTGTTTCCCACAAAATCCAAAGTTCCAACTCTAACTTGCACCGAGCGGTTTTTCTAATGCTTAGTCATATTTTATTTTATTTTATTTATATTTTTTCGTCCGTTATATTAAAATTTTACTAATTTGAATTTGTATGATAGAAGGGTTATTTATTAAAATATAGCAATTAAAGTTAAAATAAATATTATATATATTTAAATCATTTCCATCAATCTCGGATGGAGCCAAAGATTCACTATTTTTGGGCTTTGGGGTATATGATGAAGTAAAGCAAACTGCGTTTCTTTCAATTATGAAGTAGCAGTTAGTCAATGCAACTTTCGACGCTCATCATGAGTCATCCGAAAACAGTCGCGCTATGTTTTTAAACATAAGGGTCAGGCTACGTACATCCGACCCCTTCTTACCCTGCAATGGGCGAGAGCCTCTGAGGCATTGAAATGTTATCGTTGTATATATATTTAAATTATATAAATAAATATTATATTTTAAATATCTTATTGACCATTATATTTCACCTGATCTTTTTTAATAAATAAATTGTTATGTTCTTTTTTCTCGCTTTGATTATTTATGATGAGCAAATAAGAAACTAATGTATATGACATTATTGAACTAAAAGATTCCTATTGAATGCAATCTCAAACCTTTGCACTCATAGAAAAGTAGGATTAACACCATCAATAATTGTACATATATGATAAATAAATATTGTGATAGTTTCTTAATTTATAATTATATGTATAGACTAAGACAACATATAAATAATATAATGTTTCACCTATGATCTTCACATTGAAGTTCGAAACAGAATATGAAATTATTAAGCATATATTAGATTTGTATTTGAGTCTTCACGTTCAGAAAATGCATGTCGCGGAAATGAGGATGTTAAGATGGATGTGCGGCCACACCAGGAGTGACAAGGTTAGGAACGAGGCGATTCGTGAGAAACTGGA
>JAABOM020000007.1:23503846-23535276 GCA_011800125.2 Solanum clarkiae
GATTATTGAAAGTTTCCCTTATTTTGTGGATTGTTTTGTCTTCTTTTTTTTTTTTTTGGGGTGGGGGGGGGGGGGATGGGTGGGACCTTTTATTAAACTTTTTTGCCTTTTGAAAAATTTTCCCTATTTTTTTTGGATTTTTTGCCTTTTAGATTTTCCCTTAATTATATTACTAAGTTTATTTTTAGTCTTTAATATCTCAATAGGGTAAATATTTCATGAAGAAAGATTGTAACTCGAGACCTAAATAAAAGTAAAATAGTAAAAGGAAAATCATAGTAAATTTTTGTAAACAAAAAACTACACGAATTGGACTTACCATGGAAAGTATTTAACAGAATTAGACCCTTTTTCTTTGATATTAGTAGAGTATAATCAATGCTGGCAAGGAGTAAATGAATAGTATTTTCAATAAAATTACTGCTTCTTCATCCTTGATAGCATCAAAGAAATCTTATTTTCTATAAACAATGTTTGTTCTTCTTTGATATCATCAGGAGTAATTGAGTAGTACTTTCACTAAAACACTGCTTCTTCTTCTTTATACAATTAGAGTATACATATATTTTGATGATATGAAAATACGATCTCTTCTTCCGTGATACTATTAGAGTATACTTTAATGGAAGTAATTAAGATGGGGAGTATGAAAGTAAATAGAAGCTACTTGTAAATGATTTTCCTTTTTGAGGTTCAACAAACTTGCACTGCAAAATAACAGCAAAAATTGTATCAAATAACCAAAAGATTCACATAACATCTTCAATTCTATGGATATATTGTTAGTACTAGATGAGTAGGGAAAAAATGATGGTCGTATCGAACCTACCCTTATGGAGTGAAGGAATGTGACTCCATAGCCTTAAACAAAAGGAGCAAGTAAAGGTTGTTTAGCTTGAGGAATAAATTACATGGCTGACATGCTAGTCCACCAAACGTCCTAGTTTACCTTTTAAGACTTTTGGATTAGATTAGCTAGAGTTTGACAGGATTCAGTTCCTGAGATTATCAGTGCATGCAAACAATTGCAAAGGTGAGCCATAGCCAACATAACAAGGTTGATGAGGCCAAAAAAGAGCAAACCTTCATCTGCAACTCTTCTCCTTCAATGTATAATTTCAAATAGATAAGTGGATAACCAAAGATGTAAGGCACCACGAATCGATTCAAATTAACAGCTCAAGGCATAAAATACAGCAAGAGTTAAAGGCATCACACCAGTTCATGAAAAAGTCAATGGCAGGAGATTTCTAATTTCAGATTTCCAAAAAAAGGTACACGACGGAGAAACCAGAGGAGGCAAAGAAGCTGCAGAGGACAAAACAATCCAGAACGTATCAATACATAACTGAAGATGTCAAATAAAAGCAAGAACAAAGACACTATAAATCAATGACTAACCAGTTGACGATACAATTGTGGACAAGCCAACCATAGGAGAAGCATGTCGACCATCACCAGCTTGCTTTAAGAGGCTTCTATGTATTACTAAAGTATTAATAAATACAATGAGGAAGACAAGATCTAGAGGAGAAACAATCCGGAAGTGAAGAGATCAATGTTGTCACTGCATGTGTGAACCAATGTAAGGAAGCATGTCGACCACCCCCAGGTGGGTGAAAGAGGCAACGATGCCACGCCTAATACTAGGTGGAATGAAATAGAGAAAAGGCACAAACTGAAATGAAAAAAATGCCCTCAATAAATTAAATGAATTCCCACAAGCACACATGTTGATACCTCTGCCTATGCTCCCTCTTCTATATAGTTAGAAAGTAAATAAAAGTAGTGAGGAATGACAAAAGATATAGCATGATACACACATAATCAATATCCCATATCTAATAAGACTAGCAACATTTCACCAACAAGATCATTTTTCAGCACAAAAACAGAATCACATCAACTGAAGTTCTAACCAAAATCAAATTTGAAAGTTAAAATTAACTTCCAGCAGCAGCATTTCAGTAAAACTCAAAGCAAACAAAACTTGTGATCAAACTCTTATATGATCACTCATCAGAGATGAAGATAAAATGGAAGCAGATAAGTAATCAGTTCAAACTGCATCGAAAAACACAGAAAAAACAGCAAGAGAACTACATTATGGCATTTGTCATAGCCACCAATTCAAGAGCTGATCAAAGCATCGAAAGAAGATGATATGGGGAAACAAAATCTGAAACTGGAGGGAAGGAACTTACGATTTCATGGAAGAGTCCGATGTATACTTAGAAACTACAGCCAAGCTAGATGAGACCCATCAAAGATCTTCACTCAATTTGAAGAAATTCTAAATCTTGAATTGCTGAACAGTGAGCACTACCAAAAAAATGATGAAACAACTTGTTATTGCAATTTAAAAGAAAAACATCAAGAAAAGGTGCTACACTATTTAAGACAACTATCTTGATTTCAGTAGTAGCCTTTCTAAAAAACACCATAACCGTACGAATTTATTAATAGAGCAGTTTGGGAAGGCAATGTTTTGGAATAGATTGCACTAAAAATGGGCCAACATTGTGTCAAAGTGCAAGAAATCCTGAGAGACCCTAATAGAATACAAGTTGATCGACGTAGATGATAACAACAGCAATCCAATTTAATACAAAAATCAGTAGCTAAAAATTCTTAACATACGAAGAACATGCTTAATACTGTTTGTCAGTTACCTAAATCAGGCCAAGAAGAAATGAAGGCCTACAAAGTATTGTCCTAAGATATCAAAAGGTTAACTTGAGGTGGCTTGGTCGATTGCAGTTGCTTCTTGCTGCACTGAATTTTTCTCTACAGAATTGTTAACACCTTCTGCAGCTGCTTCTGTGCCATTGATCTCCTCAATTGGAACCTCCCTGTCAATCTGCTCGTTTTCGTCTACTTTACGATCATCAGAATCTGAACCAGTGTATCTGCAGCAGCTGGAGCTTCTTCTGCAGTTTCTTCTTGGCTAACTGAGGTTGGCTTGCTGAGTTCGGCAGAATGAAAAGAGGCATCTGTCCCAGCTGATTTATTCTCGATCTTATTTTCCTCAAGAACATTCAGTGCATCAGCAGCGACAGGAACTTCTTCTGCACTTTCTTCTTAGATAACTGAGGTTGCCTTGCTGAGCTCAGCAGAATGAGATGAGGCATCTCTCCCAGCTGATTTACTCTCGATCTTATTTTCCTCGGGCGTATCTGATGGTAGCATTTCATTGTCAGTTTTTAGGCTGTCATCCAGAGGCTTATCTTTCTACATCTTGATTACTACCTACTCATTGTTCATATTCATTTTTTAACAGAACGGATCAAACTTAATCCATGTCCTATAATTCATTTGTATGCAATGAACTATCAAAATCAAATAAAGAATAGATAAAACCAAGAAAAACTATGGAAAAGCTATTTGCTTTACAACCAATATACCTCAGAGAAACAACTACTAAGAAAATCAAACACAAAGCAAACCGATAACCCTTATAATTAGTCTTTCATATAATACATACGATTGCTCTTAATTTGATTACAATTAACCACATTGCACTTGCAAATTACATAGATTTTCACCTTACAACAAGCAAAGACACAACCCGGCACTGCCGTGAACCACCAAGCAAGCTACCCATCGAATTATTCGACCCAACCCCCACTGACAAATCCTTACAGTAAACCCTCACAAACCTCTTCCTCGATCTCCAAGTCCCAGCCTTAAACCTAACCCTATACACCATCCTCACATTAAACCCAATTGCACCTTTTGTAGTCCTTTCTTTGTTCATCCCATCAAAAACCCAATGATCCACATACGCGACAGAAGTATAAAAAACTCCCTTTTTGAGCCGTCTGAACCCTCTTATCCTGAAAGAACGACGGAACAGTTGTACCCGAAAGCGAAGCAGACTCATACAAAACCGCAGCAGCAAAATCATCTTAGTAAAGAGTCAACTTCTTTATTCGGATTTCTCACAGTAAAACGAAGGTCCCAATTAGCAGAAATCAACGAATTACTCAGATTAAGATTCGACACTGAGTACGAGTCGATTCTAAACTCAGGGAGTTTAGAACCGAATATAAGCCAAAGAATGAAACAAATTAAACCCATGAAGACCATAGTAGCAATAGCAATACCGATCACAAGGCGGAGGAAGGTGGCCTGTCGGGCGGCGTAGGGGTTTGGTTGGTAGTATGGGTAGTGGTGGTAGTACGCGGCGGAGGAAGGTGGTTCTACAGCATATGGGTAACCAGTGCCTGACAGTGGTTGAGGAACAGGACCACCGTAGCTATTAGGGTTTGGCGGCGGTGCTCCGACACCGGCGGAAGAGGAGTAACCGGTAACTGGCTGATTAGAGACGTTCATGGCTGAGAATTTGTGATAGCAAACAAGAAAAGAGTGAATAGGGAGAAGTTTTATACTTTTAATGTAGAAGAGTGAAATAGACACTTTTGGGGGGTTGTTGACAATTTCTTCATCAGTGTCATTATTTACATATTTATTTTGTGAATTAATTTTTGAAAGTTCGTGTAAACACATGATTTGCACGCAATAGACAAGAGGAAATAAATAATGTTTTGGAGTATTAGATTTCAAATCACGAAAAAATAAATTATAATAGGAAAATACTTATCCTTTTAGAGTCTCAAAACGCGTAATCTTTTAGTCAATTATTACCTTAAAAAAATGTAGTTAAAAGTTAGCATCAAGAAATGGAGTTATTTGTCTATTACAAAAATATGTGGGGTGTGTGATTTTTAACCAAAACTTGAAGGATGATTCTTTTGTCCGTTATACATGCATTGGAGTTTTACTCAAACAAGGAAAGAATAACATGAAAGGCATATGATTAAAGTAAACATGCACGCACTGACTCTCCCTTTTTTAGTTTAGAAGTAACTAAAAGTAGTGAGGACTATGCATAATACACACAAAATCAATATACCATATCTAACAACATTAGCAACATTTCCACCAACAAGATCATTATTCAGCAGGAAAACACAATCACATCAACTGAAGTTCTATTCCAAAATCAAAATTGAAAGCTAAAATTAACTTCCAGCAGCATCATTTCAGTAAAACTCAAAGCAAACAAAACGTGTGATCAAACTCTTATATGATCACTCGTCAGATATGAAGATAAAATGGAAGCAGATAAGTAATCAGGTCAAACTGAATCGAAAAACAGCAAGAAAAGTGCATTATGGCATTTGTCACAGCCTCCAATTCAGAGCTGATCAAAGCATTGAAAGAAAATGATATGGGGAAACCAAAACTTGAAAGTAGAGGGAAGGAACTTACCATTTCATGGAAGAGCTCGATGTATACTTGGAAACTACAGCCAAGCTAAATGACACCCATCAAAGATCTTCACTCAAGTTGAAGAAATTCTAAATCTTGAATTGCTGCACAGTAAGCAACACCAAATAAATGACGAAACAAGTTGTTATTGCAATTTAAAAGCAAACTATGAAGTACCTGCTGACTTGAATTGAAAAGGAGAGGTGCTACACAATTTGAAGACAACTATCTTGATTTCAGTAGTAACCTTTCCAGAAAACACCATAACAGTAGGCATTTATTAATAGAGCAATTTGGGAAGGCAATGTTTTGGAATAGATTGCACTAACAATGGGCCAACATTGTGTTAAAGTGCAAGAAATCCTGAGAGACCCTAATAGAATACAAGTTGATCGATGTAGATGATAACAACGGCAATCCAATTTAATACAAAAATCAGTAGCAAAAAATTCTTAACATATGAAGAACGTGCTTAATACTGTTTTTAAGTTACCTAAATCGGGGCCAAGAAGAAATAAAGGCCAGATGCTACACAAAGTATTGTCCTAAGATATCAAAAGGTTAACTTGAGGTGGCTTGGTCGATTGCAGTGGCTTCTTGCTGCACTGAATTGTTCTCTACAAAATTGTTAACACCTTCTGCAGCTGCTTCTGTGCCATTGATCTACTCAATTGGAACCTCCCTGTCAATCTGCTCATTTTCATCTACTTTACAATCATTAGAATTCTGAACCAGTGTATCTGCAGAAGCCGGAGCTTCTTCTGCAGCTTCTTCTTGGCTAACTGAGGTTGCCTTGCTGAGTTCAGCAGAATGAGAAGAGGCATCTGTCCCAGCTGATTTATTCTCGATCTTATTTTCCTCGGGTGCAATGGTAGCATTTCATTGCCACTTTTTAGGCTGTCATCCTGAGGCTTATCCTTCTACATCTTGATTACGACCTACATATTGTTCATATTCATTTTTTAACAGAACAGATCAAACTTACATCCATGTCCAATTCATTTTCATGCTATGAAAAATTAAAATCAAATAAAGAATTGATAAAACCAACAAAAACTAAGGAAAAGCTACTAGCTTTACAACCATTATACCTCAGAGAAACAACTACTGAGAAAATTAAACACAAAGCAAACCAATGAACCCTTATAATTAGTCTTTTATATAATATATCAGACCACCGTTAATTCGATCACAACTAACCGCATTGCATTTACAAATAACATAATGCTTCTAAAAGTTCCATATATTTTCACCTTACAACAACCAAAGATCACCGTCAGAGTCCAACCCGGCACTTCCGTGAACCACCAAGCACTGATGAATCTGCAAATGTAGAAGAACGCCCCAGATCTCAACTAATCTTTTAGCCCTTACTATTAAAACAAACCATCCATAGATGCAAGCAAATACACCCCTTGAAATTCTTAAACCAATGAAACTGACTCATCTCAACTCTTATATAATATGCATTTCGCATCTCCAATTACCAAAGTCCTGCCCTGTATTCATGCTGTTTCTCAAATACAAGCATCTTAGGTTATCTAGTGTGGAGATCAGGGATCTTTTATGCGTAAGACAAATTCACCAGTAATGGCAAGGGTTAGGTTTCTTTGAAACAAAGAATCTAAACCTTCAAGTTTGAGAGAGTTTTGGTCAATTTAAAACTGTAAGTCCAGATTTTTGAAGAGACAAGCACATCTCCACCGAGGTGTCTGTTACTTAGCCCAGATCAGAATGTCTTTTGTCTGGAACAGACACTAGGAAAGGTGTTATCCTCTATTTCACCCAAACTATAAGGTTATATAACATATTGGCAACTGGGCAGTCTACTTATCTACCAAGAGCAGCACACCTTTCAAAATTTCTACATTAGTACTGCATCAAAAATACACATATGTCGCAGTTCACTCCTGCACTGCACATAAACTGCACATGAACTAAAAACAACTTCAACTCTCTTTGATTATTACATATCACTTTTGAGTCATTTACACTCCACAAGAACTTTGGTAGGACTTGGAAAACACAAAGATAAACAAGATGTAAAACCAAATAAAGAATATATAAACCAAAGAAAAAAATATGGAAAAGCTATTAGCTTTACAACCAATATACCACAGAGAAACAACTACTGAGAAAATTAAACACAAAGCAAACCAATGAACCTTAAATTAAGCCTTTTATATAATATATCAGACCACCGTTAATTCGATCACAATTAACCACATTGCATTTACAAATAACATAATGCTTCTAAAGAGTTCCATATTTTCACCTTACAACAAGCAAAGATCACCATCAGAGTCTAACCCGGCACTGCCGTGAACCACCAAGCAACCTATCCGTCGAATTTTTCGACCCAACACCCACTTACAAATCCTTACAGTAAACCCTCACAAACCTCCTCCTCGCTCTCCAAGCCCCAGCCTTAAAACTAACCTATGCACCATCCTCATATTAAACCCAATTGCACCTTTTGTAGACCTTTCTTTGTTCATCCCATCAAAAACTCAATGATCCACATAAGCACCAGAAGTAGAAAAACTCGCTTTCTGAGCCGTCTGAACCCTCTTATCCTGAAAGAACGACGGAACAGTTGTACCCGAAAGCGAAGCAGACTCATACAAAACCGTAGCAGCAAAATCATCATAGTAAAGAGTCAACTTCTTATTCAGATTTCCCACAGTAAAACGAAGGTCTCAATTAGCAGAAATCAACGAATTACTCAGATTAAGATTCGACACTGACAAGGAGTCGATTCTGAACTCAGGGAGTTTAGGACGGAATATAAGCCAAAGAATGAAATAAGTTAAACCCATGAAGACCATAGTAGCAATAGCAATACCGATCACAAGGCGGAGGAAGGTAGCCCCGTCGGGTGGCGTAGGGGTTTGGTTGGTAGTACGGGTTGTGGTGGTAGTTTGTGGCGGAGGAAGGTGGTTCTACATCATACAGGTAACCAGTGCCTGACAGTGGTTGAGCAACAGGACCACCGTAGCCATTAGGGTTTGGCGGCGGTGCTCCTACGCCGGCGGAAGAGGAGTAACCGGTAACTGGCCGATTAGGATCGTTCATGGCAGAGAATTTCTGATAGCAAACAAGAAAACAGTGAATAGGGAGAAGTTTTATACTTTAACGTATAAGAGTGAAATAGACACTTTTGGTTTTTTTTTGACATTTTCTTCTTTATTGTCATTATTTACTTATTTATTTTGTGAATTAATTTTTGACAGTTCATGTAAACACGTGATTTGCACGCGATAGATACAAGGAAATAAATAATTTGTTGGAGTATTAGATTCCAAATCACGAAAAAATAAATTATAATAGGAAAATATTTATCCTTTTAGAGTCTCAAAATGTGTAGTCTTTTGGTCAATTATTACCTAAAAAAAATGTAGTTAAAAGTTAGCATCAAGAAATGGAGTTATTTGTCTATTTCAAAAATATGTGGGGTGTGTATGATTTTTAACCAAAACTTGAAGGATGATTTTTTTGTCCGTTACATATGTATTGGAGTTTTACTCAAACACGGAAATAATAACATGAAAGGCATATGATTAAAGTAAACATGCACGCACTGACTCTCCCCTTTTTAGTTTAGAAATAACTAAAAGTAGTGAGGAATATGCATAATACACACAAAATCAATATACCATATCTAACATGATTAGCAACATTTCCACCAACAAGATCATTATTCAGCAGGAAAACACAATCACATCAACTGAAGTTCTATTCCAAAATCAAATTTGAAAGCTAAAATTAACTTCCAGCAGCATCATTTCAGTAAAACTCAAAGCAAACAAAAAGTTGTGATCAAACTCTTATATGATCACTCATCAGAGATGAAGATAAAAAGGAAGCAGATAAGTGATCAGATCAAACTGAAAGGAAAAACATAAAAAATAGCAAGAAAACTACATTATAGCATTTATCATAGCCTCCAATTCAGAACTGTAATCAAAGCATTGAAAGAAAATGAAATGGGGAAACAAAACCTGAAAGTAGAGGGAAGGAACTTACCATTTCATGGAAGAGATCGATGTATACTTGGAAACTACAGCCAAGTTAAATGATACCCGTCAAAGATCTTCACTCAAGTTGAAGAAATTCTATATCTAGAATTGCTGCACAGTGAGCATCAGCAAAAACAATGATGAAACAACTTGTTATTGCAATTCAAAAGCAAACTATGAAGTACCTGCTGACTTGAATTGAAAAGAGAGGTGCTACACTATTTGAATACAACTATCTTGATTTCAGTAGTCACCTTTCCACCTTTCCAGAAAACACCATAAGAATAGGCATTTATTAATAGAGCAATTTGGGAAGGCAATGTTTTGGAATAGATTGCACTAACAATGGGCCAACATTGTGCCAAAGTGCATGAAATCCTGAGAGACCCCAATAGAATACAAGTTGATCGATGTAGATGATAACAAAGGGCAATCCAATTTAATACAAATATCAGTAGCTAAAAATTCTTAACATATGAAGAACGTGCTTAATACTGTTTGTCAGTTACCTAAATCAGGGCCAAGAAGAATAAAGGCCAGATGCTACACAAATTATTGTCCTAAGATATCAAAAGGTTAACTTGAGGTGGCTTGGTCGATTGCAGTGGCTTCTTGCTGCACTGAATTGTTCTCTACAGAATTGTTAACACCTTATGCAGCTGCTTCTGTGCCACTGACCTCCTCAATTGGAACCTCCCTGTAAATCTGTTCATTTTCGTCTAGTTTACAATCATTAGAATTCTGAACCAGTGTATCTGCAGCAGCTGGAGCTTCTTCTGCAGCTTCTTCTTGGCTAACTGAGGTTGCCTTGCTGAGGTTGCCTTGATGAGCTCAGCAGAATGAGATGAGACATCTGTCCCAGCTAATTTACTCTCGATCTTATTTTCCTCGGGCGCATCTGATGGTAGCATTTCATTGTCACTTTTTAGGCATTCATCCAGAGGCTTATCTTTCTACATCTTAATTACTACCTACTCATTGTTCATATTCATTTTTTAACAGAACAGATCAAACTTACATCCATGTCCAATCCATTTGCATGCGATGAAATATTAAAATCAAATAAAGAATAGATAAAACCAAGAAAAACTATGGAAAAGCTATTAGCTTTACAACCATTATACTTCAGAGAAACAACTACAGAGAACATTAAACACAAAGCAAACCAATGAACCACCAAGCTATTAGATTTTCACCTTACAACAAGCAAAGATCACAGTCAGAGTCTAACCCGGCACTGCCATGAACCACCAAGCAAGCTATCCGTTGAATTATTCGACCCAACCCCAACAGACAAATCCTTACAGTAAACCCTCACATACCTCCTCCTCGCTCTCCAAGGCCCAGCCTTAAGCCTAACACTATACACCATCCTCACATTAAACCCAATTGCACCTTTTGTAGACCTTTCTTTGTTCATCCCATCAAAAACCCAATTATCCACATACGCACCAGAAGTAGAAAAACTCGCTTTCTTAGCTGTCTGAACGCTCTTATCCTGAAAGAATGGCGGAACAATTGTATCCGAAAGCGAAGCCGACTCATAGAAAGCCGCAGCAGCAAATTCATCATAGTAAAGAGTCATTTTCTTATTCGGATTTCTCACAGTAAAACGAAGGTCCCAATTAGCAGAAATCAACGAATTATTCAGAGTAAGATTCGACACTGAGAACGAGTCGATTCTGAACTTAGGGAGCTTAGGATGGAGTATAAGAGAAAGAACGAAAATAAATGTAGCCATGAAGACCATAACGCCAATAGCAATACCGATCACATGGCGGAAGCAGGCGGCCCGTTGCGCCGCATAGTGGTTTGGTTGATAGTACGGGTTGTGGTGGTAGTATGCGGTGGAGGAAGGTGGTTCTACTGCATATGGGTAACCAGTGCCTGACAGTGTTTGAGGAACAGGACCACGTAGCCATTAGGGTTTGGCGGCAGTGCTCCGATGACGGCAGAGGCGGGGTAACCGGTAACTGGCCGATTAGGATCGTTCATGGCAGAGAATTTCTGATAGCAAACAAGATAACAGTGAAATGGTGAATAGGGAGATGTTTTATACTTTAGCGTCCAAACTTTTCTTTTCTTCAATTTGTAAATTTATTTTTGAATTCCTCATCGGAATATATAAATTTTATTTGAAATTATACCTAGAATTTTGTAAAATCTGACGGGAGAATATTGATACATTAATAAGTTTGGAGTTGACATGTGCTTATGTCTTTAACTTTATCTTTTCGTTTCTTCTATCCTAAGTTAATAAAAACTTTTGATCGTCCATGAGCACGGGAACTGGTTATAAGTCAGGATATTTCCTCTCTAACAGCTATAGATAAATTTTATTTTGTTTCATAAAGTATGTTCTTTTTCATTGTCATTATTTACTTATCTATTCTGTGAATATATTTTGACCATTCATGTAGACACATGACTTGCACGCGAGCTGATTAATTTTTTTTTAATTCATAAGCCTTGCCAATATACCACACCTTTCACAAATAAAACAGATCCTTTCTAAATGATCGTAATGTCTTCAATCCAAAAGGAGAAAAGCCCCTTACAATAGCTTTTTAAAAAAAGAATTCAAATAAAGTCAAAACTTTGGTACTTAATCACGAACAATGACATAGCAAACACAATGCAACACTCAATGCAACTCTAAGATTGCCTGTTCCTCTTTTTCTTTTAATTTTCCTAAAATATAATATTTGTGTGTGCTTTTTTGGAACTCTCTTTTTTGGGTAGTGTTTTCACTAAACCATTGTTTCTTCCTCATTAATACCATCAGAAGGTGCATATACTTTGATGATATGAAGTAATGATTTATATTTTCAATGAAATACTATCTCTTCCTCTTAATACCATCCCAGTATATATACTTTAATGGCATCAAATACACATTAGTAATTAAAATGGGGAGTATGAAAGTAAATATATAGCTGCTTGTAAATAATTTTCTTTTTTTTTTAAGTTCAAATATTCTTTCCTCCTTTTTAATTAGAAATACAAATACATAATTTGAAACAAAGAACGTATCATATTATTTTTTATTCTTAGGTAAAGAAATTTGTTAAAGCGCCATTAAGAAGTTGACATCATAATTAAATTCCTCGTATTACCTTTTCAAGAACTAATTTGTCACTTTTTGAAAAAAAGATACAACTAGTTACTATCTCTTTTTCCAAACACAAATGTTTTATAAACTTTCCAATTAAAGAAAGAATAACATGAAAGACATATGATTCAAGTAAACATGCACGCACTGACTCTCCCTTTTTAGTTTAGAAGTAAATAAAAGTAGTGAGGAATGACAAAAGATATTGCATGATACACACATAATCAATGTCCCATGTCTAAGAAGATTAGCAACATTTCACCAACAAGATAATTTTTAGCACAAAAACACAATCACATCAACTGAAGTTCTATTCCAAAATCAAAATTTGAAAGTTAAAATTAACTTTAAGCAGCAACATTTCAGTAAAACTCAAAGCAAACAAAACTTGTGATCGAACTCTTATATGATCACTCATCAGAGATGAAGATAAAATGGAAGCAGATCAGTAATCAGTTCAAACTGAATTGAAAAACATAGAAAAAACAGCAAGAAAACTACATTATGACATTTGTCATAGCCTCCAATTCAGAGCTGATCAAAGAATTGAAAGAAAATGATATGGGGAAACCAAAACCTGAAAGTAGAGGGAAGGAACTTACCATTTAATGGAAGAGTTCGATTTATACTTGGAAACTACAGCCAAGCTAAATGAGACCCGTCAAAGATCTTCACTCAAGTTGAAAAAATTCTAAATCTTGAATTGCTGCACAGTAAGCATTACCAAAAAAATGATGAAACAACTTGTTATTGCAACTTAATAGCACACTATGACGTACCTGCTGACTGAAATTGAAAAGGAGAGGTGCTACAGTATTTGAAGACAAATATTTTGATTTCAGTAGTCACCTTTCCAGAAAACACCATAACAGTAAGCATTTATTAATAGAGCAATTTGGGAAGGCAATGTTTTGGAAAAGATTGCACTAACAATGGGCCAACATTGTGTCAAAGTGCAAGAAATCCTGACACCCTAATAGAATACAAGTTGATCGATGTAGATGATAACAATGGCAATCCAATTTAATACAAAAATCAGTAGCTAAAAATTCTTAACATATGAAGACCATGCTTAATACTGTTTGTCAGTTACCTAAACCAGGAAAATAAAGGCCAGATGCTACACAAAGTATTGTCCTAAGATATCAAAAGGTTAACTTGAGGTGGCTTGGTCGTTTGCAGTTGCTTCTTGCTGCACTGAATTGTTCTCTACAGAATTGTTAACACCTTCTGCAGCTGCTTCTGTGCCATGGATCTCCTCAATTGGAACCTCCCTGTCAATCTGCTCATTTTCGTCTACTTTACAATCATTAGAATTCTGAACCAGTGTATCTGCAGCGGCCGGAGATTCTTCTTGGCTAACTGAGGTTGCCAAGCTGAGTTCAGCAGAGTGAGAAGAGGCATTTGCCCCAGCTGGTTTACTTTCTATCTTATCTTCCTCGAGAACATTCAGTGCATCTGCAGCGACAGGAACTTCTTCTGCACTTTCTTCTTGGCTAGGCGAGGTTGCCTTGCTGAGCTCAGCAGAATGAGTTGAGGCATCTGTCCCAGCTTATTTAATCTCTATCTTATTTTCCTCGGGCGCATCTGATGGAAGCATTTCATTGTCAGTTTTTAGGCTGTCATCCAGAGGCTTATATTTCTACATCTTGATTGTCCATATTCATTTTTTAACAGAACAGATCAAACTAAATCCATGTTAAATCCATTTGCATGCTATGAACTATTAAAATCAAATAAAGAATAGATTTAACCAAGAAAAACTATGGAAAGGCTATTAGCTTTACAACCAATATACCTCAGAGAAACAACTACTGAGAAAATTAAAAACAAAGCAAACCAATGAACCCTTATATAATATATCACAATTAAGCACATTGCATTTGCAAATAACATAATGCTTCTAAAAAGTTCCACAGATTTTCACCTTACAACAAGCAAATATCACAGTCAGAGTCTAAACCGGCACTGCCGTGAACCACCAAGCAAGCTACCCGTTGAATTATTCGACCCAACCACAACAGACAAATCCTTACAGTAAACCCTCACATACCTCCTCCTCGCTCTCCAAGGCCCAGCCTTAAGCCTAACACTATACACCATCCTCACATTAAACCCAATTGCACCTTTTGTAGACCTTTCTTTGTTCATCCCATCAAAAACCCAATTATCCACATACGCACCAGAAGTAGAAAAACTCGCTTTCTTAGCTGTCTGAACGCTCTTATCCTGAAAGAATGGCGGAACAATTGTATCCGAAAGCGAAGCCGACTCATAGAAAGCCGCAGCAGCAAATTCATCATAGTAAAGAGTCATTTTCTTATTCGGATTTCTCACAGTAAAACGAAGGTCCCAATTAGCAGAAATCAACGAATTACTCAGATGAAGATTTGACACTGAGAATGAGTCGATTCTGAACTCAGGGAATTTAGGACGGAATATAAGCCAAAGAATGAAAATAAGAATAGCCATTACGACCATAGTAGAAATAGCAATACCGATCACAAAGCGGAGGAAGGTGGACCGTCGGGCGGCGTAGTGGTTTGGTCGGTAGTACGGGTTGTGGTGGTAGTACGCGGCGGAGGAAGGTGGTTCTACTGCATATGGGTAACCAGTGCCTGACGGTGGTTGAGGCACAGGACCACCGTAGCCATTAGGGTTTGGCGGTGGTACTCCGACGCCGGCGGAGGCGGGGTAACCGGTAACTGGCCCATTAGAATCGTTCATGGCGGAAATTTGTGATAGCAAACAAGAAAACAGTGAATAGGGAGAAGTTTTATACTTTAACGTATAAGAGTGAAATAGACACTTTTGGGGGGTTATTGACATTTTTAAAACTTTAGGAGCTAATAAGTAAATAAAGTCCAAACTTTTTTTTCTTCAATTTGTTTTTTATTTTTTTTCTCAATTTTATGAGTTTTTAACGTTTCAAATTCCTCATCCGAGTATATAAATTTCATTTAAAATTATATATTAAATTTTGATATGTTAAGAAGTTTTGGGATTGATACATAGTTTGCACGCGAGCTACTTAGAAATTAGGATATTTTCTCACTCTAAGAACTATAGATAAACTTAACTTTATTTCGTGAAGTATTTTCTTCTTCATTGTCATTATTTCCTTATTTATTTTGTGAGTTAATTTTTGACCATTCATATAGATACGTAATTTGCACGCGATACACACGAAGAAATAAATAATAATTGTAATAAAAAATTTTATATTCAATCAAATATATCAAATTTCAAATCACAATCCCAAAATGCCTAGTCTTTTAGTTAATTATTACTTAAACAATATTTATATAGTTAAAAGTTAGCATCAAGAAATGGAGGTATTTGTCAATTACCAAGACATGTGGGGTGTGTATGGTTTTTAACCAAAACTTGAAGGATGAAAATTGAAATTGCACCGAGCGGTTTGAGTAACGGTTTTTTCTAATGGACAACTCAATGCTTACTCATATTTTTATTTTTATTTTGTTAATTATTGTTATTTTATTTTTTTATTTTTTTTTTCATATCTAGTATCTTCTGCTTGAGCTTGATATTTTTGAGATGATTATATTCCGAAAACAATCTCTTTATCTATATGAGATAGTGATAAAATCTACGTATATTTTACTGTCCTACACTTCATTTATAATATTTCACTGAATATGTTATCGTTATTATATATGTATTAAAATTTTACAAACTCAAATTTTGTACGACACCTTTCACAAATTAAACAGATCCTTTGATCCAAAAAGCAAGGAGAAAAGCCCCTTACGATAGCTTTTTGAAAAAAAGTAGTCAAAAATAAAACTGAAAATCAAAACTTTTGGTACCTAATGACAAAACAATGACATTGTCTAAGATTGTCTGTTCCTCTTTTTCTTTTAATTTTCCTAAAATATAATATATTTGTGTGTGCTTTTTTGGAATTCTCTTTGTCTCAAATTATATCTTTTTTAAAAATAGCTATTTCAGTTTATTTGTAATTTTAAAAATTATGTGCATATAGGTTCCCCTTAACATACCCCAACTTTGCTATTCTTTTGGTTAGAAATTTGAAGATATTGTTATTCTAAAAATAATTAATTATATTTTAGTTTATTTTTAGTCTTTAATATCTTAATAGAGTAAATATTTCATGAAGAAAGATTGTGTTTTATGACAGAAATAAAGATAAAATAGTAAAAAAAATATTATATTTAATAATATTTAACAGAATTAGACTCAATCCAATATATTATCCTTACTAGATTCACAGTCCCAATATTTTATCCAACTATCTCTTATTCTATTCAAGAGTATAATTATACTCTAACGACATTAAGAAGTAAATGGGTAGTATTTTCACTGAACCACTGCTTATTCATCCTTGATACTATCAAAGAAATCTTTTCAATAAAACACTTTCCTTGATACCATCAGAATGTGCACATACTATGAAGCAGTGATTTACTATCTCTTCCTCCTTGATACCATTAGAATATATACACTCTAATTGCATCAAATGCACATTAGTAACTAAAACGGAGAGTATGCTGATGGATAATTTGAAACAAAGAGAGTATCATCTTATTTAATTCTTAGGTAAAGAAATTTGTTAATGCACCATTAAGAAGTTGACATCATAATTAAATACAAGAACTAATTTGTCACTTTTTAGAAAAAGAAAATACAACTAGTTACTACCTCTTTTTCCAAATATATCTATGACAAACACAAGTGTTTTATGAAACTTTTTGAAAATATGATCACTCATCAGAGATGAAGATCAGTGATGAGTTCAAACTGAATGGAAAAACATATAATATAGCAAGAAAACTACCATTATGTCATTTATCATAGCCTCCAATTCAAAGCATTGAAAGAAAATGATATGGGGAAACAAAACCAGGGAGTAGAGGGAATGAACTTACGATTTCATGTGTACTTGGAAACTACAGCCAAGCTAGATGAGACCCGTCAAAGATCTTCACTCGATTTGAAGAAATTTTAAATCTTGAATTGCTGCACAGTGAGCATTACCAAAAAAAATGATGAAACAAGAAGTTATTGCAACTTAAAAGCAAACTATGCATAATATAATACACACAAAATCAATATTTATTCAGTGCATCTGCAGCCATAGGAACTTCTTCTTGGCTAGCTGAGGTTTCCTTGCTGAGCTCAGCAGAAAGAGATGAGGCATCTGCCACAGCTGGTATCTTATTTCCCTCGAGAACATTCAGTACATCTGCAGCGACAGGAACTTCTTGTGCACTTTCTTCTTGGATAGCTGAGAGATTCATTTTCCTCTTGTGCATATGATGAGAGCATTTCATTGTCATCCAGAGGCTTATCTTTCTACATCTTGATTACTACCTACTCATTGTTCATATTCATTTTTTAAGAGAACACATCAAACTTAATCCATGCCCAATTCATTCGTATGCTATGAAAATCAATTAGCTTTACAACCTATATACCTAAGAGAAACAACTACTAAGAAATCAAACACAAAGCAAACCGATAACCCTTATAATTAGTCTTTTATATAATATATACGATTGCTCTTAATTTGATTACAATTAACCACATTGTACTTGCAAATTACATAGACTTTCACCTTACAACAAGCAAAGACACAACCCGGCACTGCCGTGAACCACCAAGCAAGCTACCCGTCGACTTATTCGACCCAACCCCAACAGACAAATCGTTACAGTAAACCCTCACAGACCTCCTCCTAGCTCTCCAAGCCCCAGCCTTAAACCTAACCCAAGACACCATCCTCACATTAAACCCAATTGCACCTTTTGTAGACCTTTCTTTATTCATCCCATCATAAACCCAATTATCCACATACGCACCACAAGTAGCAAAACTTGCTTTCTGTGCCGTCTGAACCCTCTTTTCCTGAATGAACGGCGGAACAGTTGTATCCGAAAGCAAAGCAGACTCATACAAAACCGCAGCAACAAAATCATCATAGTAAAGAGTCATCTTCTTATTCGGATTTCTCACAGTAAAATGAAGTTCCCAATTAGCACAAATCACCGACTCACTCAGATTAAGATTCGACACTGAGAACGAGTCGATTCTGAACTCAGGGGGCTTAGGACGGAGTATAAGCCAAAGAACTAAAATAAATGTACACATGAGGGCCATAGCAGAAAAGGAAATACCGATCACACGGCGGAAGCAGGTGGCCCGTTGCGCGGCGTAGTGGTTTGGTCGGTAGTACGCGGCGGAGGAAGGTCGTTCTACTGCATATGGGTAAGCGGTGCCTGACAGTGGTTGAGGAACAGGGCCACCGTATCCATTAGGGTTTGGCGGCGGTGCTCCGACGCCGGTGGATGTGAGGTAACCGGTAGATGGCCGATTAGGATCGTGCATGGCGGAGATTGTGATAGCAAACAAGAAAACAGTGAATAGAGAGAAGTTTCATACTTTAACGTATATATATAAGAGGGAAATACACTTTTGGGGGTTGTTGACATTTTTAAAAGTTTAAGAGCTAATAAGTAAATAAAAGTCCAATTTATTTTTTCTTTTTTACTTTTCAAATTTATATGAATTTTTGACGTTTTGAATCTCTCATCAGAATACATAAATTTTATTTGAAGTAATATATCAAATTTAGGAAGTGAATTTTGATATGTTAAGAAGTTGTGAGATATAATAAAAACCTTTAACTGTCCATGCAGACACGTAGTTTGCACACAAGCTAGCTGGTTATAAATTATGATATTTCGTCATTCTAATAATTATAGATAAACTTTACTTTATTTCGTGAGGTATTCTTTTCTTCATTGTCATTATTTATTTATTTATTTTGTGAATTAGTTTTTCATTATTTATGTAGATACATAATTTACACGCGATAGACACAAAGAAATAAATAATTTTTTGGAGTATTAGTTATTGAAGATTGTAATAAAATGTTCTACATTTAATCAATTTTTTAGGGGATGTGTATGGTTTTTAACCAAAACTTGAAGGATGAAAGTTGAAATATACTTATATCAAGGAAAAGTAGTTTTTGTCCGTTTATATGTATTGGACCGAGCGGTTTTATTTTTTGTCCGTTATATTTACTCAATATACCATTTCTAAGAAGACTAGATGTCAGTGTCCGCGTCAGCGCAATCTCAATATTTATTATTTTTGTATCTCAATTTAAATGATATAATCAATTTATATGATATAAGTATAATTTAGAAAGTAAATTAAATTTTAATATGATTTTTTAATATTTTAATTATTAATTATTGTAAATTATAGTATTTTTTTACATGATTTTTAAATAAAATATATTCTTCCTCTAGTCCCAATTTATGTGGTGTTGATAAAATTTTGAAAGTCAAAATTTCTTTTTATGTCTTTTAGTTTTTTAATTACTATGATCTATATTATGTTTACGCCATTTTTACATAATTATGTTAGAAACAGTCGCTTTATGTTTTTAAACATAGGGGTTAGGCTGCGTACATCCGACCCCCCCTCACCCCGCAATGAGCGGGAGCTTTTTGAGGCACTGGGATATGTTGTTGTTGTATATGTTATCCATCTATTTTTATTTATGTGACACCGATTTAAGTGCTAATTAAACTTTTTGTATGTCTTTTAAATATTTTAAATTGTTAATTCTTGTGATTCGTAGTATTTTTTATTTAGTTTTTATATATAGATATATTATAATTGTTAATTATGTAGATTTATAATAATTTTTATGTAGTTTGCTAATTAAATAATACATGTTATTTCTTTTATTCCCTTTTATGTGGCCCCAATAAATTAATTTCAATGATAATTAAATTTTGTATTTGTTTTTAAAAATCTTGAAGTCGTCATATATCATGATTTATAATATTCTTTATACTTATCTAAATTTATGGAAATTTTTACGCAGCTTTCTAATTAAATAATACATGTTAAAATGTCGTGCGACTCAGAGGACGCACGATATGTTAACCAAAAGAACTTTCTTTTGTCCCTTTTTATGTTAGGCCAAGATTAATTTCAAAATCTTCAATTGAATTTTTTTTATTTGTTTTAAAAAAAATTTTAAAATCAAGCAGCTCAAACAGACACATCAATAGACAGTTGTCTGCTATATTCAATAATCAATTGAATTTTTATTTGTTTTTGAAATTTTTTAAAACCAAGCAGTTGAAGCAGACATGTCGTCTAACCGCCGCCTGCTTCAGCTGCTTTTGTAGACTCTTAGGTATATAATAATAAGAAAAATCAAGCAGGTGAAGTAGGCACGTCAATGGACAACTACCTGTTATATTCAACAATCAATTGAATTATTTATTTGTTTTTAAATTTTTTTAAAATCAAGCAGCTAAAACAAGAACGTCAATGGGCAGAGATTTGCTTAAGCAAGTAGCTGAAACAGACATATCGTCCTACAACTGCGTGCTTCAGTTGCTTTTGTAAACTCTTATGTATATAAGAAATTTAGAACTTCTTAAAATCAAGCCGCTGAAGCAGACACATCAATGGACAAATGTATGCTTAAGCAAGCAGCTGAAGCAGACATGTCTTCGAACAGCTACCTGCTTCAGCTGCTTTGGTAGACTTTTATATATATATATGTATATAAGAAACAAGAAATTAGGGACATTTCCACCAACAAGATTATTATTCAGCAGGAAAACACAATCACATCAACTGAAGTTCTATTTCAGAATCAAATTTGAAAGCTAAAATTAACTTCCAGCAGTAGCATTTAAATAAAACTCAAAGCAAACAAAACTTGTGATCGAACTCTTATATGATCACTCACCAGAGATGAAGATAAAAAGGAAGCAGATAAATAATCAGTTCAAACTGAATGGAAAAACATATAAAATAGCAAGAAAACTACATTATGGCATTTGTCATAGCCTCCAATTCAGAACAGTAATCAAAGCATTGAAAGAAAATGATACGGGGAAACAAAACCTGAAAGTAGAGGGAAGGAACTTCCGATTGCATGGAGAGTTTGATGTATACTTGGAAACTACGCCCAAGCTAGATGAGACCCGTCAAAGATCTTCACTCGATTTGAAGAAACACCGGTGTCCGAGTCTCTTAGAGCCCTAACTAATCCCGGGGGTGCACAGGCCCTCGGCAAGGAGTTTCCCGCAAGTGCACCACGGTTAAATCAAGTTTTACCTAGTCCGATGGCCCTCAGAAATTGTTTGCACCCAGTGAGTTTCGATCTTCAGACCTTGAAAGGGAGCAAACCCCAAGAGTCATTTGAAGAAATTCTAAATCTTGAATTGCTGCACAGCAAGCATTACCCAAAAAATGATGAAACAACTTGTTATTGCAGCTAAAAAAGCAAACTATAAGTACCTGCTGACTTGAATTGAAAAGGAGAGGTGGTACACTATTTGAAGACAACTATCTTGATTTCAGTAGTCACCTTTCCAGAATACGCCAAAACAGTGCACACATTTATTAATAGAGCAATTTAGGAAGGCAATGTTTTGGAATAGATTGCACTTGGAATAGATTGCACTAACAATGGGCCAACACTGTGTCAAAGTGCAAGAAATCCTGACACCCTAATAGAATACAAGTTGACCGATGTAGATGATAACAACGGCGATCCAATTTAATACAAAAATCAGTAGCTAAAAATTCTTAATATATGAAGAACCTGCTTAATACTGTTTGTCAGTTACCTAAATCAGGCCAAGAAGAAATAAAGGCCAGATGCTACACAAAGTATTGTCCTAAGATATCAAAAGGTTAACTTGAGGTGGCTTGGTCGATTGCAGTGGCTTCTTGCTGCACTGAATGGTTCTTTACCAAATTGTCAACACCTTGTGCAGCTGCTTCTGTGCCATTGATCTCCTCAATTGGAATCTCCCTGTCAATCTGGTCGTCTTCGTCTACTTTACTATCATTAGAATTCTGAACCAGTGTATCTGCAGCAGCCGGAGCTTCTTCTGCACTTTCTTCTTGGCTAGCTGAGGCTGCCTTGCTGAGCTCAGCAGAATGAGATGAGGCATCTGCCCCAGCTGGTTTACTTTCTATCTTACTTTCCTCAACAACATTCAGTGCATCTGCAGCAACAGGAACTTCTGCGGCACTTTCTTCTTGGCTAGCTGAGGTTGCCTTGCTGAGCTCAGCAGAATGAGATGAGGCATCTGTCCCAGCTGATTTACTCTCGATCTTATTTTCCTCGAGCGCATCTGATGGTAGCATTTCATTGTCAGTTTTTAGGCTGCCATCCAGAGGCTTATCTTCGGCTTCTTGATTTTCCAATTTCTCTATGTTTCCTTCATCCAATGTTTCTTCCTTTTCTTGCACAATTTCCATCTTATCTTCAGTTGCCAGAGGCTCCTCAACGACAGTCTCACCATCATTGGTCTTCTCCTCATCATCCTTTGTTTCTTCTTTTTCTTGCACAATTTCGATCTTATCTTCACTTGCTGGAGGTTCCTCTGGGACAATCTCAGTATCATTGGTCTTCTCCTCCTCATCCTTTGTTTCTTCCTTTTCTTGCACTATTCCCATCTTATCTTCACTGGCCAAAGGCTCCTTGGGGACAATCTCAGCATCTTTGTTCTTCTCCTCCTCATTCTTTATGTTATCTCCATCAGTGAGAACCTTCTTAGAGGCAATCTCTACATCTTGTACTTCTAGATCCTCTGCATCAGGCAAAGCAGGTTCATCACTTCCCTTAGTTTCTTTCTCAGTAGCACCCTCAGCTTCTTGCTCGCCATCATCCTCCTTAACTCCTTTTTTGGAACTTGATTTCCTTCGTCTCTTGCTGGGAGTATCACTTTCTGGTGCCTCTGTTGCTTTGGATTTTTCACCCAATCTAGTTGATCGCCTAGGAGTGTCACCTGAACAAAATCAGAAAGTAAAGGATTCATCCAATCAGTTAGGAACTTAAATGACATATTAAACAGGAAAACTTCCCAGAGATTAATCTGCACCATCTCATCCCAAAAATCTACTGAATTATTCACTGGGAGACATGCATTCCACATATGGAAAAAAAAGAAGACAATGAAGAATACCTCTACCCCAATCAAATTCTGAGGAAGGAGGTTCTCCTGGATGAGATTTCAGATACTTGTCAAGTTGCCTTTTATTCTTAATTTCATCGCCGTCGGGTGAAACAAATACAATATCATTCCTTCTGGGGGTCCCGCTCTTACTTGGAGTGAACTGGAAAGACAAACAAATACTTACTACCAACAAAACACCAACTGATTTAAATCAAAATACTCCACAAGTCACTATATTCTATATACAGACTCAACTTTCCTATTCAACTCTCTAGGAAAAATTCACTTTGGAATTTTAAGCCACATCAGATCTCACATGAGAAAGGACACATCCCATCAAAAGGGGGAGAAAAATCCAAATTCACTGATATTTCGTATCTGTTCAGCACAAATAATTACAGTTGGCGCCACATTCAGTGAACTTCATTAAACTTCAAAGTTGAAGTTGATTCAAGCTTCTGACAATCTTAAGAAATACACAACAAAATTTCTTTAAAAGGGTATTCATTAGTTTCCAAGGAAGTCCAACTACTGGTATAAGTACATTTCCACATCTGAGTACTCCAGATGTCCCATGTCAATACTAGAACAGCTTGCACCCTCAATAACATAAAGACCTGTTCAGTAACTATCTTATAGTCTTTCAAATAATGGCTTGAAATCCATATGACTTAAAAGAGGCGATTAAATCAACCAACACCGAAGACTCTTAATTGAGATATTATACAGATTAGCTAGGAGACAGTTCTACTGCCGTCTTAAATGTTGGTATAAATACCTTTCCTAAATAAGCATTTTTTTCTAGTATACATGGTTCATAGTCAATACTGGAACAGCTTGTCCCCTCAATAACATAAAGAACTGTTCAGTAACAATCTCATCCCTTTCAACTTATGGCCTGGAAGCAATATGACTGAAAAAAAGTGATTAAATAAACCAACAAAACAGCAGCATCTTAATTGTGAAATTGTGCATTCAGATTCAAACAAGGCAAATAGTTCTTTTCTAAAAAAGATTTTTTTTTTTGATAATTTTTTTTAAAAAAAAAAGAAGAAAAATCTGCATACACATTGAATATATCTAAATCGTGTAAATTTTTGCTGGGAAGCTAACTAAAGCATAATGCATCTACTTATTTCAGAGTTCACATGTCACATATAATTAAATCTAGGCCACAATTAACAGTTAACATATCATTAGTTAGAAACAAGAAATATAATCCGAAACAACAAAAACAGCTAAATCGAAATTTAGTCACCAATCATAGCCTCTTAATGTCAAATACAACTCAAACAACTCAAACGAAAAAGGAAAACCTAATCTGCACACTAGCAGCAGCAAGGGTTATATCTCCACTATCAACGACAGTAAACACACAACTAACTAAAGACAATATCCATTATTATAAACTCAGATTATTTCATAGTTCATGACATGTCACTCAAACTTAACACTGACGACACAATAAAGCTTTACATATCACTAATCCAAAACAAGAAAAATAATCCAAAACAACAAAAAACAGCTAATCAAAATTTAATCACCAAATTATAACATCTAAATGACATGTCACTCATAAATAACACCTAGGTCACAATTAACGCTTAGAATATCACTAATCCAGAACAAGAAATATAAACAAGAACAGCTAACTGAAAAATTTAATCCCCAAATCATAACCTCTAATGTTAAATTCAACCAAACGAAAACCTCATCTGCTCGGTAACAGCAGTAGAAGTTATATCTCCATTTTCAACCACAAACACGCAACTAAGCAAAGCCTATTTCCATTACTATATACAGATTGTTTCCATGTCACTCATAATTAATAAATAGATAACAATTAAAGCTTAACATATCACTAATCCAAAACAAGAAACATAATCCGAAACCTAAAAAATAGAAACAGCTAAATCCAAATTTAATCACCAAATCATAACCTCTTACTATTAAATTCAACTCAAATGAAAGCCTAATCCGCACACTAACAGCAGCAACAGTTATATCACCACTTTCAACCACAAATTACGCTCAACACATTACTAATCCAAAACAACAAAAAACAGTTACATCGAAATTTAAGCACCAAATCATAACCTCTTACTGTCAAATTCAACTCACATGAAAACCCTAATCCGCACACTAACAGCAGCAATAGTTATATCTCCACTTTCTACCACAAACACGCAACTAAGCAAAGACTACCCATAAAATCCATAACACCTAGATCACAATTACCGCTTAACATATCACTAATTCAAACCGAAGCAATAAACCAGCAAAATCGAAACTCAATCACCAAATCACAACCTGTTAAACTTAAACGTTAAATTCAGCTCAAATGAAAACCTAATAATCACATCCACAAACACACACAGCTAAACAAAAACAATTTCCATAACGTCGAAGAAAGTATATTGAAGAGTACGAACTCTCTTCTTCCAGCCAGGAGGAGCTGGTAATTCGACCGGAACGACATCGTCTTTCTCAGCTGCAACAGCTTTGTTCTTCATTTCCTATCTTCTTCTTCGTCGTCGTCGTCTTCTTCGATTCTGAAACTGGAAAAGGGGAACTTGAAGATTTGAAGATTTTCCCGCTTCTGAGAAGAATTTCTAGAACAGACAAAAAGGGAAATTTTTCGAATTGGGGAAATCAAATAGGGGAACTGTAAACTGCGGGCGTCAGATTTTTTTCCTTAATTAAATTGGATTTATTCAGTTGAAGTCCGGTCAACTGAATTTTTGTAATTTTAACGAAGATTTAGGATCTATTTGGTAAAAAAATGAGCTAGGGTTGTGAAATCGTCTTCGATACAAAGTATTTTATCTATTTGTAAAGTAGATTTTTTTAACGTAAATCTTAATTAGTCGACTATCGAGCCTCAAGATGAATATTATGTGTCAGATAAAAAAATAAATAAACAAACAACATACTCAATTTAGGGAGGAAAAAATATACGCAGATCTTATCACCATCTCATAAAGATAGATAAGTTATTTCCGGAAGACCCCATTTTATGTCAGATAAAAAAATGAAAAAAATTCTTGATTTATATTATTGAAACATATATAAAATCTATTTGGACGCTAAATTAGTATTTGTAATTAATAATAATGTGGTGTATTTAAATTTAAAATAAATAGTTATTGTTTAAAATATTAATTACAAATAATAATTGTTACTATATCAATAATTTCTACCTGAAAGATCCTTCCAAATATAAAAAGTACAAGGAACATTCCAAATAGGTAGACAAAAAAAGCTACTTAAAATAGCACTCTAATAAAAAATGAAAAAAGTATTTTTGTACTTTATTAAGAGTTTTTGTTCTCAAATTAATTTCTTTTATTAATATTTGTACAAATAATTTTTGTAATGAAAATAGTCTTTACTTTAAATTGATAATATCCCTTATAAAATTATTTTGGCTCCTTTTTTAATTTTCTTTTTATAAGCTACAATTTGTTAATTATCATAATTTAGGTATACTATGTTTGAATTGAAGTGGTGCAGTTGCTTCTTAAAAAAATAATTTTCTTGCATGTATTATTCTTATTTTTGCAATAGAATTTGATCAAGAATCTGACTGAATCATATAAAACTCATTTGGATTAGATGATTGTATGTAATAGATCAAAATTAGTCATAAATGGATTGAATTGACTTAATGTACTTCACCAAGTTTATATTAAATACGATGATATTTATAATCTTTAAATCTTAAATTCGTGTTTGAACTAGATAAAGGACCAAGACAACATGCAATAGATGATCTGAAGTGTACTATAAATTTGGACTTATTTTGTTAGACATTGTTTTGATGTTCTTTTCCTACTGCTAGAAAAAATATATAAGTTTATGGTAGAAATTCAATTTTCATTTTTTTAATTTTTTTTCCTCGTAGTATAAGTTCTCACAATATAAATCTCTTAGTGTTAAGGAGGATCGTTTGGTTGGAAACATGTTATTTCTACGTATTTAATTTCGTGATAAGTTAGCTTGAGATAAATTATTTCATCATATATGGGATAACTTGATCCATCACTAAGGCAAAAATGGTGGGATAAATAATCAAGATAATAACATGGGATAAAATAATTCTACGTTTTATCTTAAGATTATTATAACTTATATCCCACGCCAAACGGCCTCTAAAATTAAATATAATGAGAAGGGCTCAATGATTAAAATATATTGAGTAATTATGACTTTTGTGTTGCTTACTTTGTACTTATACTTTTTCTATGATGAAATTGCAAGACTTATTTTTGAATTTTATGGTGAATGTGCTTTTTGTTTTTTCTTTAAAAAAAGGTTTTTTTAAAATTTTTTATTCGATATTCGGTATCTATATTGAAGCTCGACTAAATTCGAATTCCCCCTTTTTGGAATATTTTCCTAGCCTTTTATCTATTTTGATAAAGTTAGTCCTTTTTTAATATATACTTGAAGAAATTAAGCTATAACATATTTCTTGCAGTTGTACAAGTGAACTCTGAGGCAGGGACGGAGCTATCTTATGATTAGGGGTCCATCCCAAATTTTTTTAAATAAAAAATTACATTATCTATACATGGTTAAAATAATTTTTATATGTATATATAGTAGATGTTGAATCTCCTTAGACTAGTTCGTGTGTTTGTTTCTTCAAATTTTGAACCCTTAGTGAAAGTCCTAGCTTCGCCACTATATATAGTTTTACCCCTGCGTGTGAACATAAAGAGATAATTTCTGATAGAAAATTCTCGTAATGATATATTTTGATAATTTAAATTCATTAACTATTGACACATGCTAAAACTCTCTTGAGATAATGTAAGCACTCTCTTCATTCTTAACTATTTGTTTCTCTTTAAAGCTTGTTAGGTGTATAATAGACATTTATATAAGTAATTTTTAGCATTTTTATTGTCAAAGTACATGGAAATGCATTTTGTTTATATTATGGTTGAAATAATGATAGGTGAGATAATTATTGTATATATTTCTATAAAGTATTCTTAGGTCATAGCTAAAATAATTAGAAAATTATATTAGATGACAGTTCATTAGATTTGTTTATTATTTTTCTCGCCTAACATAACAAAATTATCCAAAATGATCTGATTTGGATAAAAAGGTTGTATTTGATGTAATTTAATATATTAGCCATGGTTTATCGATATTTACCTATAATTGAATCATGACTAAATAATGCTACTAAAAAAAATTTCTTTGTTGTTTATTTTTTTTAAAAGTCTTTTCTAATTGTTTCACTTTTTTGTGAAAAAAGAAGAAGCAAATATTTATATTATTTTATTATTTTTTATTTATTAAGGTGAGACCGAATGATAATCAAATAAATATCAATATAATATGTATATACTATAAAATTATTTGTACATTATATATACGTATGTATATACAACATATATGATATTGATGCAACTTTATATATAAGTTATACAATATTGGAACATTGTCTATACACTACTTAACCATTTACGCAAATATAGATACATTGCATATACACTACATAATTATTTGTATATCATATATACACGTTCATACACCATTTGTTTAATACGAATACATGTTTATATATTATTTATACAACGTGATATATTTTACATATACACTACTTAACTATTGGTCATTAAACAATTAAAGAAAATAGTTATTTACCCATGGTCAAATAGTAGCTAGTCTTCGACAGACTTGTCAAAAAAAAAAAAAATTAGTAATGGGTCGCTACTTAAAAAAACCTAATCTTGGACATACTTGTCAAAAATGCTTTCGATTAATTCTTCTTCTTCTTCTTTGAAAATTTCATATCACTGATGAAAACGTTCGTCAGAAATTCTTATTGTCTTAGAATTGGAGCGTTTCATATACTATTTATATGATACTGGTACATATTTATACAATATTGATACATTACCCATACAGTACTTAACTATTTTTATAAATATCGATACATTACATATACACTACATAATTATTCGTACATCATATATATATATATATATATGTTCATACACAATTTATACAATATGTATACATGTTTATACATTATCTATACAACGTTGATGTGATTGGCTAATCAATATTGTTTTTTCCTACACAATAATTTGTGATGAAGACTTTGTTATATGCTACCTTATTTTACAGCCACTCAAATTGTTGTATAAGTAATTTAGTAGTTGCAAAGACTTTCTGGAAAATTCAAATGTCCCTTCTATTACTCCTGCAACCACAACCAAGAATTTTGTAAAATTATTTCTCAATGTCAACTATTAGTTAATGAAGTTGACCCCTGTTATAAGTGACGGAGTCAGAATTTTCACTAAGAGAGTTCAAAATCACGAACTAGTTGAAGGGGGTTTGACATCCAGTAAAAAGATTATTTTAATCATATATATATAGTATAACTTATTATCTAGTGTTCGAATGAACCCCTAATAAAAAGATATCTCTGCCCCTGCTTATTATAAGGAATGATTAACTAGAGTTCTCGGGTCAAAGCCTCGACAATAAATAATTTTTTAGTAAAGAATCCTCCTTTTTTAATAGGGTCCTTATACAATGCTAATCTAAATTGATCGGATAAGTAGATATCGAAAATCAGATGATTAAAAAAAAAAGGGAATTACTTTGATTTTATTTATAAATTTTGCATATGTTTCATTAGTAGTTTATCAATTAAGGATGCCCCTTCAAACAAGCTGTTATTTATTTACTTTTCAACTAGAACAATAAAAAGAGATTAAAAATAAGAAAAATAAAATCAATAGAACAATAAAAGATTAATTAAATGGGTATTCAAGTTTACGCATTTGGTTAGTTGAGAAAAGTAATTATATTCACTAGTCAAATATATAAAAATTTTAAATGTTATGAATCATAAAAGATATATTTAAAATCGTCATTAATAAAGAGTATTTTTTTTACAAATCTCGATAAGTCATATCCAAAAATAAATATCAAACTAGAAAACAAAAAAGAAATAATAATTTAAAATTCGAGTTACAGAAATTGTCCCTCTCATAAAAAATGATAAATCAGAAGTCTCGAGTCCTAATTTTGTTAACATAGAAATTTCTGGATTAATTAGAACCTTGTGTATTGACTTTATTTATAATTGAGGGGTAGTGTTGAATTAGTAGTTTATTAAAAGTGCCCCTTCAAACAAGCTGCTAATTTTTATTTATTTATTTATTTACTTCTAATCTAGGGTTTGTATTTTGACTAGGTTAATTTCCCATGAGCATACTTCTAACCTGGGCTTCTTAATTATCTCATTAATTAATTTTTTTTTTTGGAAAAATTCAAACATAAACATGAAGTTTTACTAATTACTTAATAAAATATTTCAATAAGTTAAGCAAGAAACTAAATATTTTTACAAATCATGAAATATTTCTTCCATTCATTTTTACTTGTCACTCTTTCACATCTTGAAAATCGAAATTAAACTATATGAACTTTGACCAACATTTTCAGATATATTTTTTCATCATATTGATATGATAAAGATTGCAACATATAACATTTTACGTACAATTTTCAACCATCTAAAATTTATATTTCAAATATTAAATTTAGCTTTAAAGTTTAGTCAAATTGATCTTAAAAAATGAAATTGTGACAAGTAAAAATGAATCGATAGAGTAAAAAGGAAACTTTCTCTATGATTGTCAATTCATTGGACCATCAAAATTAATTTGGATAGGTGGAATCATCAACTTTGTAATAGACCAAATCAAGAAACTTTTTCTTTTGAATGGTCAAAAATAATAAAACTTTATATTAATTTTGCAATTATGAGAGAGGCCCAATTTCATGAGGATAGTAGAGAAATAGTAAGATATGGAACCAAATATAATAATGAGCCCTTAATATCATCTTAAAAGTTTACTTGGCAAAAACGTACATAAAGTATAAAAAAAAAACGACTAATAAATGGCCCCATTTCAAATTTTTCAAAAAAAAATATTCAAAGTTTTCAGCTTAGCAAACCCTCTCCTAGTGGCAAAATTAAAGGGATAGAAGATA
>JAABOM020000007.1:23567597-23589256 GCA_011800125.2 Solanum clarkiae
CATTAGAAGCTTGTGCACGTGACAACCAGATTTTGGGGAGATTTGTAATTAAATTGAACTTCCGTTTTGTTATACTTCCGCACTTTTAATATTATAATTTGGTTGTTGGCTGACTTGTCTTGGTGGGATAAGACGAGTGCCATCACGCCCATTTTCGGGTCGTGACAGTTTTGAATTCTAGATAGGTTTTTCTATCATCAAAAACTATTAAAAACATTTTAAAATTTAGCGCAAGTTATTAGTTTCATCTTTGAATTATTGACAGTCTTAAAAATACTATATTTACTAACTAAATAAAAATACAACCCAAACTATCACAAGTGTTAAAACTACCCTTAACTTGACAAGAATTTAGGGGTGTACCTCACTCTTTTTGCAAGATCAGAGGTGTATTTAAGTTCAGTTGGTCAAGTAGATGAGTGTTTTCAACACTATCAATAATTCAGAGATAAAATTAATAATTCACGTCAAATTTAGAGTTCATGTTTTTAATGTTTTTCTCCTTTTTAAATTATAATTTCAATCTTCTCAACTTGGCAGATAGAGGAAAAAAATCATGTTTAATTCATAAAAAATTATGAAAAAGTATTTTTCACTTTCTTAAAAATGAAAAAAAAAAAAAAAAACTTTCACATTGAAAGTAGGTAAAAACGTTCTACGAATGACATTTTATATTGATTATGTCTTTTTACCACTCCGCACGCTAGGACAGCTCAACTCTCGTAATATTTGTCTAAAGTATGCATGATTAATTTTAAAGAATAATTTTCAATTACATACCGATCACATAAAAACAAATTAAAAATTCACTTATTTTGTTATAAGACATTTTCCTTTCGTACCAAAGACTCCCTTAAATATTTTCTAGAAGAAAAACCATTCTTTTTTATATTTAAATTTATTAGTTTTGTGATTGATAGAGTAAAAGGACAAATTAGTCACACTTCTAAAAAAAATTCTTTTTAAATAGTATTTAGTTTTGAGAGTTGTAAAATCTTCTTATTCATTTCACCAGGATCTTCAATATTTTAAATTTGGATATTATTATTTTGGCAAGCTAACTGCAAGATGCTATTTATGTACTCAACAGTCAATTATAAGTCTATTAAATTTATGTCCAAAGACTAGGTCCATCATTTTCTTTTTTTTATTTTTTTTTGGTTTGGAGGATGTGTTTTATAAGGTAAAAAATATTTATTAATTTTTTCATATTTAGTTGGATAAGATTTTGAAAGAAAAAAAATAGAAAAATAATCTTCTTTTAGATGAAAAAAATACTAATTTTTTAGTGAAATTGTGAATGTGAAAAAAATAAAATAAATAAAAATTATTTACTTTCCTAAAAAATATTTTCAATTCCATAATTAATTCTTTCCACGAAATATTTTCGCATTTACTTTTACTCATCTATTATATTAAAATCAAATGTTCTTTTTATTTATTTTATTTTGAAAATTTTAGAGATGATTTATCACATGATTTGCAATTTATTCTCAGTATTAATAATTATTATTCAATGCATTTTAAAAAAAATATTAAATTTATTACATCTAAAGAATGATATAATAAAACTGTCATTATTATTTTTTAAAAATTGTGCAAATCAATAGTTATAAAGAGCTGATATAATATATTCATTTGGCCCTAATCACGTTATTTAAGATACAAATTATAATAAAGTCTTTATATCATTAAGAGATTTTTTTGTATGTGAATTAATGACGAATAATTTTGACCAATTGTCAACGTAAGTTTGCATATAATAAATTCTTATAGTCAAATTTTTACGCAAAACTTGTACATATTGAAAGCTTTAGTAGATCTTTTTTTTTTAATCATTTTCACCAACCAACCACCACCACTAACTATCTTTGTCGTAATAATAATTGACAACCAACAACCACCACTACCTCGGTCATAACAGCTACCAGTATTGTCAATCATTACACACCTTTCACCTCAATCATATGATTAAATTTATTATCACCGCCGTTATCGGTACCATTACCTTCACCATCATTATACTATCAATTGTGTTCAATCTCTATAATCAAATATTTTTACAATTAGAAGCATTGTCAACTACTATCAATACCATGATCAACTACGCACATGCTTCAACCATAACATTCACCATCTCCATCATCACAATCATTATCACCATCATATGTCATTATCACTAACAATAAGTGAGGAGTCAAATTTTTTGTTAAACAGGTTCAACGTATGAAGGAATAATGACAAGGACGAGTCAAAGACGAACATAAGCTCAACGCGTACAATGAAAATAAAATTCATACATTATGAAATATGTAAAAAGAACTATATATTGGTCTCAAAATAATTGACAATTTGAAATATTTTACAAGGTATACGACAAAATTGGTATCAACAAAAAATTTGTTTAACTCTCAAAAAAAGAAATAATCAAATATTTTTACAATTAGAAGCATTGTCAACTACTATCAATACCATGGTCAACTACGCACATTCTTCAACCATCATGAATTACGAACATTAACCATCTCCATCATCATAATCAATATCATCATCATATATCATTATCACTAACAATAAATGAGGAGTCAAAATTTTCGTTAAAGAAGTTTAACATATGAAAATAAACACAAGAACAAGTCAAAGACGAACAGAAGTTCAACACCTACTATATATATATATATATATATATATATATATATATATATATATATATAATATTAATTATGTATAAATAGTAAAATTTTCACCTAAGGGGGTTTTATCCTAGCTTTATACTGACTCTATCCCTGCTATTCATCATCGTATCAATTACTATAACACTAATCACCTCTACCATCACAATCATCAATCATTACTACTTTCGCTACAAAAATCATCACTAACGAACATAATATTTCATACTTTTTACCAAATAATAATTTCATTTTATTTTATTAACTCTTTTTTTAAAAGAAAAAAACCTCCTATAAAATGGAGGACCCACAAGAAAGTACGTGGGCACTATGCTGGTGTCAACTTGCAAAAGCATTATCGTCAGTGCGGACCCACTTATCTCTCTAGTGGGTCCCACATCTTTTTTTTAACCGCAGTTTCAATTTGATTGTCCTGTTTTTAATTGATATAAAAGTTAAAAAGATAATTTTATTTTTTTGAATTTTATATAGTTCAGAAAATTTATTAAAATATTTTTTATATCCAATTCTAATTTTAAATATATTAGATAGAATATTGAAATTAAAAAATATTATATATATATTATTTTTGAATCATATTAAAAAATAAGATAAATAAATTGAAACAACGCGAAAAATAATAGACCCCACGTGCTGATTATTTTAATTGATTAGCCAATAAGAAGAGACCTTTAAATTGTCGGTAGCGAATGCAACGTGTCATTAGTATTTGTTTTTGGTGTAGGGGCCAATATGTTGCATTTTTTTTTTTAACCATAAATTAAATTAGCATTTTTAGTCCTTCAAATATTAATAAATTTTTATTTTGATACTTGTAATTTCTAATTAGCATATTTAATTTTTCATTAATGATATATGTATTTTTCTAGTCCCTCTAAGTGTGCACGATAATAACTAATGTATCGGTGTAATTTCACAAATAGAATTTAAAGTGGATGGCATGTGCGTAGTTGCATTGTCTCTTATCTTGTGAAGCTAGAGAGGTTATTTTTTTTAAGTCTTTGACTCGAGTAAGCATATTAAAAGTCAAGTATATAAAGCAAATGTAATAGCAAAGAAGCGATAAGTAGCAATGACAAATGATATGACAACTGAATTAAAGGAAACAACAAATACTCATAAGATAACTAGACAACGTTCAATTGTTTACTAACCTTTTTATCCTAGTTCTCGAACATCGTGTCTTTCGATCTAGGTTCATTTCATTGTATAAGTACTATGTTAATTTGTACCTATTATACCATATTTAAAAGTGATATTATAGTTCAAACAATAATTTGTAATTATATCACATATTTTCTTTATAAAATGATCAAAGATAAAAAATTTAAAAAGTAGCTCAGTTAGTTGACTATCTGAACTTTCACTTTGTTGGTGAGAATTTGATTCTCTCATATAATCCTCCTCCCCATTTTTCCTTCCCTTACCCCCAATATATTATAAGAATTCAAATAAAAATTTATTAATAATTGAAAAAACAAAAATACATTTATTAAATGTTATCTCATATTTCACAGGCTAGGAAATTCGCAACAATAAAAAAAATCCACCTTGGTGATATGATCTTGATATATTCCCTTCTTCTTCTTCTTTTATAAATGATAGTCACTCTTTTTCAATTATTCAAATATAATTTTGTATTAGAATCGAGGTTTTCTTATATGATATGATCGAAAAATTATTTTTTTTTTATTAAGGGTACGAGTTCAGAGTCTTTTCCTTTAAAAAAAAAAAAAAAGATTAACATGTAGTAGGATTTATTTTCCCTTTTTGGTAAAAGGAAAAATTAATTCTAGGTAGATGTTTTGTCCTTCATAAAAGAGCAAAAAACATGGAAAAATCTAAATATGGTAAAAACAATTGATGTAAGTGTAAACATGCACAACATGCTATTTCATAAAACAATACTAGCATTTTATGGGATGTGAAATATAATTGAATTCACACTAACGAGTCGTTTGGTGTGAAGTATATGGTATAATAATTTCAAAATAAAATATAATATTATTTATCCTACGTTTGGTTAGAGGTATTAGGTAGACATGAGATTATTTATCCCACTATTTATACTTTAGTAATCATATAAATTATCTCATATACATAATAGAATAACTTATAATCTCAAGATAATTTACTTTCAACCAAATGATCCCTAATTATTGTCAAAATACTCATAGTCCTTACTAAGAACATTTATCTCAAAATATTTGTTGTTTTAGATGTATAAGAAAGACTTGATTCCCCACCCCCCACCCTCACCCCATTTTACCTTTAGAATTAATAGTTCTTGAAGGCTACAAACATCTTAATTCTAACACATAAAAAAAGTAAAATTCAATGAAGATCAATTATATCTCAAGACTGAAATAAGAACAAAATAGTTGAACACTCTTTTTCATTAACATTTTCTTAAAAAAGGCGTAAATAAAGAACACAATAGGTACTTATTTTGAGACGGAGAAAGTATTTAAATTGCAATGGGATAGAGAAATTAAAATATATAATGATTAAGATTAGTTAATCATTAATTAATGTCATTAATCTAGATCACTTTCTCATAATCTTAACAACTACTGCCAAACTTTTTTTGACATTTCATGGAATTAGGTCCACTTTTTAATTATTTTATGATTAAGAATTTGAACTAATGCTTAGGTTTAAAAATGACACATAAACACATGTGATTATCCACTAAGTAAAAATTGTAGAGGGATGGATTAGTTCAAATTAACCTCTTTAATAAATGGAATCTAAGAAAAGTTGTTGGATTTTATTGAAGTAGTCTTATTAATGGGACCCCATTAATTAATGATAATATGATATTGTTATTAATTATTGTTGATTCATGAATCATGAGGGTCCTTAACACACCTATTTTACTCTTGATTAGGTTTATGCTGTTGGCAAAATCCACATCAAGAATTTTCAATTCCTAAACAATAATTAATATTATCTCAACTTTTTACTATTATGTTAAAGCCCAGAATTATCTTTTCGAGGTTCTCAATCAGAGATTTCGAATTCAAATTAATTCTTAGGTAACAACAATAACAACAACAACAACATATCCACTGAGATTTCACAAGTGGAATTTGGAGAGGAAAAAATATATGCAGATCTTACCACTATTTCATAGAGATAGAGAAGTTATTTCCGAAAAACCCTCGTCTCAAAATCAAGTTGTCCCATAAGCAGAAGATATTAGATATGGAAAAAAAAAGAAAAAATGACTAAAAATAAAAAGTAAATAATAATATGTAGTGCATATACAAACAATTAATCGAATTAGTGAGTATCAAAAGCAAAAACGAAAAAATATTTGTAACTCCCCAAATATTTTTAAGCTAAGACTGAGTCATTCTTCATAGAATATAGGATTTTAATTAATGATTCCTAATTGAGTATAAGTATTAAAGTCAAATTCTTAATGTGGGAATAAAATTGGAGAAGATCTAAGGTCATACGAACCCTCTAGTACGAAGCTAAGCTAAAAACTTTCTTAGCGTTTGACTTCTAACATAAGATTTTATAAAAGGTAGATGGCCTAGTGACTTTTAGGTTGTATATATATATATTAGGATCAATTCCTAAGTATTTAAAGTATATTAGATGTGATTTAGAGTCATAAGGGATTTTTTATATCAAGCCAAGTCTAAAGAATCTCTAGCAACTAAGTTTTCGTATGAGTCGATAGAAGGGTCAACTTCAAATGACCATATCTCCTAAAGTATAACAAATTAGGTAATTCATATATAGCAAATCAAAGATATTCGAATTAGCTTTCCAACGCATCTGATTTCGCGTTAATCAGAGTTCAGAGTAGAAAATTATGACCATTTTAGTGAAGGGATGCAGAGCTATCCGAAGTTCTGCGCTCGGAGCGCGTCTCGGATCTGATGCGGACCCTCACTGGATGAGTTAATGACATTTTTTCTTTATAATTTGAGGGTATTTTTATCTTAAAATCTTTGGGGGTCTATTTAAGGTCCTAAAAAGCCCAAAACTTTAGTTTTCATAACAAAAAACCCTCTCCTGCTCTCCTAAACATAAACGCTCAAGAATCATCAAGAAAATCATCAAATTAGGATTAGCTTCCAAGATTCCTTCTCAAGGAGAGTTATTTTTCATGAATTTCAAGCTAACCAAGCTAAATTTCTTTATCTATTCATTAATCTCTAATAGAATCTTAAATTATAACCTAGGGTTTCAAGAAAACAAATTCAAGATTCCCAAGAAAGGATTTCTTGACTCTTCTTCTTCAAGAATTATGGTTCTTCAAGAACTCTAAAGAGTCTAAGTCAAGAATTCAATAATCAAAGATAATTCTTTCAATCAATGTCCTTCCAAGTTATTTCACTTTAAAAGAACTACGAAGATTGAGGATTTTCTCCAAGAAAGCGAGTATTCCCCAAACTTCAACCAACGATTTCTCTCTCAATTTTGATCGGATTTGAGCTATTCAAAAGGCTAAATTATATATTATTCTGAGGAGAACACCGTGTGAGCTTCAAAAATTGATTTTCGTGCATCGTTTAAGGTAAAATTTGTGATATTGCTGTTTCATTTTTAATATATTTCGAAAACTTTAACATGCGATTTCTTCCTCATATTAGCTCCATTTTTTAATTGGTTTTTGCCATTGAATTCCTTATCACTTGGGGAACATTTTCATGTAAAAATTTTTAGTTTCCGAAGTAATTTTTTTGGCGATAAAATTTTTGGACCGTTTTACCCTTTTCACCCGAATTAATTGATTTTAGTGTCGTTAGATTCATTATACAATTATGATGTTATATTTGAATACATATTGGTGAATTGGAGTGTCATAGAAAGGGAAAAGCTTCGAAATTGACGTAATTTGAAACTTTATATAAGGCAAGTGAATTTCTTAACTTTTGTTAAGTATATAGAATCTTGTGTTTCTTGTATGAGGTGTTGATAATGATTTTGAGGTATTGAGTTAGTGTTGATGTTGTACCGAACTATGTTGTTGTGAACTGTGTATTGTATTAAAATTAAGCATTTTCTCATTATTGTGTAAACATGCATATTTGTATTGACTTTTGTGACAAGTATTTTATGGACTAAAAAAGAATGAGAATTAAAGAGGATGTACCATTTTCGAAGGACGTGTCGCACGCCGCGACGGATACTATGATTCGAGGGTTGTATCGCATGCCACGACGGATACTATGATTAGAAATTCGTATTGCACGCCGCGACGAATACTATGATTCGAGGGTCGTATCGCATGCCGCGACGGATACTATGATTCGAGGTTCGTGTCGCACGTCGCGATGGATACTATGACTCGAGGGAAGTGTCGCACGCCGCTACGAATACTAGGATTCAAGGATCGTGTCACACACCGCAATAGATGCATGGACTAGAAGTCCCCTATGGATCCCGGACTGTGAGACAGCGGGTGTGTATCACTAGGACAGACATGCATCATTTTATTTGACATTGCATTGCATTGAATTACACCTCATTATCATTTATAAACATGTGAGTGCTTTTTGTGAAACTTATGATAGATGCACTTGATTCCTGGTGTTGTTAATATATATTAGTTGGTGTGGTTATTGAGCTATATGCTATGTACATTGTGAACTGTTAGCCTGGGCTGATTTTATACAAGCTATAGTTATTGGGGTTTGATTGGAGTGTTGGGGGTACCTGTATTCTATATCACTTAATTTTATGTTTAGTAGTTCACTTGCTCCTCTCTACTTCTATGAGGTAGCGGTAAGGTCTGCGTACAATCGACCCTCCCCAGACCCCACTAGTGGGATTATACTGGGTATGTTGTTGTTGTTGTAGTTCACTTGCTGAGTACCGTGTGTTTGGTATTCACCCCTTACTACATTTTGTAGGATGCGAGTCCGATCCCTCTGGACAGACTTTTCTCATTACAGGATCGAGCTTCTGGATTATTCTTAAGGTGGTTGCTTATGTCTACAGCAGACCTTCAAGGAATCCATTATAATGTTATGTTCTATTTGAGAACTAGACATTTGAGACATGTATTTTATTCGAGAATTCTATA
Organism: Solanum clarkiae; assembly: GCA_011800125.2. NCBI lineage: Eukaryota > Viridiplantae > Streptophyta > Magnoliopsida > Solanales > Solanaceae > Solanum > Solanum clarkiae. The sequence goes on from JAABOM020000007.1 coordinate 23,576,340, forward strand.
TTTAGAGGCTTGTACATGTGACACCAGTCCTTAGGATAGTTGTAGTTTGGTATTCATATGATTAACTGTTGTATTAGTCTATTCATCTTCCGCAAGTATTATTGTTATGTTTGGATTAGTAATTGTTAGGCTAACTCACCTTGATGGGTTAGATGCATGCCATCACGCCTGAATTTCGGATCGTGACAATATTTCTTCTATTTTTATATATATGTTCCAAAGTAATCTCTTTATTTCTTTATGATTAGGTGGTGTTGGCAAAATCCACATCAAAAAATTTTCAAGCCCAAAACAATACTATATAATATCATCTGAAGTTTCCACCACTATGATGAGGCAAGCATTGGATACTTTTTTTTATAATAGTTCTACGCGATGTAAATTCAGATTAATTATAATGAAAAATAAATTTTTCAGTTTATTTCTTTTATATATCCCAAACGGATTTATATTTGTTAGACCAGATCTTACTAAAATAATAATAACAATAATAATAAAATCTTGTATACATATACATTCTTATTTTAAATTGTATTTATCAAAAAATAATACAAAAGTTTAATGATGAAAATTTTGAATTTAATATATGGCCACAAAAGTTTCAAAAAGTGGAGACACATCATAGTTCCAGCAAGTAATCTTTATTTATTTATTTAGAAAAAAAAAAAAGAAGAGATGTTCTTTTCATATATTATAATTAAAATTAAGTAGACCTCATGATAAAAAAGATTGTTAAATATGAAAAAGGCAAGGCACTTATCTCACATTAATAAGTAAAATATCCTTTATTTGCCATGCAAATTAAATAAATATAATTAGGACCATTGATGGATTGCCATGCAAACTCTACTTTAATTATGCTAATTATTATAGCTTATCAATTACAATCACTTCTAAGCTTTAAATAGAGTGACTTATTTTACAACATTAAAAAAAAAATCAATTCAGTATAATCTCAAGTGGTTCCAAGGAAAGTAGTGTATATGCACATATTAATATTTTTATTTTGTAAAGATTGATTAAAGAAAAATGTTATTTTTAAAGACACTAAGCTCAAAAATGTACGAGTGAAAAAGAAAAATAGTTTTAGTGAATTAAAATAACAGTACATAAAAAGAAAACCAAGAAAGAAACAATAAGTAGCACTCCTTGTAGATATCTAAGACTAAGAAAGTACAAGAATAATATCAATAACTATGACATTGAGGAGATACGTTGCACTACCTACTAATTTCTATCTTAATTTTATTTGAAAAAACTACAAACAAAAGTTAAAGTAATTAGAGGCGTCAAATGGATAAATTGGAGTGGATTTGAATGGGTTAAAATTGGCTGAGTTAATTAAAAAAAAATTGCTTAAATACACATCTTATCTTAATCTCTAAATTTCGTATCATTTAAAAAAATTCAAAAACTCAAAAATTCCCTTTTAGATACATCACTCTTCTGTCGCGGATACATCTGTATCTCCCCGTCAGATATGTCCATTCCCTATCTAACACATTCCTCCCCTCCCGATTACATCCTTCCCTTATGTATTTGAATGTCTCATCCTCTCTAATACATCCTTCTGCTATGTATTTGGATGTCTGGTGATGTATCTAGAAGCTTGGTAATGTATCCTTGATTTCATAAATTTTTAAAATATTTTTGTAATTTAGAAAAGAGTCAGGAAATAATGTAATTAACTCTTAACACTCTTAAATTTATTTAAATTTATTTTAATAAAATGAGCAGAATAATAACCTACTTGGTTAGTTGGTTATTAACCCAATCTCATCTTGATCCATCTAAATTCAGTCCAATCCGTACATTTGATATCATACTCTGGAGTACATACAAGTGATATTTTATTTCCAAAATGATGAGAATGTCAAAAGTTTGGACTTTAATCTACATTGAATTTAAAGCCTCTAAAAATATTTTGGATCTTATTGAGTCCAATAGGCCCATTCTTGCATCAGCTACCACCAGCCCAGTAAATTTCAGGTATCTGCCCTTGAGCATTGAGGCCCAACAAAATATATTAACTTCATTTCCTGGGCTTATTCCACTAAAATAGCCCATTAATTACCACCCACCACACCAAAAAAAATTGAGACTTATTTGTCAAATTAAAAAAAAAAAAAAACATGATGCTAAAAAGGAAATAAAAAAGTCTTTGACAAAGTGTTGATAGATTTGAGGTTGTTAAATTCTTTTATGTACCTCTTTTAAAGTTTTTGATTTAACTTATATGCATCATCAGTATAAAAATATGAAAATCCTATTTTCTTGAAAATAGTTGGGTTTGATTTCGTGCAATGGTGCAAGGCCCTCATAGTAGGAAGGCTTGATCTACTTGGTTACATTGTCCTTTCGAACAAAAATATTTTCATCTTTTTTTATTTCGATAGGCATTCCAGTCTCACCTTAGAATGAGAGGACTTCTTGATCATTGTCATTGAGATTCATGTCAATTTCGATAATGTATTTTTCATCCCTTTTTTGGAAACCTATATATCTGATACAAAAAGAAAATCACTTGAGTTTTTCGATTTCACTTTTCAATAATAATAAAATTTTATACCTAACGAGTCCTTTGTATACCACCACCTACATACTAACTAGCTTCCAATCTATTTTTGGACATTGATTTGATTAAAGATATATTTCATATCTTTTCATAGAAGAACCAAATAACAACTAGGATAGGGGACTTTTATATACCTCCCAATCAATACATAGACGTAGATAGGAATAACTAAATCACGTCTATTATTAAATAATGAATGAAAATTGATTTGAAAGTAACATGACATTTCTCCATCAATTCTTTTGTCTTTTGGCATTATTATTACAACCAAAGGGAGAGGAAGGAGCCTCAAATCCAATAAAATTGGACACTCTAATAAGATGCAGACTTTTATGTGACTATCAGATATTTGAACCCTCATGCTCGATTAACTAAGATTTTCATTGAATACGCTAACTCATAAGATAAAATGTTATTTTCTTAGAAGTTTTTCATTCTCTAAACTCAAATATATTGCCTACTCTCCTTTTTTGTACTATTTGATATTTGAAACCATTTCGCCTCAATTAATCCGGTTCTTACCGGATAGATCCACTAAGAAAGTAAAACGTTTCGTATCAATAAAATTCTTCATTTCTAAAATCTGAACTCGAGATTTTTAATTAAGAATGAATTTATGAACAATACTATTACACTACTTTGTGATAATACATTGTCTACCAAATCTTGAAATAGATTGATTTCTTGCCACTACTTATTTCCAAGATGATATGAAAGCCTTAAAACCTGGTTTTTGGCCCACAAAGGGTTTCCATCAACACACAAAGTGACAAACTAGTAAGGCAAAAGCACAATCTTCATATGATCAATTGAGTAGACAAATTTGAAACCTATGCCAACCAAGTCAATAGTATTTGAGTTGCAATTTGGATATACACAAAAAATTAGCTCCAATAAAACATGTGCAAAAGAACTTATATGGGGTCCCTTTAGAATAGGATTCTTGTGATATTAGTGAATATGTGTGTATATATATAAACTCAATGTGTACCACACATAAGAAAATCAAGTTGCAAAATCCTTGTCTTGTCAAAGAAATAATTTCTCACCATCGATACTTGCTTCAGAGTTCCACTAATTCTGATTCGTACTATGTAAAGCTAATAAAAAAAAATATTTTTGAGTAGGATTTTTCTCATCGTCAAGGCTCGAACATGAAGCATCTTATGATATTAGTGAATATGTGTGTATATATATAAACTCGTGTGTACCACAAATACAAACATCAAGTTGCAAAATCCTTGTCTTGTCAAAGAAATTATTTTTCACTACCAATACTTGTTTTAGAATTTCACTAATTCAGATTCATGCTATGTGAAGTTAATAAAAAGAAAACATTTTCGAACAGGATTTTTTTTCATTGTCAACGCTCGAACTTGAAACATCTCATTAAGAATAATAAGTTTATATTCATTCCTTCACCATCCTCGATGAACAAAGAAACAAATGAGATCAATGCAAATAGTTACTAAATCATGTTCCCTTTTGGTATCATCCATAGTACTCCTTATCCTATATATTTAATGGTCTCATCTCAATCTCTTATTAAGTTATTTGGGGCTACATATGTAATTGAGTGCACACAAAAAATAAGAGCAAATAATTTTTCAATTTTCATTTTTTTTCCACACAAGTCTTTTCTAATTTCTTGTACATTTCTGCTGACAACAATCAATGACTGTTGAAATTTAAATTCTTTATTTTAGTTTTTTCCTCCTTTTTTGGATATTCTTTTCCCTTTCTTATTATTTAATTTTGTTAAAGAAAATTTTTATACATTTATGTAGATCTCCATGATGGACCCTTATCTTAATAAATAAATTATGTATAAGCCAATGTGTAAATATTTAAACATTGTGTTCCTACTTTAATGAAAATATAAAATATGAAACTTTACATTGTGAAAATTCAAGAAATATTGTATGTTAATAATATAAAATACATAAAATCCCCCTTGAACTGATTTCTCAGGTCTATCTTATATATTAATTAATTACACTTAAATGTAAAATTGATTAATCATTATCATTTTTTTAATTATTTGGTATTGAAATTATATTTTTTGGGTATTAATTATACTACAAATTAGAATAAAGGGGTACATAAACCCCCTAAAGTCCAAATGCTAAAATAAATTTTGTAGATAAGTTCAGAGAGAATTTTTTGTATTTTTTCTTTAAGTTATATATCAATAATATATATATATATAAAAAAATATTGGTTCACACTAGTTAGCAGAGAGATTTATATTTGTTTTTTAAAAATACACTATTTGTTGGGATTTTGGCATCAATTATAGGACCATTCATGATGATTAAAGTCAAAATAATAGTGAAAATGATAATTCCACAAACTCACACAAAGAGCAAAGAATATTTGTTGTTTGACATGTACAAAATTACCAAATTCAATAACTTTTTAGAAATATTTCACACAATATTTGGTACTTATATTAGAATACGAGAAAATCTGAATTCATACTGAAAAATTTTATATTGAGAAATTAATATTCTTATATAAATTACTATAAACTCGAGACTCGAACATGAACACGAAAGACTAGTAATTTATGCAACAACAAAGTAAAAGGCAAAAATATATTTTTCACATGATATTTGGTATTTATATTCAGTGGCGGAGCCACATAAGAACTAGGGGTTCTAGGGATTCATCGAACCCTTTGCGGCAAAAAACTATATTATGTATATATGAACAAAATAATATCTTTTATGTATATATAACAGATGTTGAACTTCTTTCAGTTAGTTCATGTGTTTACTTGTTAAAATTTTGAACTCTTTCAAAGAAAATTCTTGCTCTGACACTGTTTATATTAGAGTACAACAAGATGTAATATTGCTTATAAAAACAACTCTAAACTCAGGACTCAACCCAAAAAGACTAGTAATTTATGGCACAACAAAGTAAAAGCCAAAAATATACAAGTATGATTATGCTCCATCTTCCTTCATCAATACATTTGATGTAAAAAGAAAATGGGTTTTTACACATGACATGATTTGGTCTTAAGGCATGCAATGGATCATGGCCTACCAATTTTGATAGTGACAAACATTCATCATTCTCCATTTTATTTTATTTTAAATTTTAGATAATAAGAAGTGTGTGTGTTTTTTGGATTTTTTTTAAAAAAAATTGGACCAACACATAAAACATATTTTAAAATTTTCTAAGTATGATAACAAATTGAGAGAGTGATGCTTCTCATATGGTTTTCAAATGACATCCATAAGAGATTAAATCTGATTTCTTTGTCTTGTTTAATGTGATACTTATTTTTTAAATTAATTTTGAGAAAAAATAATAATTAATTTACCTTAAGTTTTAAATTATTTTTAGTGACATGATTTTCCAACCATATAACTATATTGACAATGATAAGCATTCATTATAATCTATAATATATGTTATTTATGTATTGACAATAAGAAGTGTTTTTGGAGTTTTTTTTGTATTTTTGGACTATACCCTCTTTATACACATCAAGTATAGTGAAAGTTTATGGATTTTCCAAGTATTTAACAAATTATTGAGATAGTGATGGTTTCATGTGGTTTTCCTATGACTTGTAAGAAATTAAACCTACTTTGATGTGATATATATATTTTTTAGTTAATTTGAAAAGAATGATATTAAAGTAAGAAATAATTTAATTTTGATTTTTTTTAAAAATTTATTCTTCATAACATGAATTTACATCAGATTTTCTGATAGAATTTTCACCAATAAAATTTCTAAAAATTTTGTTTGTCAAAAACGCTTTTGACAAAAATCCCAGATTTTCAACCAAAAACATCCATTAGGAATTCCCATTGTTTAGTAGTATTTAAGATAACAAATTTGAAAAAACTTATGTACTTTTAAATTTTTGGGTTTATTTAAAATGAAGATTTGATGTAGATGAACTTAAGTAACTTGACGACGCTTTCAGGAGGAAAAAAGTATTGTTGAGCAAAAGAAATAATAATACTTTTTGGGTAAAAAAATAATTTTAGTTATAATGCAAATAATTTGTCTAACCATATAGGAATATCTCTTTTAATTACTAATAAACTTATGTAACCCTATCTACCAACATTTGGTGGAAAAAAGTGAGATGATCATAGAAATTATCTTTTTTATGTTTCTGAAACAATTATGATCATATGTCAATGCTTTAGATCCCAATGTCTAGTAATAAAAGGGGGGGAAAAGAGCTTTTTCCACACACCAAAAATGTCCATATTTGAATATGAAACTCAAAGAAAACACTTAGTGCTAAACCATGCTTAATCAAGTTAATAGAACAAGTAATAATAACTAGTTGACTTGTGATGGGATGGTTTGGATCCCTCTGCTCTTAGTTATATGTTTCGAGTTCGAATTCTAGAAATGGAGAAAGTCACGTTGATTGCAGTGACAGAGTCAGAATTTTAATTAAGAATAAGATCCAAAATATGAAAATGTAAGCACACGAATTAGTCAAAGTCTAAAGGGGATTCGCTATCTACTATATATAGATTGAAAAAATAATTTTAATTATGTATAAATAATATAATTTTTTTGCCAAAAGGGATTTGGATGAAACCCCTAGTCAAAGAGTGGGTTCGCGACTGACGTTGACAACATTGCCCTCAGAAATGGTCCTAGCTGTCTTGTCGTTTAATACAATATGATATTCATACACAGATGAAAAAACCTAGAATAACATAAAGAAAGAAAAAGTTGTATTTTCTTTTAGGACAGTCAAGTTGAGAGGTAACTTTGCATGAATATAAACTAATAATAGTTCATTTGTTGGCCAAATTTATTTATTAAATTTTTTTAGATTTTTTTTATAAACATCAATTCAACAAAGCCACAACAGAAAATAACCCTAATATTCATTTTTTTCTAAACAATAACTAGTAAAATCACCATATATATATATAGATTATATACCAATAATATACAGTGATATACACGGGTGACGACTATAAAACATGTGCCGACTAATCCATCGTATAAAATCTATTTAAGAAGGAAATGCTCCTATACGAAATTTTTTGTTCTCAAGAAATAAGAGAAGATTTGTTATAGTAAGATGTGAAAGGCCTATGATATGACATATAGTCTTTGTGGTGTGAAATCAATTGTAATAGGTCGATATTATCCAAATTTGTGAAGAACAAAATTAAATAGAATTAAATATTGGAAATTCTAGAAGTGGATTTAATAGATAATAAATTGGGAATATTTGATATCACAATAGTCAAGATTCTCAAGCTATTTTTGTCCACTTAAAAATATACACTATAATCTTTGATCCTTCAACTTTCCGTCATTTCTTTTAACTACCGATATTTTACTACTTTTTTTATTTGGGGTTTAGGGTGGGGTTGGTGACAATTAGTAGCCAAATATTCATAAATTTGGTTTGATATATACCCTAATAGGGTATTCGAATTATTTTACGTGTATTTTTCAATTAATTATTTTATCAGGTATATATAAGTGGTATTGTCTTTTTTCACTCACGCGAAATTGCTGGTTCAGGCTTTCGTGCATTGCCCGAGATTCTCCATTGCTACCCCTCGTGGGAGTTCAGCTCGTGTCTCAATCCTAGTGTGGTTGATCATCCAAAAAGACCAGTTAAACATCATTGGCTTGGTCAGCCTTTACCTGACCAACTACCTAATTGAATAATTTTGATTAGAAGATATTACCGATTATTTCTAGTCGTGATCAAGATTTGAATAACAGTCTTGATGTTATTTGGTCGATCTTTTTTTATTCATAATGGTGGTGTCTTACCACCTTAACTATTTAATCAGGTATCTATTATCTATCTCCTACTAGCATAAATATTGAATAATTTTGTCTGTAAAGACTTATGTCACGTCCTGAGCCTACACCCCTGGACGTGGCCGACACTCGAAAATTATTTCTGGCCTCCAAGCGAACCACTTGGTCTGGCTAACTTACTCAGCGAAAGATAATAATACTGAAATGGACTAAAAGAGGCTCAAAGTTTATGAAACTTAAAACAAAATAGTAAAGTAGATAACATGATTAAAAATCTTTCGAACAAATAACTTGATAAAGTATCTTTCTAGTCTTCGAAGCCTCTAAAATACTGGCTCTGAAATAAGGCACCGGAGAAGGCTCATAGGTACCTCAACAATAACAAATACAGATAAATGAAACTCTCGAGCTCCTCTGGATGCTAAGAGGCCTCACTGACTGTTGATGGGGATTGTCCTACTAAGCATCTGCTAACAAAGACACCTGTATCTGCATCATGATGCGATGCAGCGCCAAAGACGTCAGTACGTGGAATATATGATATATAAGATGTCCAAAAAGTACTGAAAATAGAATACTTACTTTAAAATTGCACCTGGAGATAGCTTAACTAACAAAAATGATTCATGCATATGAAATACATGAATATATTCTTAAACTTTTCAAAAGTGCAACTCAACATAAAGGAAATACTTATGTTATGCATTAATGAGCATAGCTAAAAATATATATAATATGGTACTCAAAACTTAGTTATGTACTCAGCTCAACTTCATTAAATATGCAGCATAAATAAAGAAAATACTTTAATAAAGAAATAATGAATTCCTGTGTGTAAAATGATAGACTTTACTTCTTGGGGAGTTTCTCTAACCGACAACCATCACTATGAGCTTCGTGATGATACAACGTCTTGCCCACACTGCCAAAGCCGTCCCGTACTTTGCCAAGGTAAGGGAAAAAGAACTACGAGAGTGGATTCATCCCAAAACTGGGTCAATTTTCTCGTTAAAGTCGAGTCGAGACTATTTTCCGACTCAATTTTCCGCACTGATCGCAAATCCGATCTCGAATTCACAAACTGAGCATGGGAAGACACGTTACGCGTAAGGTAGAATTCTAGGGGTATTTTCATCTTTTCACCGGGTGTTATAAGTTGAATATATGAGATGAAATCAACTATAATTTTTTTTTCACAACTAGAACTTAAATCTTTAGTCTTCAAGAATTTTGGGTTGATTTCTGCGCAGTACAATTATACTATCGAATAGTATAATTATGAAGTAACTTTGTCCATCAAAATAACATCAAATAAAATGAATGAAATCACCTACACTATTTATGGGCTCAACTTTATCTTAAGTTGTAATCAAGTTGTAACAAAATCAAAACACCTCCTCCTAATGTTTTTTTTAATCCCTTTATTTGTAAATTCATATTATTACAACAAAAAAGAAGCTTTATAGCTTTATGGAGTAGTTGAAATGCCTTTCCACAAAGGTCAATATTAAACAATGGTTGTGTTATTATTTGGGAATAATCATTAGCTCCTTTGAGATTTAGATCTATCAATTACTCCCAATTAAACAAAAAGAATAGTATGTATCTGTGTCAATTACTAAGATAAAGATTAATTTGGAACCTTTCACTTTGGACTAATCACCATAGGGTTTTCAAAGTTTAGCCTTGAGATCTCTAAATCGAATTGAAATTTGGATAGATTCCTCATATTCTGAGCTCTATTCATAATTTCAGATTCAAGTTCTATAAGTGAAATTATTTTTGATAAAAAGAGATTACCCCTAAAATGAAATTTCCTGATACGAATTCTGATTAATATAACTATTATTACTTTATGACATATCTACAATAACTTTTTTATAATATCATAATTTGGATTTTTACAAAAAAGTCCTTAATCTTATAAGAAATACTTTTTTTAAGAAAAATTTAAAAGTCCTCAACCTATTTTCTTTCTTATCATACTATTGAAAAGGTAATTTAGTGTTTTGGAAGATAAGATGATTGTGAATGTTTCTAGGTTTTTGAAAACTATTATGTCAACTCTAAGGTTATAACTACACTACTATCTATAAAATGATTAAATGTCTAGATAATATTAATGGATAATTATGGTCCAAAACTCTTTAACCAACTAATTTTTAAAAATGTATGCTATCTCCATTCGGACCAAGACAAAGCGTGTATAAAGTGTATATATTATGTATGTTTATATACTAAATATACATATACCATATGTATAACTTATCGTGTATATATATTAGATTGCCAAATGGTGTATATTCATAACTTTTCCAACAACTAACATGATGACAAAATCTCACTAAAATGCTTTAATTTGTTTATACTCATAATATTGAGTATCCTTAGTTATTTTGTTTATCAAATCAATATGCCATTTTGCATTGCCCATTAGACATTTTCACGTAAAAGAAAGCACATCAAATTTCATAACTCATGTCTAATTATTAGTAGGGAAAAAGAGAACTTTATAATTTTGTGGGCCATTTGTGTTTGATTTGATACCAATTGTGATGCCTTTCTATGTTATACAACTCCCTTTTTTTCACTTTTATTTTTTTGCCATTTTCTTTTTATTAATTATAATTGTTTGCTATTTTTATGTTAGTCGTTAGCCTATTATAATTTTTTAATTTATTTGAAGTAATGTAATCGATAATATAAATAAGTTCACAAAAACATAGAAAGTAATAGTTTTAGGATATATGGACATGCATTTAGTTTAAAATGATAATATTTTTAAGAAGGTTCAAGTAGCACACATCGAGAATAAAATGATAAATTGTTGTAAATGTAATGAAATGAATTCCTAGTAAAGTAAATGTTAAGTTCTATAGAACGGCTAGAAGATTACTGTCAACATTAAACTTTACAAGATGAGTGGTATAGAGATATAAATGTTAAGGTGATACGCAACGTATAATTAAAATGAAAAACGACAGCATTTTCAAGAAGGTTCAAGTAGCACACATCGAGAATAAAATGAGAGAATATCATTTGATAGATGATTTGATCATGTCTTATGTCGACCTCAAGATGTACATATTTATGGGCATGATTAATTGTGGTGAATGACAGAAAATTATATGAAAGGAGACTGTCTTAAATTATCTATTATCTCTTAAGTTTTAGATTTATCGGCAGTCACCTTTTTACCATCGTAAGATAAGGATAAGACTATATCAAATTAACTTTTCAAATTCCACTTATAAAATTACGTTGAGTACGTACATTGTTGTATTGTTCAAATTAAATGAGTTTAAACAACGCAATATGGTGAGTGAAAATTTTATAGACCACTTCAATTATTTGGAATTGAGGTATAGTAATTGTTATCAATTTTATGGTTTTTTAACCTACTTACATGGAGCTAAACTGAACTTCTAAAATGATTTAAATAAAATTATCTACAAATTGCAACTAAATAATATGTTTTGTAAAAAATAAAAAGAAGTCTTTTTACATGTTATCTAAAGCCACAAGCAAATTCAGTCAACAATTCAAATGTGACTGATTATTTTAAGACAAAAAAAATATATATGTTGTCAGAAAATTCAGTCAACAATTCTATAGAATATAAAAACATGCATGTTATATTATAGTTTGTACATAAGATAAAATAAGTTAATAAAAAATACAAGATAAATAAATTGTACATAGAAAATAAAAGAAGTTAATTAATTGAAGACCTCAATATGGACACACATTCATATTTGATAAGTATACATGCTTTTATATAGGAATCTTTTACTCATTTCCCCAAAAAGGAAAAAAAAAAACTAATAATACATCTTCTTGTATAAATAAATACAAATAAAAGAACAATAGTAACAAATATCAAAAAGTTAACACTAACTCATGTGCTTCCAACTATTGTTCCATCTTTTCATGCACTCAACCCCAACCGCACTTGAAGGTATTTTCCCTTTTTTTTTTATGTTTGATGTCTGATGTTCAATATTTATTTTAAAATTTTAGTTAATTTAAATTTGTATTTTTAAAGTTTATTAAAGTGTTTTCATTTTCAGGATTCAAAACTAAAACTCTTAATTAAGGATAATGAGATCCTATTCATCTTGCTGTTACTTTTTGAGGTTAATCGAAGATGTTTTTTGCGTCTTCTTACTCGATATTTTGTACTCAATTTGAGCCAAACTGCTCTGATTTCATCACTTTATATAAGACTCATTAAAAGAATAAGCATCCCCAATTAATTTTTTTGCTATTCCTAAATTTAAATTCAAAATTTCAGATTAAGAATTAAGGAATTCTTTTTGTCCAACCATGGTTTGGGGTGGTCATCAAGAATCTTAGCTATTGATCAAGTAGGGTCCAAAAAAGATTATATATTTTAATCAATGGTTAGAGTGATGTATTAGGATAAACCAATATACACTTAGCTAATCCTCGAACCATGTGAAAAAAATGGAGTTACTCAATTAGATGTAATAATTTACAATTATTGAAGGGTATAAGGTATGATATGATAGAATAGAAGCATTAATAGCTCACAAAA
>JAABOM020000007.1:23590663-23617905 GCA_011800125.2 Solanum clarkiae
TTTTGGGATGTCTAACAATACTTGTCCAATTTATTAAATCAAGAGATAATTTTAGACTTAATTCTTAATTTATCCTTTTTAAATTAATAACTACTTCCTCCGTTTAACTTTACTTGTCCATTATACTGTTTTGGGATGTCTAACAATACTTGTCCAATTTATTAAATCAAGAGATAATTTTAGACTTAATTCTTAATTTATCCTTGTCATTAATTATAATCATTTCTCTATTACATTTCCCTATTATATTCAAGGGCGATTTGGTAAAGTTACCTTTATCATTTACTACTTGTGAATATTTGTGCTAAGTCAATAAAGATCAAGTAAAGACAAATGAAAAATATAATTTCAAATAATTATTTTTAATATATCTAACAGTTAAAATGGACGGAGAGCGTAAATAAATAAATAAATAAAGTGCCTTAGAACTTAGGGCATGGGGTATTACATTCCAAAGTAATAGAATATGTGGTGACATTTAGGGGCTCAAAGCAAATATGTGACTCTCCCAAGAAGGAATTGAATTATCTATTATAATACATAGGAAAAAATAGTTAAATTTGTGTGCCATATTTTGGGAATTTGTATCAAGAAAATTAAAAAGGCAAATAATGGGTTGTCTCCAATTCTTTGGGTAAGTGAAAACTTTTTGTACCACTAATGAAAAAGTCCATATTTATGGAGGATATCATTTGGATTTTGATAGCTAATTACTCCCTCTGTTTCATATTAAGTGAATTAGTTGGTCATTTTATACATATTAAGAAAAAAAAACAAAGACAAAATTTAGTCATGTTTTTTCATTTTTATCCTTTCCAAACTCCACAGACTCATTTAATACATCATTTATTTCTCATACAAAACTCAACCTTAAAAACTTAATTAATGAAGGGTAAAATTGGAAAAAATTTCCAACATATCCCTTAAAAAGTGAACAATTCACTTATTTTGAAACATCAAAAATTTTCTAACAATTCACTTAATATGAAACGAATGGAGTAATTAATTTGGAAAAATCATATAATTACATGTTAATCATCTAGTAAAAATTTGATAACGTATAAAATTATACGTACAATTAATATTTATCCATTTACATTAATTCTTTTTGTTATATGAAACAAATTCAATTTTATATGGAGATTAGGTGACCTAAAATAATTTTTTTTTAAATTGTAAACTTTGCCTATTCATTACATCAAAAGAAGTAAGATTGAAAAATGTAAGATCTTCATCGACTAAAGAGTCATGTTTAATTTTTTTTTAATACATCAATATTTTCAGAAAATATTTTTCTCCGTGTCAAACACATCTATTATGTAAATTTAAAATATATGAATGTTGAAGTTACATATTTTTTGTTTAATATTTCACGTAATTTCTCTAACTCAGCTTTGCGTAGAACATAATAATTTTTTTATTTGTGTAATGGTAAAAGTAATAAGATGTGAATATATCATAACTTTGATTTGACACTACCTATCATAAGACCTTATAAAATATTATTATAGATGGTAATTTGACTCATTAATGACGTTTTTAATGAATTTATTCGTCAAAATCTCTAATTAAGATAAGTTCTCATGAGATACTTGTTGAGAATAAATAATTTTCTGAAAGGCAAAATATTTATAGAAAAATAAAAGATATTAATATTTAGCAAATTTAAAGATTAAAATATTCAAGAAAACACTTTGAATCCACCTCAAACCAAAGGATCATTTTTGTTCATTTCTCACAAATTGTTATTATGGAAAAATAATGGATTGATTAGCATACAATCACAATTTAAGCAAATAGAGAAGAAAAATAACATAATTAAGAATTTAATGAGATTTGATTAAGGCTAATCTTTCGAACAGAAGGAGCGAGCCCAGTGTACTAAAGCTTTGACTAAGCATATGATCCAGAGAAGGACCCGATCACAAGAATTTATTATACGCAAACTTACCTTGCATTTCTGTCAGAAGCTGTTTCCAAGGTTTTTTTTTTTAAAGGGATAAAATCCAATATATTAGCTTACAAAGTTAATTTCCAAGGCCGTTTCGAACAAAAGCAGATAAAATTTTCAGTATAAAAGAGATAAATCTCGTTAAATTTTTATATTATTTCTTTTCTGATTACTTAAAATCCAATTATATACTAGTTAACCCAAAGTTAAATAATATAGATATGAGATGCATAGACTACTAATGTATCTCACACTTGAGAAAACATAATTATAACTTCAAAGTAGCTAGGCAATTAATTCTATAATTTTTTTTCATAGTTAGGTAACCATGATTTGCTTAGTAAATAATTAAATATACAATTTTACTATTTCTAAGTAAATAATTATTTTACAATACGTAGATAAACACAACTTCCTACCTAATCCAAAAAATAATATTATAATGTCACAAGCATGCTCATAGTATAGTCAATACCATAATTATTCAAATTGATAGATTACAAATCTACCAAATCAACATTTTAAATAAATATGTATTGAATTTTATACTATAGTAAGTGTATCATCACTACAAAATAAAATAAATTCAAGTTGACTTGAATATTTAAAAAACTTATAAAAAAATTGCTTACATATTGGTTCAAATTAGTTAGACCTTTGTTTTCTTTGGTCATTAATTTTCAATAAAATAACTTAATTATTTAATCAAAATTACAAGGAATATTACTTGCAACTCAAAAGTTATTTATTTTTTTTTTTGAAAAGAAATGTTCATTTCTTTTAATCACGAAGGATTAAATTTGAAATAGTATATATAAGTTGATGATATGCAATTGTTTGAGAAATCAAAATTTAATATTACAAGAATATAGGATTTAAAACTTACTCTTATCTACAAAAGAATTTGAATTTATATAAAATTGATCGTACTTAACCTTTTTTTTTTTTTTGAATAAAATGATAGTTAATTTTGCTAAGATGTTTTAATAATTGAAGATCCTTAATTAAAGTACTAATCCAAAAGTCTTTCAATATGATAAAATATAATAACATGGTATTCAACTTTAGAGTGCTAGAAAAAATTACTTTCTTAGCTTCAATTAATATGAGTTAGTTTAATTTAGTACGAAATTTAAAAAATTTAAAATTTATGATTTAAAATAAGTTATAGATATTTATGTGGCTTAAAATTATTTCCTTATAGGTAATAAACATTTTCAAGTTAAATTATTACTCCACTCCATTTCATTTTATATGATACCATTTGACTTGGTACCATGTTTAAGAAAAAAAAAGAATTTTGTAACTTCATAGATATTTGTGTAATCGAAAATTATTTCATTTACAGTAAATGAAAAATTTTAAAGTTAAATTGTTTCTAATTGTAGAATAGTAATATTCTTTTGAGAATAGACTAAAACGAAATGAATACTAAATATAAAAATATGTCTTTTTTTCTTAGACCGATTAAAAAAAATTAATCATATAAATTAGGACAACTAATTAATTTAGGACCATTTTATACAATAAAGTCACCATGAAAACAATAACAATCATCAAAATCAAAAATAGTCCACCTTGCATCACAATAGACAATGCATAATATATATATATATAAAAAATTGAATAATTTGATGGATATATTGCTTGTGAAATTTTTTACAAAATTCATCACAAATGGTAATTTTTACATAATTTATTTCTAAATCAAACAACTCTTACATAAATTTATATAAAGGGGGATCATTATATACTTTCATTTTATTTTATTTTTTAATTTTCATCTCTAATTTCTGTTTCATTCCTAAATTAATTTAATAAAATAATCATTAAAAAAAACTTAAAAAGTGAGAGAGAATTTATGTCATGATCAGTGGCAATATGTGTAAAATTAGTCAAACTGAAGGGTAAACATGTAATAGGTCATCCTGACAGCAATTCCCACTATGAGCAAAACTCCCTTTGCTGACTACAATTTCTGAATAATTTCTGACTTTTTTTTTTGATAATTAAAAAATAAAAAACAAAAAACAAGACAACATATATATAAAAAAAGTAAATAAATACTATATAATTAAAAAAGAGACAAAGTACAAAACTTAAGAGGTCCCTAGATACATTGCCCCCACTGAAAAAAGTAGATTGCTTTACAAATAATCCACCTCTTTTTTTTAAAAAAAAAAAACGATAAGAATAAAGAATTATGTACTTTTAACAATATTTTTCCAAAACAAAATAAAAAGTTAAAAGGAAATCAAGATTTTACTTTTCTTGTTTAGGAAAAGATTTAGGCTTATCATTAGATATTCTATGAAAATTAAATAAAAAAATTTTTCTTTTTGGAATAAGACATTAAGAAAAATAACATAATTTTTGAAATTATTACCACTAAAAAATAGTTAATTTTAATTATTTTTCTTGTGATGAGGGTATTTTATTAGAAGTTCATTGAAAATGTTATTGATGATTTAATTTTTGATTGATTCTGTTAAAAGTTTATCCATTTCTTTGATAATATGCATTTTAATATACTTATAAATGTTGTTAGATTATTGAATATAAATTATAGCAATATAACTTGAACTCAATAAACGTTTGTTCTTTTCATTCTCGTTAAATTTTACTGGACATATTGTTGTTGTTTAAATGTGTTTTTTCAATTTAACTTGTTTTTTTCTTTTGGTTATTTGAGATTTAAATAAATGTGTTGTTTAATCTAACTTTAACTCTATTTATGTCTCTCCAACTTTAAGTGTATACAAGTAGATAACTAAACTTGTATAAAGTTGAACACGTAGTATGTATTTTATGTGGTATTTTACGTGGTCAATTTACTTCATACATGACATTTTTATGTGTATTATGCCAAACCACGTAAGACGTATGTATCTACTTGTTCAATGTTATATAAGATTAAATGCCTGCTTGTGCATATCAAAAGTTGAACAACGTATATATCAATCGAGACCAAATTAAAAGGACATATTTATATATTATACTTTTAAATTAAATAACATTAACTTTGATAAATCTTTTAACATGTATTAATTAAGAGAACTTCTTTTAACTTACAATATATTTTTTTATAATATAACTTGTAAATATTCATAATAGATATCAAGCTTTAATACAAATACTAAAATCCAAAGAAAACTCAAGAACTTGGTATCATATCTAGGACAAGTAAATATCAAAGTCCAACTAGAAAATTCAAGATCAATATTAATCTCTAATACAAATATCGAACTTCAAATAGAAAATTTTACTATTGATATCAAATTTTACATATAAAAAGAAAAATTTAAAAATTCTACTTTGTGAATCTCACTCTATAGGACTTACTTTTTTCTAATAAGTTATAACAAAAAATGATGCATTTTTATATTTAATAATAATTTAATTTTAAAATATTTATAAATTACTCTTATTAGAATATTTTATGATCACATAAATATTTATAATTTATTTTACTTTATAAATTTTAATTTTTTAATTTTTTTTTTTATTGAATAAAAATAACTCATATAATTTGAGACGACTAGAGTAAGATTGTTTTTAGTAGTCCCACTAAACAAAACACAAAAATTAGAAAGCCGACAAGAAACTCCCACAGTGGCACATTAACCGTAATTTCCTACTATTTCCAACCCTAATTCTGTCAACTTCAAAAACTTAAACTAATAATTACCTCACTAATTAAAATCATTAGCGCATTTTAGTAAATCCCAACCAGACATAAGCGTACATTAGCACACTCACCCACCAACTATTTTTACCCCCTCCTCCTGCTCCTTCTTCTTCTTCTGATGAAAAAAAGGAAAACCACTAACAGCAGCCTCTACTCTCAAGTCTCAACGACCCATTTCACAAAAAAACACATAATACACGCAGTGATTACACTTTAGAACACCAAAAAGATTCTGTTTTTAACAGCCCCAAGAACCAAGAACAGTCTGAAAGCTGAAAAAGCTCTGGTCTTTAGTTTCTTTAGTCACTTAAGATTCATATATTTGTTGGGGTTTTGTTAAAAATGGAGAAAATTGTGTTTGTTGTCAATTGTGAACTTAAAGCTTGTGGTATAGTGTAATTTTCTCTAAAGGGTCTTCTTGGCTGAGGAAAAAAAGATTTTTTTTTCTTTTCTTTCACTTTTTGTTCAATGGGTTGCAAGCAAAAATCAGTAGAAAATTTCGATCCTGTGAGGAAAAGAAGTGGTGGGCTGAGAACTAAACAGGCAGGGCGTGGGTCTTGCAGGGGGAGTTAGTTTCTTTAGTCTTTAATATTTTTAGCTGAAAAAGATAGAATTTGAAAGTATTGTGCAAAATGGGGTATTTGTTGAAAGAAGTTTTAAAGACTCTTTGTGGAGTTAATCAATGGTCTTATGCTGTTTACTGGAAGATTGGTTGCCAGAACACCAAGTGAGTGTTTTGTTTTTCTTCTTATTTTCAATAAATGAAGGTTCTTTTTCTTTTTTCTAATGTGGCGAAATTTTATGTGATGGTTTTGTTTGATGAGAGTGAAAAAAAATGTGATCTTGGCTTGTTGGTTGATTTCAGATTCATGTTAATTCTTGTTTTAGTTTTTTTCTTGTTGATGAAAGTTGAAAAATGACAGCTTGGTTAGTGGAAAGAAACTGTGATCTTGGCTTGTTGGTTGATTTCAGATTTCATGTTAAGTCTTGTTTTAATTTTTTCATGTTGGTGAGAGTTGAAAAATGTAATCTTGGCTTAGTGGATTTAGACATTGAGTTCTTTTTTATGTGGAAGTTCTTTTTCTGGATGCCATATGCTGCTTTCTGTATTAATTGACTTATTTTTTGCACTGTTGTATTTTCTTTTTCAATAAATACTTTGATTTGCTGTGCTTGAGTCTCATGTATGATGTCTGCGTATACTCTATTCTCTCGAGATCCAGTTGCGGTTTCATGTTGAGCGTGACTTTGTTTTGTTCTTTTTTTAGTAATAAAAAAAAAGAAAATGAGAGTTGATAGAAGAGAATGCTTTTATAATCTTGCTTATGATTTGAGTTCAGGTTTTTTATGAATTCTTTTCTTTTTGAGGCAAATTGGAGAAAAATGTAGGATTTATCTTATTTTTTTGTTCTGTGGCATTTGTTTTTCATCTCTTCATTTTTCTTCTTGTTTTGGTTTCTGTTTTGGATTTTGTGCTGACAGCTGTTCTCTCTCTTTGCTGAGAAAATGGAGGACAAATGAAAGTAATAAACTGAAGAAAGTGTTTAAAGTCTGATGGTCCTTTTGTTGTCACCACTTCAGCTGCTGCTGCAATACTGTGAACTGAGTTTCACTGATTCTATTGTGTTTCATTTCTTTGTTTTTGACCAAACAATGCTGTTAGCTTTCTTAATATGTTGTATAATACTGCTGTTAGTCCATATTGGTAGCTCTTTTGTTACTCGTGTAGTTTCTTGTCCTTCGATTTGTGTTACTATTTGTTGGTTCTTATTTTTCAACTACCATATTATTTAGTTATTGTCCTGTTACTTTGTTGTTACTATTTCTTGTACTTCTTTTTTTGTGACTACTTGGTAGTATTTTTCCGTTAAATCAAGGGTTTATTAGAAACAATCTCTCTATTTTAAGGTAGGGGTAACGTCTGTGTACATGCTACCTTTCTCGGACTCTACTTGTGAAGGTCGTACTGACTATGTTGTTAATTATGATATATATGATTTGACATGCTATAGATTTACTATATATAGTTGAATTTTCTTCTTTTTCTTTTGTTATCTGGAAACTGTCATTTTCTGCTTTTGGAAGGTTGTAGTTTGTTCCAGTCTATTTTGTCTTGAAGAATCTTATTGGAATGAATGAAAAAGAAAAAAAATAAAAGTGATTTGTTTGTTTTGATCTGTTGAAACTCTTTATACTGTTATGATTTTCCTGTATACAGACATATGCTCAGTAAACATATACTCATTACTAATTTCCTCGTTCTCGTTTGATTCTATGTGTTGTTATTCTTCAAGTTCTTGTCTCTTCTTCTTTATTTTATATACACTTCTCCAGTAATCTTGCTAGTAAGAACTGTCACTTTCTATTACTCCTTCCGTTTCAATTCGTTTGTTTGGTTTTGACTTGGCACAAATTTTAAGAAAGTAAAAATACTGGTCTTAAACTAAGGATATCTCGAGCATACGGAATTATTCTTTAGTCTTGTGGTGTTCAATATGCCATGTGGAAAAGGGAAGACAATCTTTTTGAGATGGACTAAAACAGAAAGTGAGACAAACAAACTGAAATGGAAAGGAGTATTATTAATGACATTGGTTAATCCCTTTACTGGAGTTTTTGAAATGATTCTTTAACATTTTTCTTTCTTTTACTGATTGGCAGACTTTTAATTTGGGAAGAGTCCTATTATGAACCTTTAACATTCTCCGGAATTCATGGACTTTCGGGGGTTGAGAATCCGGAACTGTCATTGCATGATTGTAGTGTTTGTTGGGGTTCGGGGGAGGTCCGTAATCCTCAGCTTATGAATCAAGCAGGCGAGAGAGTGCATTTGCTTGTAAGCAAAATGATGATGGAAAGTCAAATCAATCTAGTAGGAGAAGGGTATAACATCTGAATTTTCAGTTTATTGATTCTTTGTTTTCTTTTCTTTACAAAAAAAGGTATTGAAAAGATTTTGCTTATTTATATTATGTTGCTGATATTCGTAATTTTGCTTCTCAGACTAGTCGGGCGGCCTGCAGTTACTGGGAGTCATCAGTGGTTTCATTCAGAGGATTTTAGTAGAGTAGTTCATCCACCAGAGGTACTTGAAGATATAGCTATTAGCATCTACCACATACTATACATGATTTATGCTTACTCAATGGCATTTAGAAATTTGAAGCTGCCAGTTATGATAATCAGTTGTGTGGTAAAGCTTCGATAGTTTTACAATTGAACTGAATTTGGTCAAGGTTAATGACAAACTTTAGCCTGTTTGATCCTAAATCTTGTATCTTCTTGTAATGTTAAGATGTAATGGGATTTTGTGTACTGGATGAAGCAACTGATACTTATTGATGTATCCATATGCTGTTGTTCTTTTAGGTCCTGAAAGAGCTCAGGCAACAATTTTCCGCTGGCATCCAGGTACAATGTGTGTGAATTAACGTATGTGCTGTGTGTGTGTTTCTTTTGCTGCTCACTTATTCTTTATATTGTTGATATATGCAGACAATTGCAGTCGTTCCTGTTCTTCCTCATGGTGTCGTCCAGTTTGGATCGTGCTTGCATGTAAGTTCATTTTTCTTCTTGTTTTATAATCTTCCATGTTGAAAAATAGACTTGGGATACTATGTCACTCGTCAAGTAAAATGGTCATTTTTCTGCCTCAGATAATGGAGAACATGAGTTTTGTGGAGGATGTGAGGATACTGATAAGTCAACTAGGATGTGTCCCTGGTGTATTGTTATCCAATGATAATGTGACAAAAGATCGGATAGTGAATACCAGCACACCAGTTTATTCGGGAAGTTCAGTTTTTGTAGATTCTTGTGGGAGCGCTGAAGTAATGAACTCTGCTCCGGTTATTGCTAGTTGTAGTTATCAGATCAACTCTAGTCAAGCTGATGGTTTTATTCATCAAACTTCTTCTTCTCTGGCTGCACAAGTTCGGGATACAATAATGCAGTCTACTGGTGCAACATTTCAAGCCTCCGCTATGAACCAACATTTTGTCGAACCTCATGATGATCGTCAGTTTCACAAGAAAATTGTTCCAGAGGTGAAAGCACACCTGTCTCCTAACAGTCAGCTAATAAATAACGTGATTAAAGCGGAGGTGATTGCTCCAAGCTCCAACATGTGGATGAGTCAACAAGTTCCTTTGCACATTCCGAGGCCTCCCTTTCATCAGCAATCTTCTACTGACTCATTAACTGTAGATAGTGGCAGCTTAAGCAACATATCCCAGCTTAATGGTTTTGCTGCATCTGATCCAAGACTAAATGAAGTTCTGATATCCAGTTGTCATGGAAATTCGATTTTTCCATCCACTGGAGAAAATGAATTATGTAAACGAGTGGATGGGCATCACCGATCGATTCTGTGCACTGCTGATGCCAGTGGACTATCAAACTCTTGCACAAAGTCCACTGGAAATGGGCTTCAAGCCGCATCAAAATGGAATTTTGGGGATGACTTGATTACCAGTCATATTTCTGATGGTCAGAGTGCACAGTTTATGTGGGATGAGAGTAATGGGATAGTTGAAAATGATTTGTTTCAAGCACTCGGTATTATGCTAACACAGAACGAACACCCGTGTAGTACAAGCAAGTCGGTGCAAGAGGTTTATGGTGAGAAACATGAATATGTGGGGCAGAATGCATTACTTGAAAATAACAAGTATGAAGATTCCTGTTCACAACATCGTTCGGGGGATGACTTGTTTGATGTTCTGGGTGCTGATTTTAAAAATAAACTACTCAATGGAAGCAGGAACGGTTATCAAAGTAACGGACCAGACTCGAACACAAGGGATCAGGTAAAGAGTAACTCTACATCTGTGATTAGTCAGTATGCATCTTCTACAATCAATCAAGCCGTGGCTGGTTTTGAGCGTCTTTTGGATTCTATAGCATCCAAGCCTTCTGCCAAGCAGAATCTGGATGATGATGTTTCTTGTCGGACAACGTTGACAAATTTGAGTAGCTCCTCTGCTCCAAATGCTTCATCGTCCTATGGCCGAACTGGATTCTCTAATCAAACTCAAGGAGATGTATTTGGGCAACCCAAGACCTTCGCAAAATCAGGAGCACCAGGTTCTCGGTCATTTAGATCGGAGAAAGAAAAAACAGGAGCCTATTCGCAGAGTAGTTCAATTTATGGGTCACAAATTAGTTCATGGGTGGAACAAGGTCATGACACAAAGCCAACTAGCAGTGTTTCTACTGGATATTCTAAGAAGCCGGACGAGACAACCAAAACTGGTCGCAAAAGGCTTAAACCGGGAGAGAATCCTAGACCCAGGCCAAAAGACCGGCAAATGATCCAAGATCGCGTGAAAGAACTGCGAGAAATTGTTCCAAATGGGGCAAAGGTGAGATACCATATTTTGAACTACTTGTCATTTCCCTTTCTAGTTTTCTAGAATGAATATTCTCTTACAAATACGTTTGCCGTTTTGCTTTTGTGATTTCAGTGTAGCATTGATGCACTACTGGAACGCACGATCAAGCACATGCTTTTCTTGCAGAGTGTCACGAAACATGCAGACAAATTAAAGCAGACCGGAGAGCCAAAGGTTTGATCATATAACCATTTAACATACACAGAAATGTGTCTTCAAAACGTCCGAATGATGTGTTAGCAAATGATACGAAAAGCCTGAAATTTATGAGAATTACTTACAACCTTTCCCCTCACGTTGTAAACTTGCAGATTATCAGCAAGGAAGGAGGATTACTTTTAAAAGATAATTTTGAAGGAGGAGCGACGTGGGCATATGAAGTTGGTTCACAGTCTATGGTCTGCCCGATTATAGTTGAGGATCTAAACCAACCTCGTCAAATGCTCGTGGAGGTAAGATCATCTATAATTTACGACATTTTGGCTCTTCTTTTGACTCACTTATTGTTAAAGAAATGTGTCTCTGTGTGTGTATCTGATTTCCATCTGAAATTGTTTGTTTCTGCAGATGCTTTGCGAAAAACGCGGTCTATTTCTGGAAATAGCTGATATAGTAAGAGGATTGGGCTTGACCATCTTAAAAGGGGTCATGGAAACGAGGAACGACAAAATATGGGCGAGATTCGCTGTAGAGGTATGCACATCCACCGAGTTCAAAGTGTCTATCTGATCACCAACTAAGTTTGAGTCTGTTATCTTACAGAACGCGTTAGCATCTCCATACACAACCTAAATATTTGATGTTTAAATACAGGCAAACAGAGACGTGACGAGGATGGAGATATTCATCTCACTCGTTCGCCTCTTGGAACAAACATCAAAAGGCGCAGAGGAAGCTGGTAACACCATTGACAACGACACAAAGATGGTGCACTCATTTCACCAGGCAGCATCAATACCTGCAACAGGTAGATCTTGTAATAATTGACAACGCTCAACAAATGAGAGACTGTGATCATCGTCTGGACGTGTTAAGAGCAAGCAATCAACCATGCTTGCCATGACTAACATGTACACTTAGGCGACCCTCGTGGTTTTTCTTAAAGCTAATCCTCATTTTTCGCCACAAGTGTCAAGATTCCCGACATGCTAAGTCACGATTCATCGTTCGAGCTAGTTACTTTTCATTAGGTACAAGGAGAAGGGAGATGGATTCTTGGTTTTTATTTGTTGTATAGTATAAGGTGGAAGGTTGAAATGAAGGAAAGCTTAGGGGTGTTTATTTTAGCTAATATTTGTGTACTTATTGTTCCATTTGTGAACATGTTTTTTCTGGCTTTAGTTATCTGTTATTTTGCCAGTTGAAATCTTCTTGTTTGAGTTATTTTTTTTGGTTGATAACTGAGAAATCCGTCTACGATCCGCCCTTTGGACCAACTATAGCCTTCTAAATTCGGTGGAGAATGGGCCTGTCCCGCTACTTCATTCTCATTAAAATTTCCAAAAATAACAAAACATACCAAGTGTATTTCCAGGTCAAAGCAATATAAAATAATATATTTAATGTAATTTTTATTTTTTCAAATAGACTTTGAAGAGGTTGATTTGTATCTTATCCTTACCTTACGAAGGTAGAGAGATGATTTTCGATAGATCTTCAACTTAAGTATAGAATATTAAAACATAATTGTGTAAAGTAATTAAAAGAAGTACACAAATTTTAAGTTAAATTTTACTATTGTACCATATAATTTTTCGATGAAAAAAGTTAAACTAATCATCTTTCATGTTATATGACTCAGCCAATATCGACAACTATATATAAATTAGAAAAAGTTTATCACAATATACATCTTATTTTATGGAAGTCCTTAAAATTTCTTATCATTTAATTTTTTTTTCAAAAATTCCCTTTCAATCACACCATTCAATTAATACATTCCTATATCTCTTTCAAATACATCCATTCCCTCTTGAATCATGAATTTTCTCTCAAATATATCTCTTGTTTATGTATCTGGATGTCTGATCCTTTCTGATGCGTCCCTCTGCTATGTATAAGCTAGTGATGTATTCAGAATGTATCTCGAATTTTACAATTTTAAGAAATTTTTGTTATTAAAAAGGAGTATAAAAATAATGCAATTGGCTCTTAACACTATTAAATTTAGGTAAGTTATACTATTAGTTATGATCTACGCGAATTCATAGTGTAAAAGTTCTATTGTATATTAAATTGAACTCAAAAATTAATCTCACACTCGCAAATAGTGCACGTTATGATTTATTTTTTTCAACCCTAAAAAGAAATTTATAGTCGTTATTTTTTAGCACATACAGAATAAATTCATTTCTATGCAATAACTCGCAAATTATATAAGAGAAGTAAAAAATTTGATGTGATGAGCTTGACTAAGAAAATGTCAAAAAAAATTAATTTCTAATATCCCTTATAAAATATCATCGATTACACCAATTCAACCATACTTCCGAGATAATTCAAACATTTACCCAAGTAGAAGTTTATGCTTGTAGAAAATGAAATTTGGTTAGGTCCTCAAAATATATATATTATTTTGTTATAATAATATTCCTTCATTTCAAAGACATATTCCTGATTTTTTAAACTTTTTTTTTAAAAAAAAATTCTTTCTAACTTGCATGGTTATATTAGAAGATAAAAGAATCAAATATTTGTTGTCAGTGCTATGTTTTCGTAAAAAAAGAGTGAATTTATGAAGTGAATAATAAATTAGTTTCTTTAGGGGAAAAGAACATATTCATTTACGTATTATATGACCTATTTTTTAAAACAATATTTTTATTTTCAGAGCTCGAAAAAGTAAAAAAGAAAATCTCAATTTTAGTTTTTAGCTTATGATATTTGACTAAGTAATATACACTTAATCAACAAATCAAAAATTAGCAATAACTATGGAACCAAAAGTATTATATACTATTATCTTTCAAATAATTATAAACTCTCATAAAAGAATATGGTGCAGCGAATGAGACTGTTCCTCTCTTAATCAGAGGTGGATTTGAGTCGTGAATATGAGAAAATTATTGATAGAGAATGCTTTCCTCGAATAAGCGCACTGCGGTGCAAATCGAGATTAATCATGTTCCAATGTGGTATGAAACACTAGATGAAAAATAAATTAAAAAAAGGACTAAATTATGCAACTAAATAAACATATACTGTTTAATAACTTATCGTAACTATCGTTTTAAACAATTATACCCTCGCCACTAATGTTTCATTCGAATTGCTTGGAGCTACTTTCAAATTTGTATATTGGCAGCAAATTATACAAATAGATTTGTATATTGACAACAATGAAATTACTTATTATATTTTTATATTAATAGCAAATTATACAAACAAGTTTGTATATTGACAACAAATTATAAAAACGAAAATATTCTTAACAAATAAAATTATAGCTATAAAATATAATTAGATAAATTATAACTAAAAGGCATAAGTAAGATACTTATTAGTATCTACACGTGAAAATGTACTAAAAATAAACAAAAATTCGAGTGATTTATGATCCATTACAATTCTTTTTGTAGGTTTCTATATAAAAAAAATCTTCTAAGAAATTATTTTCTTTTATTCAAAGTGTGACAAGGTAGATCCACCACATGGACTATTGGATATGACCTAAATCTTATATTTATATTAAGAACTAGGCATCGACGTACGTGTTAGCGTAAGTTTAATATCTGTTATCTTTTAATTTAAATTTAGGTTATAACAGAAGAATCATAAAAAAATTGCGTATATATCCTCAGGCTGCTCAAGAAGGCATGTCGATCTGCTGCCTGGTGGAGCAGCTCTAATTATCATGATTAACAATATTTTTTAACATAAAAAATGAGACAAACAAATTACAATGGAAGAACCATTAAAGATTATGAATATACCCTCAAGCTACTCGACCTGCTGCCTGCTTGAGCAGCTCTAATTATTATGGTTAGTAACATTTTTTAACACTAAAAATAAACCATAACAAATTACAACGAAAGAACCATAATAAATTACAGATATACCCTTAAGCTGCTCGACCTGCTGCTTGCTTGAGCAACTCTAATTATTATGGTTAGCAACAATTTTAACACTAAAAATAAGTCATATAATTTATGACAAAAGAATCATGTAAAATTACAAATATACCCTCAAGCTGCTCAAACAGACATATCGACCTGCTGCATGCTTGAACTGCTTAACTCCCTCTTATGAGATATAGTTAATATATAACTAATATATTTATAAAAAAGTTCAATAAATATCAAAAAAGTTACCCTCTAAACTCATAAATTTAAAATTCTCCATCTAACTCCAATAAAACAACATGTGTGGCTGTCACAACAAATTAGTACAACAACATATCTTATCATTAAAAGATGCTAAATATATCTTATTTTTCTAGGAGAATGAAAAAAAAAATCTTTTTACTAGGAGAAGATTATGTCTCAACCATTGACAAGATTCATGGATAGGGAGGGACAAATATAAAGCAATGAAAAGTTTAATAATGTTCTCACAGAAACACATTATTGTTTTCCACTAATTTTATTTTATTATTTTATTTTTTCGTTTTAGCATTGATGCTTTTTGTCTATTCTTCATCCTTATTGTGTTTTAAATAACGATAAAATTATTTTTTATGTGATTTATAAATTACGTATTTAAATTATAAAAATAATTATCAATATTTATATTAAAATAAATTGATTATATCATATTTTTTAATGTGTGATCTTTTTCTGAACTCTGCTAATGTGAGATGATTTGTGCACTTTGTTATTAGGATTGTGAAACAAAATAAAATTTTACATCAAAAAGGAATATTTGAGTTATTTTCTCTAGTTGGATTATTACTTCACCTACTATACTCACTATAACAAATAAAAGATTTTGCGGTAATTATATAATGACAACAATATAATTGTTGCTAGATATATTTAGTTGTAATAATAAATCTAATCAACACTTTATAAAAATATTGGTAAAGATTTTAGTGACTCTAAATGCAATAACAGTAACTCAATTGCGGCTAAGTATTTTTGCGAAAAAATATGTATTGCTATTTCAGACCTCTTTTGTTACTAGGGATGCTGGATCTTAGATAAGTTTATGTAAATATATCGTAACTATACAATATATCTTGTCAAAAGTTATAGAAAGTATATGTTGTTTAAACAATACAAATCACTTGTACACAAACTATACACTGAATATATACTATGATGCACTCAAAAATTGAATATAACTTGACTATACATGAAATATATACTAAAGATACATTTCTATATAATCTGACTTTTTCTTTTATAATTAAAATGATCGAATGTTCATTTCATGTAATCAACCCCAAAAATTTGTTTGAGATTGAAACGTAGCCGTTTGGTATTACTATTTTTGTGACGTGTAGTACTCCTACTTCTTATAAACGATTGTATTGTTTTATATTTTTGTGTCGTATATGTATTGGTGATGGAAACTTCAAACACATGTAATATTGTTTTAGTGTAAATAAAAATATTGGCGTTCTCAATTTTTTAAATATTTGAGTGTTTGATATTTCTTTTAAAAATTCAACTAATTTAAATTTACACTGAACAAAGCTCGTGATAAGAGGTAGTGCCCTTATCATGTTTTTTTATCTATTCATCGATTTTACAGTTAAAATATTTAATTAAGAATAAAAAAATTCTATTCATCCGCTCGTAATTAGTAGAGTAATTTATACTAGTGAAATTCATGCAACTTTGGTATGATAAAGACAACTAAATGTGAACCATTTATTTATTTTTAAAAACTAGAAGTGTATATATATATAGCTAGCCTTACACCAACCTAAATCTAGTAATTCCTTATAAAAAAGACCTATCCTCTAAGAACAAAATTTATGTTATCTTCTCTGTCATATAATTATTCTTGATCTATAATTTTATAGGCCAACTTTAAAAGAATTTTGGTTAAAAAGTTGAAGTGATTTCACCAAAGATTTTGAATATTTATAAGAACACTATGAATAAATTCAAATTCTTTAGGATCATGTGTCTTGCAATCAAATCAATTTGTAAATAAAATTACTTGCTTTCATTTCATATGACATATTTTAAATTGTACTTTAGTTAAATTAAAATAGAAATCAACATGATATGATATTTAAATTTTTTATTTTTTATTTTTAAAAATATTATATTATATCAAATTAATTTAGTATATATGTTCAATGTTTTTATGTTCGATTTCAATATTTTGTGATATATATATATGATAAATTTATAATCATAATTTCTTCAAATTAACTTACATGTAACCATATATGAGAGACTTGTCGCTCTTACTTTTTAAAAATATTTTCATTATAACGTCATAACATGTTAAATATGTATACATATTCAAAAGAGAATACAAATAATTTTCCTTGTTAGTCAATTACACATAAACAAAAAAAAAATCAATAAAGATAGCGATTTTTGTCAAAATACATACCAAATACCATAATCGTATTATAAAAAATTTCAATTAAAATATGGTTGGTATCTATCGTACGATGTGCAGTACCCTAAGTTCCTAATTTTCTATGCAAATTTGATTATAAAATCTTCAAATCTTTTAAAATAATATATACATATTTTTTTTTCACAAAACTCACCATCGAAGAAAACCCCATTTAACTCTCCAAATAATAAATATATTATACTCCTTTTGTTCCTTTTTAGTTGTCATGTTGCGCTTTTCGAAAGTCAATTACACTAAATTTCAAAGTTAAATCAATCAAACTAAATTAATTTAATAATTTAAAATAAAAATTTAGATATTCAAAAATTATAAAAAAATATTATTTATTGCAACTTTTCATATCAATATGATTAAAAAATATATTTTAAAATATTAGTCAAAATTGATCGAATATATCTTTTCAGAGTTCATTAACTACAACAACAACAACAACATACCCAGTAATCAGAGTTCATTAACTATTCAGGATAAAAAAAAGAACAATATCATTTATGCATTAATTCATAATAAAAAATGACATATAAAAAGAACGGAAGGGAGTAATTTATAATAAAAATGACATATAAATGAATTCTATGTTGGGAAAAGAAAAAATCTTTTTTTGATACGTGAATTAAGATAGTTCATGTAAAGGAAATAAGATGCATGTGTTATTTTAGTTTGTTCATAAATTAGGAAAGATACAACTTGTTCATGATCAACTAGGGAAGATAAAAAGATATTTAGAATTAAATAAGGTACATGTATTAAACTATAGGCACGTACTAAAAGAAAATATGTAAATATATCTATGTAGTTTAACTGTTTTATTTAAGCAAAGTAATTGTTGAAAAATATATTTTTTGTTTGTTCTTGAAGAATAAAATCATGTTTGCTACAAAAGATTTAGCGACATATTAGTGAAAAAATTTATAACTAATTTTAATTTATTTATAGTAATTCGTCATAATCAACGAAAAAGTATAACTATTGGACATCGTAACGAAGTTTTGCTTGCCTTCTTGTGAGAGATTCTATATAGGCGTAATAGATGCTATTGCATAAAAAAGACTGATACACAAAATATCTCGCATGAGCAGAGTTTTTAAAACAAGTAAATTAGTAACTAGATAAACATATTATATGCATTTACATTATACCACTATAATTCGAAAAAATTATAATTATAGCTATAGTTAGAGTTCTATTGCTATGTTTTCTCTCCTCCCTTTATCTCTCTCGCCTCCCTCTCTCTCTAGTCTCTTGCCAGACATATATATATCAGTTGCATATATATAATTATTTGACAGATATACATATTTAATTCAACAGATATACATATATAGTTTGCCTCTCTCCACTTTCTACCCTCTCTCCTCCCTCTCTCAATCTCGCTAGCCTCTCTCATCCCTCTCCGAATCTCGCTTGCCAGATATACAAATATATATCTATATCAGTTACACATATACAATTATTTGAAAGATATACACATACAGTTTGACAAATATACATATACAATATACCTCTTTGAACTCTCTCTCGATTTCGCTCGCCTCTCTCCTATAATATGCAGCTATAAATCGTAATTTTAGCAAACTATAGCTATTTTAGCTATTTTTTGCCTTATTACGTTTCAAATATTTGCTCTTTTTAAAAAAAATCCTCTTTAAAAAACGCTATGAAGTGTGATATAAATAACCTATCCTATTACAAATATAACTACTTCTACGACTCGAATTCATCACCTATAATCTCATATTAATTTTAATATTGTTTTCTCTAGCTTTATGTGTGTCCTAAATAGTGCACTTTTTTGTCACAACAAATTTCATGAGTTACTTCTTTTTGGCTATTGATATATATCCAAAATTTCCAAAATTGTCTCAAAAATTTTTTTCTTTCCTTTTATGATGTCTTCAATTCAATAACTAGTCAGCCACCACTATATATATGTATGTATGAACAGTCAAAGTACCCAAGAAATATAGGGAAAATTAAACTGTAAAGCCATAAATATCCTGTTGAAAAAATATTTCTATCAAATGCATAACAGTTCATGACAACACTTAGAAAAAAAAAACTATCAACTTGATTATAGTACAATTATCACAACCAATAATATTGCCATATGACCACTGTGAAATCTTTGTGGTAAATACATATAGTATATAATCTCTTTGTTTTTGGAGGATTTTTCAAAAAGAGCAAACACTTTGAAATATAATAAAGTAAAAAATAATTATAATTTGCTAAAAATTACGATTCATAGCTACATATTATAGAAGAGAGATGAGCGAGATCAAGAGAGGAAGAAGAGAGGCGAGCAAGATCAAAAGAGAAAGAAGAGAGGCGAGCGAGAGAAGGCAGATAGTGGAGAGAGGCAAATTGCATATGTATATTTATCAAATTGTGTATATATATTTGTCAAATAATTATATATGTGCTTGTATATCTGGAATGCGAGATTGGCCTGGGAGATGAAAGAGAGAGGCGAGCGAGATCGAGAGAGAGAATTGTATACATCTATCTTTTGGATTGAATATGTATATCTGTTAAATAATTATGTATATGCAACGGTATATATATGTATCTGTATATCTGACAAGAGATTGAAGAAAGAGAGAGGAGAGAAGCGAGAGAGAGGAAGAGAGAAGAGAAGAAATGGCAACAAAAATCAAACTATAGCTCTAAATTGTAATTTTTTTAAAACTATAGTGATATAATGCAAATATATGTCATATGTTTGCCAAGTTACATTATTGGTTCTTATAATCATAAGTCTGAAGTTTGAGTCTTTAATATTGAATTCTTTTTGTTTGAAAGTATCTTTACCCCCTAAAATAGAATTTATATATAGGCACGATTCGAATTTATATTTACACTCCAAAAGCAATATCAGACAACATATGAGAAATAATAATAATAATAAAAGATATATGGCAATTGTCAATATTTGTGGTGCAGTGATAAGTATAGATAGAAGTTATTTGATGGTTTAATATTTTCAAAGTTTGATTTAGATAATCATATTCGAAAACAAATATCAAATATCAAAACCCCTCCCTCCCCACCCCACACCGTTGTAGTCCTTTTTTTATTTAAAAAAATGGATATAAAGAACAAAAAATTAAAGATAAACTACAATTGATAGTTGATACTATGCATATGGAGAAGAAAATAATACCAAACTTTTTGGTCTTGGGTCACTATCAGTACATGTACCAAAGTTCATGTTAAATAGGAGTGACAAATAATTAGAGGCGGATATTCAGTATTCGATTAGGTATTTTTAAAGTTTAATTTTGATAACTTAAAGTTAATATTACATATTGAACATTCAAAGTTTGATCAAGTGATTTATGTTTTTATAATAGTAAGCATATTCCTCAATTCTTATCTAAACGTTTTGAATTCGAGATTTGAGTATGGATTGGATTATCCTTTTATAAGTATTTCATGTTTAAAGTAAAATATTTAACATAAATTTAAATTAATCAAACTTTAAAACAGATAATGTGAACATTAACACTGGTGAGAACCTTAAAAAGAAGAAAAAAAATGCTATATGACCAACCAATTCCAATTTTGTCAAGCTATTAGAAAGATCCCAAAAAATGGTTTGCCCTATTCTTAAAAAAATTGTATAACTTTTACTTTTACCCATTAGGTTCAATGTGTGGATAACAGATGGATAATTAAAATGTATTTTATTTATTTTAAAAAAAAAATTACAATTCACTTCATTTTTCAACCTCTCATTTTTTATGCACTTTCCTTTGTACTTCCATAGTACATAAAAAGTTGCACCTAAACATACTCACTTTATATTATAATATTAAAAAAAATTTACAAAAAATTTAAAATATTTTCTTGATTTGTCACCATGCATTATTCTTTTATTCCTCTCTACTTATAAATATGAGACACAACATGTCTTAGCAATCCCATAAACTTCTTTGTCTTTTTCTTGTCTATCATCTTCTATTTTTTGGACTATTTTCCATTTAGTTTCACAAATATTGGTCCAATATATTTTTATTTTATTTTTTAAACTATGGAGATTGCTTCTATGAACAATGAGAAAAAGCCAAGTAATATTTTCACTAATGGATTATTGTGGTTCAAGTCTTTGCATGAAAAGTTGTTTGCTAATATTGTTGGAGTTGCTAAGCAATTCAAGAAAATTGGCAAAGATGATCCAAGAAGAGTGATTCACTCACTTAAAGTTGGATTATCACTCACTTTAGTTTCATTGTTTTACTATTTCCAACCCCTTTACAATGGTTTTGGTGTTTCAACTATGTGGGCTATCATGACTGTGGTTGTGGTTTTCGAGTTTTCTGTTGGTACGTTATCTGACTCATTTTATGTGATGGTATACATTTATCTTTGAAAATATGAACTCACTATAAAAAAACATGAAGTTCATCGCTAATGACGATGAAAATAAAACAAATTAATGGTGATGATTATTTATTTTTAAATAGTAACTAATTCATTTTATTTTTATAGGTGCAACACTTGGAAAAGGATTAAATAGGGGAATGGCAACCTTACTAGCTGGTGCACTAGGTGTTGGTGTACATTATTTGGCTAGTGCAAGTGGTAAAGTTGTGGAGCCAATACTTCTAGCTCTATTTGTCTTTATACAAGGTTATATTTCTTTTTCATTAACTATTTATATCGTTAAATAGTTCGTAGATAACATGATTTTATAAACTTCTGCAACGGTAGAGTTTTGCTATCGTAGGATAATATGAAAAAGAAATATGATGTGCATAAGTTGTGTACAACCAACATGATTATTCGACAACTCATCGTTAAACGACAATTTTTTTCTTATTTAACAATAAAAATTATCTGTCGCTAATTCAATGACAATTTTTTGTTGTTTTTTCATGCAGCATTTGCATCAACTTTCATAAGATTTATTCCTCAAGTGAAGGCTAGATATGATTATGGGATGTTAATTTTCATATTAACATTTTGTTTAGTCTCAATATCTGGTTTTAGAGTTGATGAAATATTGGATTTGGCACATAAAAGACTCTCCACAATACTCATTGGTGCTTCTATTTGTGTTATTGTTTCTATATTTGTTTGTCCTGTCTGGGCTGGTCAAGATCTTCTCAATTTAGTGGCACAAAATATGGACAAGCTTGCCAACTTCTTACAAGGTAAAAAATATATAAATATAATAATATACAAATATTATGAAATCTTGAATTTTAAAACTCATAACAAGTGCACTTTTTTTTTAATATATATTTTTCATGACATTGGCAAGTTGATTTTGTTTCCCTCAAACATAAAATAATAATCCTGTTTTAAATGTGATTTTATAGCTTCATAATATACATATTTTAATGAAAATTTCAGGATTTGGAGATGAAGTTTTTAGATCATCAGAAGTTGAAGAATCGAAAGAAGTTAAAAAATCATTAATGGAGTACAAAAGTGTTCTCAATTCAAAGAATAGTGAAGAAGCTTTGGTATGTAATTATATATTTCACTATTTATTTTCTAATAATTTAAACATAATTATTTAATTTATTTATTTTTACATTTTGTAGGCTAATTTTGCAAGATGGGAACCAGGGCATGGACAATTTAAATTTAGGCATCCATGGAAACAATATTTGAAAATTGGAGGCCTTATAAGGCAATGTGCATTTAGAATTGATGCACTTAATGGCTATATCAACTCTAAAATTGAAGTAAGTTATTATTTTATTAGCTCATCGATTAATATTTATTAAATGTACATATTAATTATTGATATGTCACCTTATAAGTGATATTATTGTATTGGTGTAGAAAATTTTAATTCTTCAAAAATTTGTTTTTACTTATTTTAAAAGATTTAAGTTATATAAGCTGATAATATAATTTTACTTTTAGTAGTAAAAAAAAAAACTTATTATTACTCATTTTGTCAAGAAGGAAAGCACTATTTTTGTTTTAAACCATATACACTTGTAGTACAAAAAAAATTCTTACACATTAATCTTCTATTATTTTATTCATTGATTTTTTAAAATTACATGATCTCCCTCACTTTATATAACTCACTTTTTTTTAGTCAATTCTTAAAAGAATGATAAATTTCTATATTTGGTAATAATTTAATTTTAAAACATTCATTTTATTTTTAATGAAATGATTTTCAATTATACGAACATCTATCACTAATTTTAGACCATACATTTCAAAAGTATTTCTTTCTTTCTCAAATTTCGTGCCGAATCAAACCTAACTCATATAAAATGAGACGGAGGAAGTAATATCTGTTGTTTGGTTTGCTTCGCCATCGAATGAGTTTTTGTTTCTATTATTCTTTTCTCCATCAATATTTTTCAAACTAGCATCTTCACTATTTTATTCCTTTTTCAAACCTATTTTGAAATATTTTACTTGAACCAATCGAAGACCTATCAGAAACCAATTAGTCTCTCTATCTTCGTCAAGTAGGAGTAAAGTCTGCATACATGTATATCTTTCTCTCCATGATCACTTCTAGATTTATATGGAATATAATATTGGTATTGCTATTATTATATAATTACAGTATAAGTGATCTGACTTGACTATAGTAAATTCTTTTTTTTTTTTTTATAATATCGTCAGTGCATAGAACTCAATTTTTTTAAAAAAATTTCAGGCACCACAAGAGATCAAGGAAATGTTCAAAGAAACATCAAGAAAAATGAGCATAGAATGTGGGAAAGCATTAAAAGAATTATCAAATGCATTGAGGAACATGAATTTGCCAATTTCAGCAGATGAACATATCACAAATGCAAAAAATTCAGCCAAAAATTTAAATTCACTTCTCAAATCAGGAATTAATAATTGGGAAGAAATTAATTTACAACAAGTAATTCCTGTGGCTGCAATTGCATCAATTTTAACAGAAATTGTTATTTGTGTTGAAGAAATTGGACAAGGGGTTAATGAACTTGCTTCATTAGCTCAATTTAAAAGCATAAAAAATAAAGAAATAATTAATGCAAAGAATAATAATAAGGTGGTGATGGAGAAAATAGAATTATCAAATAATCATGTTGTTATTACTATTAATGAGCAAAATATGAAATTGTAATGTGGTTAATTAATTTATTGGTCAATTTGATATGTTTACATAATATAATGTACTAGTACCATTTATTTGTTTCATGTGTGATAGAATTGAGTTTTTCACAATTCTTGTGATGTATAGAAAGAGGTTTTATCATTTATCGTATTATAATAAAAATGAAATTTATAATTTCTTTCTTTCTTTTCATCATGTTAGTTTATTTTTTAGTTGGATATATACTTTTCTTTTGCATCAAGAATTGTTTATTGGATGGAAATTTTTTTGGTAGGAAGTGTTTTTGCTCTTTTAATTAGCTCTATGCAAAGCAGATTCAGATTATTTCGGACATCAAAATGGACATCATATATCGAATGAGAAAAAAGTATTTCGAATCCTATGAATAAAAAAGATTCTAATTGAAAGAGTTTTTCTTTACGCTATGTGAATTTATCGTAGTTTGGAAATTTTTTAAAAAAAAGTACTAAACACACATATAGGAATCTCTTTCCCGCTATATTTTCCTATGAACTGGTTCGATAAAACTAAAGCAAAACAGTATTTTATGTTGGAAAATAGTACATAGCGGAAGTATTCCCAGATTGTATAACTTACATGAACAATAGATAATCACAAACACATATTACATATAAATTATACAGAAAATCAATTCAAGAAATACCTCTTGAAGCGTGTACAGATATCTTGAAGCAAACGAGACTCCAATCCACGATCTTCTACAGTGATTCGCATTAACGACCAAACTCTCTCAATACTTGGGTGGACAGTATAGAATACTAATTGTTTTTCTCTTTCTTTCTCTGGTGGAATCTCTATTTATAGAGTACCTTTCTTAATCCAAAAAGAAGAAAGAAAATCTTTTTTCTTGAAATACAAGAAACCTTCTTTTATTAGAAATGAGTTCCTGTTAATTATGGGCACTGTAGGGACCACAGAATTTATTACATAGGTTTCCTATTATGGAAATAATTCTTTTTAATCTGAATTATTTTTATCATAAATAAATTACAAATTATTCTGCTAAAAATTCGTAATTGCATTTTATTTATATTTTAAAATTCCCCATTAAACACTTATGTAATTCCCCATGTTAAGACTACAGATACTAATCAATAAATTAAATTACTAACGAATTTAATTTAATGATCAATTTCCTTTAAAGCAATACTTAACTTATTTCATGAGCCAGATTCATATATTTACCGGCCGGGTTTGCACATGAAAACTTATAAGCTTCTCATTAAAGGTGTATCCCAATCTCTATATTGACTCATCTCAGAATCTCACCTTTTAATAAATCAAAATGATAAGTAATATATACAACTCATAATTGTTATATAGGGATTAAGAATATAAGTACATTTAATAGTTTAAAAAACATGTTTTTATCAGGCAGTCCAAAACATCTATCTCTACTTGGTCCTGTTCAATACATACAAAATGTAAAGTTAGAACTACATCATTCTCATAATCAAGATAAATTACATATAATCTCATGCTACAATCTTCCTGATGGTTTGTCCAAATTTCCATCTAGATTGTGAACTATAATTTTAACTTATATGAACCGATGAGTTGATCTTCTGTGTATAAGTTCAAATTCTATATACCAAATCATCTGCTATATAAGTTAAGGACACATATATGACAAATTGATGTGTTTAATGTAACACTTTATTGAGTTGAATAAATAAATAAACAATTGTTCAATAAATAATACTATATTTAAACGCATAGTTAATAGTATTTCCTAACATTTTATAACATAAATTTTCTTTTAATTTGCAATGAGATTTTTTTTAAGTTCTGGCAATGTCATGTAACGACCCAACCCATTAGTGATATTGTACGTTTTGGATTTAGGGCCATGCGACTTTAAAAAAACGTTACTAATAGGTAAAACATGTTTATTTATATACCTAACATCTCTCTTGTGTTTTGTCGATGTAAAACTTCTTATCTCAAGATTAAATTATTACATGTCAACACCACTCATGTTATTGAAAATTCATCATTGTTTTATACATTCAAAGCAAGATTGATTTTTATACAAAGTGACCAACTTTTACATTCACAAAAAAGTATAATGTATCTAAAAAGTGTTCAAATAACTGGAGTGGTTCTTTCACAATGTTGAGCTCAACAAGTGGTTACTTTAGTAAACAAGTTGTTTAAAAAGTAGCCACAAAAGTCATACAAAATTTTTTAGGTAATATAATATGACATGACATTTTTAACTCCATACAATATAATAAAAGAAGTTTTTCTTCATTACGAAAAGTCTCCACTTTGTTTAAGTCACCTAATTATTCATCAATGTACATTGTGAATCATAAAAATTGTCGTATAGTGATAAGAATGCAAACACGTAATTATTAGTGAAATTGAGATTGTTTTTATGCATAAATTTTACAAATTTCATAATTTAAAATGTTAACTTCATTTTATATCAATTATTTCCTAAATTAATGTAATGACCTGTTAGGTTATTTTAAGAATTAGTCCTCTTGGCTTCCTACAAGATTCATCTAGAATATTTTAAAAGGGTGATTTGAACTAATTGATAACTTTTGGTTATCTAGCTTAGGGGTA
>JAABOM020000007.1:23633881-23647688 GCA_011800125.2 Solanum clarkiae
GATTTGGTGGTGAGGGGAGTTGGGGGTGCTGGTGAGGGGCGAGGGGGCGGGAATGGGAATGGACGATGAACTTGAAATTTTGTGTGACGAACGAATATGTAAAATTGTTTTTAGAATCAACCTCTCTTGCTTAGGCTTGTTTGGGACTGCGGCATTGTTTTTGATCACTCTTGCTACCCAATTTGAAAAAATTCAATGAATCTGATCACTTTGCCTGTTTAGCATTAATTGATAGAACCAAATGTAATGACATTACAACAGACTTATCTGCATTACTCTTTTATATTTCAGTTAGTAGAATACATGCTAGTAGATTCTTATGTCGATTAGGGAAAAACCAGTCTTAGAATGATTACCACAAAATTATGGAGAAATTATGTGTTATCATCACTTAGTTTGTAACATATGTAAAACGGAACGTACGCATATTCTTAAATTTCCTCAAAATGATTATACCTAAATTTACGTCCTTCTTTTGTAAAATGTATACCTACTTTGTACCTACATACAAATATTGGTCTTTTTTTCCTCATGGTTTCTTCTGTTTATGTCATTTGGTGGTCTAAAATCTTAAATTTTTAACCAGGTTAAACTCTCCACACACTTCTGCTATTTTCATTGATGTTCTAGGTCATCAACTTCAGTTTTGTCAGGTAATTAGACCTTTGAATATAGTATTCTTCTCTGCCTCCATGAGGTAGTGGTAAGGTCTATGTACACTCTATCCTTCTCAGAACCCACTTAGTTGGATTTTACCGGGTGTGTTGTAATATAGTATGTATTCTTTCTTTTCTTTTCTTTTGACTATGTTAGTGACTGACTCCTTGACCACAGTGATTTCTGTATTTTCATGCCATTTGAATTTTGGCATCTCTCTTGAGGTACTAAATGAATAGCATGTTTTCTTAATAGATAACAAAAATGAGAATCATGATTTTCATTTTATTTAACTTGAAGAATGAAAATTATGTAATGAACACAACAACAACATCCTGAAAAAGTAACTAATGAAATACCACATTTAGAAGTCCATTTACTCCGCAATTTAGACAAAAATGGAATTGTGATGCTAGGATACCCCAATGTGATCCCACAAGTGGGTATGGAGATGGTGTACGCAGACCTGACCCCTACATTCTATGAGGTAGAAAGGTTGTTCGCAATAGACCCTCAAGGATTATCAAAAACAGGTTTGACAAAGAGAAGTGTGAAAGCTATGGTAAAAATACTTGTAGAAAATAGTAAAGTCCAAGAAACAGCAATATTAATACAATTGAGAGAATATGATAATAATAGAATAATAATATTGATACTGATAAGTAGACGAGGCATCAAACAAGGTGCTCTTAAGTTAGAACCTTTTTTCCACAGAGGAAAGAGATAAATCGCTCAAAAATTATGCACTGAACATAAGAACAAACTGAAAATTATGCTGTGGACATCCATAGACCACAAAAGAAACAGTTAGCTTTCACTGAAAGTGAAACTTGGTGATATTATTTACTGACAATTGAAACATGTTAGCACCATTCACTGGCAGTGATACTTATCAACGTTTCTTCAGTTCATCAGAGCATGTCCTGATAACTTGGACAATCTAGAAGAGTTTTGGTTTTACTAAACAGTGTGGAGGATATAAGTTTTTTTTAACTTGCTGTTTCTTGCCAAAATATTTTTCTTCACTACCTTCTTAGCCTTTGGTTGAAGGTTAGTTTCCACCTTCTTTCCATTATTGTATCTTGAATTAATGGCCTTCTTTTTTCGCTTTATTTTATGACAGGATCCTAATTCGAGACATTTAGGCACTACTGTTTGGGATGCATCTATGGTTTTAGTAAAATTTCTGGTAAGGTTGTAAGAGTCCTCTAGTATGCTTTAACTTCAATTTATTCAACACTGCTTTGTTTTCATCTGCTACACACAAAATAATATGAATTTCTATTTTTAATGTAAGACATGAATAATTTGCTTGTTTTTGCTACCATACTGTATTCCTTCTCTTTCCCCTTTTTCTTGATCCCGTGATTTTTATTTGCCTTTTTCACGTTTTCCTTTTCTGAGTTGAGGCTGGAATACCGAGATCACTGTCTTTAAATATTGAGTCTTTCTCTTCAATTATTCAAGCTGACATATCTACATGTACATGTATATTCTTTACTGGCGCTCCTACTCCGTCAGTTTTGACGTTATTAGCTGGAAACTTTTGATTTGAATTCATAGGAAAGAAACTGTCGAAAGGGGAGGTTTTCTCCATCTAAATTGAGAGGAAAGCGTGTGATTGAACTTGGGGCCGGTTGTGGCGTAGCAGGATTTGGTAGGTGACCTTTACTTTAAGACAATTTTTTTAGATGCCATCTACAGTTAGATGGTTTTTATCTGAACGGAACAAAATCTCCACAGGCATGGCATTGCTTGGATGTGATGTAATTTCAACTGACCAAACTGAGGTTTTGCCATTGCTAATGAGAAACGTTGAGCGTAATACTTCCAGGATAATGCAGACAATCTCAGATCCAGGTTTAATGTGTAATTTGTTTTTTCTCTAAAAGCTTTTTGAAGTGCATATTCTCAATCATTTGTCTTACTTTTCATATGCAAACTGAACCTTGTCCTATTGATTTCTTCGAATTTAATTTTGAGAGGATGTGGTTGTATTTACTATGATCTGACTCGAAGCTCTATTCCTTGTAGATTCATTTGGTTCCATACAAGCTGCAGAGTTGGACTGGGGTAATGAAACTCATATAAAGGCTGTTGGTCCTCCATTTGACTATATCATTGGGACTGATGTTGTAAGTTTTATCATCGATAGGGTAGTTGAATTCTACTTGTTCCTTCACAGGCCTTTTCTTTGCACTGGGAACTGAGAGTAAATATTTTATCCTGCCAAGAGAAATGACATATGACATACAGTTTTTTGAACCAATGATCATATGTACATTGCAGTGCTAGTTAAAAAAAATTAAGGAACCTGTATCCATGATGATTTTTCATAGGGCATAGTGCATCTTTTCTCATTTGGTTTCACTGGTGTATGAGAAGGGGAGCCTTGGAGTAATTGGTAAAGTTGTTGCCATGTGACCAAGAAGTCACAGGTTCAAGCCTTGGAAACAGCCTCTTGTAGAAATGCAAGGTAATGCTGCGTACAATAGACCCTTTGGGTCGGGCCCTTCCCCGGACCCCGCGCATAGCTTGAGCTTTAGTGCAGCGGGCTTGCCCTTTTTTTTCACTGGTGTATGTATTTTCTGCCACAGTTTTTAATTTGGACATGAGTTTTAAGAGAGGATGTGTAGGGACTTCCGAAGAAGAGAACATGATAATGTAAGCTGCTGGTTTCTTCGGGACACTGACCATCTTTTATAAAGTAGAAATTTGTGCAGAAGTCAGTATCGTTTCCAAAAAACTCATCTTAGGCCTTTTTCTCTCTCTCGAAGTGATCTAGTGCTCTGAAACAGGTGTATTTCTAATGATTGCCATTGTGTCTCTCCTTTTCCAAGATTGTTTTCTTCAAGCAGTATTCCAGTCCCCACCATTTGATTGAAACACAGGAAATAAAGAATAAGCGTCTCTCTAGGATCTAAAATTTGTGTCAACATTGACCGTGGTGCACTTGCAGGAAACTCCTTGCCGAGGGCCTGTGCACCCCCGGGATTAGTCGGGGCTCTAAGAGACTCGGACACCCGGTGCAAATCAAAAAAAAAAAAATTGCGCCAACATTTCCTTGGGCTGTCAACTAACTAATTGAAAGTTATTAGGAAATAGCTGTCTTATTTCTCGTAGTTTATCTGCACTTATGAGTACCTATCTTTTTACTAGGTTTATGCAGAGCATCTTTTGGAACCACTTTTGCAGACAATAATTGCACTGTCTGGACCGAAGACAACAATTTTGGTGTTGTATCCTCTAAAGCCTTCATAGAACTTACAAAATTTATTCTCTTTTTGTTATTGTTGATGAACTTTTCATTTATAGTTGGGTCATGAAATTCGATCAACAAATGTCCATGAAAAGATGCTTGAGACGTGGAAAAGACATTTTGAGGTTAAAACTGTTCCAAAAGCAAAGGTAACCAACTTCCAGTGCATCCTACTGACATCTCATGCTAGCGGTCAACTAGGCCATATATTCTCTGATCATCAGTAATGTGTATATTGTGGAAATTTAATTACGGTAATTTTTACTTGAGATGGTCACAGTAAACTTTGCATTCGCAAATGATTTTGTGTAGAAAGGGCTTCCAAATAGATAATCA
The DNA here is from genome assembly GCA_011800125.2 of Solanum clarkiae. Taxonomy (NCBI): domain Eukaryota; kingdom Viridiplantae; phylum Streptophyta; class Magnoliopsida; order Solanales; family Solanaceae; genus Solanum; species Solanum clarkiae. The sequence continues at coordinate 23,638,134 of JAABOM020000007.1, forward strand.
GATCAACCATTGATGTCTAGCTGCATCTTAAGTTCTTGGTCTCGATTTCTCCAACCGCGGAGCCAATCTTTGTGTCTTCATTTTGTCCTATGTATGGAGTTTCTGGTTATAGATCAATTAAGATGTTTGGACATTTCTTTTGTTTATGTGGACCTACTTCTATGCAGATGGATAGTACTTACCAACACCCAAGCATCCAGTTATACATAATGAGCTTTAAGCCACAAGGAAGTACCTCAGAAATTGTTAGCCAGATGTCTCAGCAGCAGAATGAAGAGGTCGCGGAAAGAGAAACCAAGCATGGATCAGACGAAGATGAAAGTAAATATGGGTTTAATCAAGATGACACAACTGACAATGAGGGCAAGGTAGACAACCTGGTTGTGGATCTAGAGAACAGAAAACTTAGTGATTGGGAAGTTAGAAGATGTGGTGCAATGGCTGCTAGGCTTCTTCGTGATGTCAAGATAACATAAATTATAGAGGTTAGCAGATTTTTCATTTCAGTGCAAATGTCTTGATTTCACTAGCTGAGGGTATATGGGAAACAATCTCTCTACTTCACAAAGTTAGGGGTACAGTTTGTGTACACCCTACCCTCTCTAGAACCCACTTGTCGGACTTACATTGAGCATGTTATTGTCAGTACCTCTTTTACACGCGTGCATGTCCTGCAAATTAACCATCTTAGAACGACCCCTCTTCAAATCGCAAGTGCTTGAAAACCTCATCCAAAACTAAATGAAAGGAAACATTGTGATCTTTCTGCATGCGTCTGTTGGACTCATCCAATTCTCTTTTTCTCCATTATATTTGCTGCAGTCAGAAATGAAGATATTTGGTTTTCCTAATCTAACTTTTTTTTGAGGTATCTATAGCTTTTCTTTTTGGGCAGGTCCTAAAATGGCATTACTGCTACCAACACTATTGCAGGTGGTGTTACAAATCAAGGACATTGTAGGCATGATTTTCTTTTTGCCAGAAGTAGTACACTACTGTCTCTCAAGTGCATCGTATGGTCCAAACTCGAACCCAGAATTCATCGCAAGAGCCTCATATTCTGCTTCTATAAAGTTGGACGTGTGATCTTGCAGCAACGAACCACCAGTTGCAGCGCGATCTAGCTTGTTACCTAAAGTTTTTTGAACTTGCTTAGGTTTTTTGAGTAATGTGTCAAGAAATATGATTTCTCAATCTTGTGACTTTGATGTTCAAGTTTAGAGATATTGATGTTTTTACTAATTTAACAAGACACATGATGCTTCAATTTGAAGGTTTTTTGAGTTATGTGTCAAAAGTACACTACAGTATCTTCTACTTATGGGGTGTGATATCTTCTAAAAATAGCCTCTCTATCTCTGAAGTAGTGGTAACATCTGTGTATATTTTATTCTCTTCAAACCGAACTTGTAAAATTTCATTGGATATGTTGTTATTTATCAAAGTACACCACACCTCACATTTTTGGCCTCATACTTTCATGTTCCCTCTAAGAAAAGTTTCTATAGAATAGCCAATAATAATAACATAGCCATTGAAATCCCATAAATGAGTCCTACACAAAATAGTGTATATGACAACCTTGTTCCTACCTCGGGAAAGTAAAAAAGTTGTTCCTAAAAGACCCTCAACAGAAGTTATTCGACAATATCCACTCGAAAATATTAATGTTATCTGATCTTAGTGAAAACTGAGTATTCAACAAATGTTTGCATTACAAATCAATACAGCTGAAATCAAAATCTAGAAACATGCATTTTCTTAAAACCTGCATTGATGAACAAACCAAAACATTTCATCATAAATAAACTACTCAGCTTAGTACAATTTGCGTGGTTCTAATAGCAATCTGTCGTTTCCACTCGATTACGACTGTCAACACCTACCAACTCAAATTCTCAAACCATAATAGAATATGAGTCATCTCAACAGCTTAAAACATGATCAATGTTGTTTCTCTACATTCCCTCCCTCCTCCGTGGAGCGCAAGTGATGATTTCGTCAACCCTTAGGATCATCTCAGCAGCCTCAGTGGCAGAGAGCAGTACTGCCTGCTTGACTTTGAACGATTCGGATATTCCTAGCTTTGACATATCTCCAACCTGTCAAGACGCCCAGTTGGATAAGTAAAGTAAGACAAGTACTACTCTCAGTAAGCAAGAATTTGATCGTTTACCCATTATTAAAGAGAACGGGAACAAATAAACAACAAATACAAAAGACAAAGAAAGTCCCCTCCCGAGTCTGAAGAGAAAAGGACTGCTCATACAAAAGACAAAGAAAGTCCCCTCCCGAGTCTGAAGAGAAAAGGACTGCTCATCTTTGCTTCTCACTTTTCATACAAGCCACACAAGGAAAGAGACTATTTCCCTTCCATCTCTTGCATTTTGGTTTAATGTCAATTAACTCACCTATCGCTTCTTATTTCAATAGTTTGCAGACAACCTTCAGGCATGCAAAAATTGGGTCAGAGTAAGCCACCAATAGCTGCTGTTTTACTGTTAAAGTATCAGCAATGGAACTAATGTAAGCCTAGTCAAACAACGGAACACTTGTGCAAGAGATAGGAACACAAACTTTATTCACAAGAGTAGAATAGGTTGAGGCAAACATATCTTTATCAAAACATCAAGTAGCAAACAAATTAAGCACCAACTGTTTCAAAGTTAAATGGTGATTGTGGTGATATCTCCTAAGGAAAATAGATTTGACTAAAGATAAACTTTTCTGCTTTTGGGTTTAAGCATGTGCATTCATTAATTTTTGCTTGAGAACCAGAAAACTGACCATACTGTGAAATATGTGCTCCCTAAAGATATAGGACATCTCATTTGAAAGTATTGACATGATAAGCATGAAGCCATGAACTTTAGGATATAGCATTGGTTTTAGAAATTATTATTTCCATCGTTGCACTTAATTTATTGCAGAAGCTGAGGCAAATTCAAGCAAAAAGAAAGCAGAGTCAACAAGCTCAGAACAGCTTCATACTCGGAACTGCTCTGAACTAATAGCACAACAGCAAAGTTCATTTCAAAAGTCTTAAATCAGTTACTCACAGATCCAGAGATGACATCGATTCCTGCATTGCTTTCGTCCTTGTGGTGTTCAGCACGAAGCTGAGCAATCAGCTCAGCACTGTCTAACCCAGCATTGTCGGCAATGGTGGTTGGAATTGCCAAAAGTGCACGGGTAAAAGCCTCAATTGCATGAGATCTTTTACCTGGAGTCTTCTTAGCTAGTTCATCAACTGCCTTAGCCATCACCATCTCAGGCCATCCACCTCCAAGTAGAACCCTGCTGTCATTTACTGTCTGAGATAGTACGCACAATGCATCGTGCAGAGATCTTTCAGCTTCATCCAGTACATGAGGGCTGCAAATAGAAACAAAGGGAGATGTTATCAAAGAAGCACACCACAAGTAGACTATATCATCATAGTTAAAACTCAAAAGGAAAACACAAACTCCAGAAGCAATGAAAGGTGGCCCTATTATAAGCTCCAATTTCAGAGAGACAAACAGCCAAACAATGCTGCAGAAAACCACTTCCATTGCTGGGTTATGGATGAAAGTCGAAACTTGTCAATTGACATCTTATTTTTACTCTTCCAGACTTCCTGATTTGTAATGTTGTTTGTAGAACAGCAATCAATAAGAACATACCTTTGCTTTGTCGGGATCCTTTACTTAGTGTTCATTGTCTTCATTTCCTGAGGGACTGGAAGGGTTTGAGTGAAATATGTTTTTGAGTTCAGGTTAGGCATTTAAATGGGTGAACGAGTCCAGTTGGGATTTTGAATTTCAGCTTTCGAGTTTAGTGCCTGTTCTTTTATTTTTATCAGGTAAAGTAATTCTGTTAGTTATAAATTGGCACCAAGCTGGTGCAGTGTTCTGTGCATGGCAGCCACCCAAAAACTCAGTTCCTTACTGCACATTTAAGGAACTGAGTGATATTCTCAAGCAATCTATATTATCTACATCTTTTGATTTGCAGCAAAAAGCTAAGGCTTTAAATACACAGTGTCTTTGATTTTCATTATGTGCTAACTTTTCCTTTCAGAAATTCTCTGGTTTCTTTCTTATCCATATTTCCGCCACATCAAGGCAAGGATAGCATTCCAAATTGCTCTTATATCCTTGTTTAGTCTTTCACTGTTCCAGCTAAGGAATAAATCTCACATTTCCTGAGAAAACACCACTTCACCGCTAGAACGTTCAAAAGCACAATGAATCTCTTATTGTATTCTTGTTTAGTTACTGATCATCTTATGTCTTAACTCCTCTTCTTTATTATGTATTTTTTTAGTAAAGTTAAAACCTTTAAATTTATAATATTAGAGTAGCGCATGCACGCACAGAGAGATAGTATATCCATTTTGTATTTTCTTTGTCACCACTTCTTTTTTGTTTTCTTTTACACTATCCTTAGGACTTCTAAAACAAATTTAAATGCACAAACAACCTAAATGAGGGGAGAGCGTAAAAATTAGGCATCTACAATTTCTTGGTTTGATATTCATGAAAGAGAGATCATAGTTATGCATAAAAAGTTTAGCAAGCAAGTGAAAGAAATTAAAATCAAAGGCAGAAAAAATAACACCAACACACCTTGCACCTCTCAGAACAATTGTACATGCCTGACCCATTTCAACCCCAGAGAAGTGGATCAACTTATCTTCACCAATCATGATCTCCTCAATAAGTTTGCAGTGACCCAGCTTGACAGACTCTGGGTTATCAAAGGTTGATGCAATTTCTCCCCCAGTAACTAAACCCAACCGCTCAATACCATCAAAGTCAGCATGCTCTATTGCAAGGACCCCTGCATCAGCAAATAGTTCCTCTGGGAAATTGTAGATCAGCTGTCTGTTAACAAAGCAATTTATTCCATGACTAATGATCTTCTGCACTTTCTCTCTCATTTTTTCCTTTTCAGCTGCTTCTAGATCAGCAACCTTGGCCATTGAGTCAACTCGAACACGTGCACCATATATCTTCACTTTATCTGTATCCATAGCAGTATTTGCAACCAAAATCTTAGCATTTTCAATGCGTTTTGGTTGGCCAACCCCAATCTTTTTGTCCAAAATAAACCTACAAAAAAGAAACTTCACTACCATTCCAAAGAGAATATGAAACAAAAAACTTATCCTAGACACATAGATAGCGAAAAAAATAACTGAAGAAACTTATGTTCCATTGAAATGGAATGGGGTTACAGGAAAAACTTATTACTATATGTAACACCATAAAATTATTCTAAATCAAGTTGGCTTATGTGGTTTTTGAATCATGAAATGTGGATTGAGTGCTTTCAGCTACTCTAATCTAGCCAAGTGGAAAAAGGTCGACTACACATACTGGCAGGATTCCATACATCCTAGATGGCCATTTAATAAGACAATAACATAGGTTCATGATGGCTCAAGGCAGACTACTGGAATCAGGTGAGGGCCAAGAAAACCATCAATATGAACATCAGGTTCATCGACTGAAGGATACAGTAAGAATTGCAGTGGAATCACATTGGATAAACAGGCTGTTTTCGCTAATGCAAACAAAGAACACAAATGCAAGCATCAATAGAGCACTACAGTTCTATTTCTTTATCGGAAATTACCATATTAGAGAATGAAGAACAACTGATTAATCAAAGAAGAGCTAGACGTGCAAAAACAATAGATGTAGTAGTAAATAGCTCAAACCAGAAGAATTCTTGAGCTTATTCACTCACCCTTCATCTAAAAATGAATCCTTCAACGAACCTCCAGGTTTCTTAATTATCTGGATTGCCTCAAGATTGGTACTGCCCTGTAATTACAATAAAGTCAGAAAAAGATTGAGAACATGATATATGAACAAATTAACAAACAGGAGGTAATGGTGAAGGGTTAATGGAAGAAAACAGATTTTTTACCAATAGATAATCGCCAGATTAATTTTCATGTTAGTTCTTCAGATTTGACAACATAAAGCAGAAGTTGATGCATTTATTGCTGAACGAAAGCGAAAAAGTCCTAATTGGTGAAATCAAATCTCAAACCCTTTGAAGAAAAACATCTAGTGTCTGACCAAGGAAAAAGGGAAAGACTGTTTGATGATAGATAAGGAAGAGGAAAACTAAATTTCATTCACATTTTAAAAAAAAAATGGATGATGCAAATAGACCTGAGATCCCACGCCTAAAAAGAAAAATATATTCTTCGTAAGCTGCTAGAGCAAATGAAATATTGACCTTTAACCTCATAACCGCATCAACAGCCAGTTCTGCAAAATGCTCCTTGTCCTGAGACAAGATTTTTGAGCTCAAAGTAGTCCTTGCAATATTCATCAAGTCGGATCTAAACTTCTCTGCAAAATTAAAAATGACCATATCATAATGAGAAAATCAAGATAAATAAATAACTCTTGGACACATAAATTTTGATTACCAGCTAGTAGCATCTAGGAAAAGTTATCTTGGGATAGTCCAAAGAGACAATGTTATACCAGTCAAGGGAAATCAACGCCATTAAATGTAAGTTCTTTGCTATGATGTTAAACACAACTGACAACTCAACCAACGATACCTGCATTCAGCTTGTTATCCACGACCTTCTGCTCCAGAACATTGCGCGCACACTCAGATGCCATCCGGAAACCTGATATAAAGAAGCAAATAAAATATTGAAAGGTACACTCAGCATGAAACCAAATTGGGTACCTCAGATACAATTAACTAGTAGCATATTAATAAGACATAGGAACTTGCTACGTTTTGGCTTGATAATCAGAATAGAAATGGATTTTAGCAGTTTCTCGATTGAAATGCCCGAATATGAGGAATTTATTTCTCTCAGCAATATCTCCTTTATAGTAGCTGAAATTCTCAAAAGTAGGTCTCCGAGCCCGATTGCATCGCAACTCGACTACTCCATCAGGTAACTTTTACCACATTTACCACCGTGTAGGGCACTCTCTAACCACCAAGACTGACAGGCAAGAAGAAATCACCCAGTAATTTTTGTCTGCTGGGAATAGTAGTTGAGTTATTTTTTTAACCGGTTTCGGCAAAAACTAAACATTCTACCTAAATCAAACTCCACCATGGAAACGAGCCTTGCAACAGATTTGTAAGAAAATATTGAAACACACCTTGACAATATTCCCTTCCGAGATTAACTCTTCAAAACAAAATTAACTCAAGAACTTGGCATTCAATCACTACCTTGTTACTAATGTACAGGTACCTAGGCAAGCAATATGTTGATGTTCTGGTGCAAACTTTAAGCCTATCAAAGCATTCAAATATATCCAAGGAGAAATAATCGAGCTTTTTCCAGATTTAACAACTGTTAAGCATTAGAAAGCAAGTATACCAGACACTTCGATAAAAGAAAAGATGCCCTATTAAAGACAAAATAGCAAGCAAGCACTGAAGAAATGGTAAAGCAGTCCCGAAGCAGCCTGTACTCAACTATTCTACACACAGCAGTCTGTACTCAACTATTCTACACACAGAAAGCTGGAGAAAGCCTTAATAATATACATATACGTGCATATATCTGTATGAAATACGTTAAGACACCAGACCATCAGAACAAACCTGCTATAATTGTCATCGGATGAATTTTTGCATTTACCAGTTTCTCTGCCTCCCTCAAAAGTTCCCCGGCCAAAACGACTACAGAAGTTGTCCCATCACCAACTTCATCATCCTGTACCTTGGAGATATCTTACAAAGGATCAAGGTATAACATTGCATAAAATAATCACATCATTTTGTTCCCCAGGGTCCATCTTGTGACAGCGTTTCACTATCTATCTCCTTCAACTATCTGTAGAAGGTCTTAAATAAATGGTACGTGTCTGGCCTTTCTTTTAAATGATGACTTAGAACCAAAAAAATAAAAGAGGAAGTAAGTTGTGGTGTAATTTTCCACTGAGCCCCTACACCTGTTTACCCATTTGTCCAAATGAACCAATTAGACACTAAGTTCAGGGGATACGATTTGGAGTATGATCCAACTTTACCTTCAGGATAGCGTCCATCGAGTTCAACCAACTAGTGACACTCACTATTAATTCAAAAGAGAGAGCTGAACTATCTGAGGCCCATTAGAAATTGATAACAGAGGCAGATCGAGGATATCTAGAACATGGGTGCACCACTAAAAAAAAGAAGAAAAAAGTACTAGTAGGAATTGATCCCTAGTTCTCTAGGTAAATAACTCTACCAAGTGCACCATTCAACCTTTTTGGAGCATGGGTGCAAACAAATAATATTATGTCAATTCAAAAAAATATGTACATAAAATACCAATTTTACATGGAGACCATGGGTTCACGTGCACCATAATTTACATGCTAAATTCGCCCATGCACTTATTTCAGGGAAAAATATCAAGGGACACAAACATATCAAGGATACCGACAAGGACCTTGGCAGCAGGATTATCAATATGAAGGGACTTCAAAATTGTTGCCCCATCATTGGTAACTGTAACGCTGTGTCCTCTGCCTGTTGATTGCAGAATTTTATCCTGCAAATTTTGATACAAAATGTAGTACCTGTCAAAACTTCAAAACTACCACAATCCTTACTCTTCTCAATATCCACAAAATACATGATCCAAAACTTTGTTCTTACCATCCCCTTAGGTCCTAATGTTGTCTTTACCAAGTCAGCAATGGCCATTGCTCCAACAAATGAGGCCTAAAATTTGAAACACTCAAATGGTTTCAGAAAATCAAAGAATAATAGTCATAAGCCAGTATAAGAAAATGTAGCAGAATTTCATATACTCACTCCATTTCAGTTTGTTTGTCTTATTTTTTTTCAGTCCGTTTTAAGGTCTCTTTCCTTTTTTGGGCAATTTTAATTTAACTTCCCACAACATATGACATTTTTAAGACCGCAAGATTGAAAAGTATTCTTCAATTTCTCAAACTTCATGTAAGCCAAACCAACCAAACAATTGAAACAAGGGAGTATATAACATGGCAATGCAACTAGTGAACTTGTCTTTCTCACGTGATGCTCAATATTTGGTAACAATATGAAACTTACCATCCGAGCTCGCTCACCCTTTTCTTCAGTGGCTTCATCTTTGAAGATTTTGTCAATCTGAAAACACAAAAAAACATTAGATATGAAATGCACAAGCTAAACATTATTTTAAAAAAAAAAAAACATACCGCCATTAGAAAGAAATTGGAGATGCGAAGCTCAAACCCAAAAGCTGAAGCTTAAAAACTGTTCAAAACAACAAAACTGTAATATCAGGACAGTGCAGAGTCAGTTCAAGAATAATTTTAATCATTCAAACCCTAAAAAAGATAAAAAAAATAACACCCTTATTCAATTCAAGTGTGAACATTAGACAACTACCCATATACAACACAATGTAAAAGAATTAGACCATGCAACCCAAATCTTAATACTGTTACATACCCAATGTAGTCTCGCAAAGTGGGGTATGCAGAGGGTAAAGCATACTCAGACTTTACCCTTACCTTAGTGATAAAGAGGTTGTTTCCAATAGACACTCCCCCCTCCCCCCCCCCCCCCAAA
>JAABOM020000007.1:23661063-23678370 GCA_011800125.2 Solanum clarkiae
GGTACAAGAGAGAGAGAGAGAGAGAGAGAGAGAGAGAGAGAGAGAGAGAGAGAAAGAGAGAGAGAGACTACATCCTTTACCATGGCAAGTTTAGGACGAGCGTGGCAACGATGCTAATTCGTTGTGCCCCACCTAACTTAAAGGTGGCGCGATAGGATAGATGTTGGTTAAGAGAAACTCCCAAGCAATATTGATTGAGCATGAGACTTATAATGGAGTAATTTTTTCTTTTCAAAGGTATATTCTAAAGAGCATGATTTACTTTAGACTTACATGTTTTACTGAGTTTAGATGAGTTGAGCTCTTTGAGTTAAGTAGACGTTAATACTACACTATTCTACCTGTTTCAGTTTCATCCAGCTATTTTACATACCAGTACATTCCACATATTGATGTCCCCCTCTACAACTACATCGTTCATGATGTAGATATACGTGATTGGGATTATCAGCAGGTGGATCGTTGAAGATCTTGGACAGCGGATTGGTGAGCCTCCCTTACTTTGGAGGATTCATATGTTACTTTCATGTTGCTTCAGAGTTGTACACTTATTAGCTATATTTTGATTGAGGTAGTTATGAACATGTTATTGGCACCATCTAATAGTGATAGAGGCTTCATAGACTAGAGTCAAATTATTGATTAATAAAACTATGAGCTAGTTTCTTTTCTACTAGCCATTTTTTTATAATTTTATTTTGAGACTTAAGGAGATGAGCCCATTTACTTCCTTTTGTTCTTTTGCTGATTTGTAGAATGTATGTATGAATAGATGTGATGAGGCCAAATAGTTCACTTGGGGACTAGCAATAATCTCTAAGTGCCGATTACATCTAGGGTACCCTCCCGGGGCGTGATAAGTATTCTGAGATTTGGGAAAACAAGCAATCTGATTCACTGCATTAGATAGTTATAGTAAAGTCGTATAACCATGAATCTTTCAGAATGATTTATTGCAAGAAAGTAATTTAACACATAGTTGATTCAATTATCCAAATAACTATAATTTGTGTATAATCATGAATCATGTAATAAGATACACTACATGAAAAAATAAATCTAACTCAAACCTGATTAAAAAAATTAAATTGCTATAGTTAAAGTGTATGACATGAATCATGTATTAGTGATGTATCTAGTTTAATGTGTTTGAATCACTGCAACTATATTCAAATTTCTCAAAATCATATACAATAGATCACCAAACATTTTTAATGTTTATGCTTGATGTATCACGTATATAAATACACTGTAACACTAAATTTCTTCAGCATATCAATACAAATATGTCACATTGTATAACGACATCTGATAAATAAAACTGACCAAACTTTAAATGGTGACACACTTGATTTATGCAAAGATAGGAAAATTATATTAATTTTTGAAAACAAAAGTATAAATAAGTCATATGAATACTAAATAAAAATAACATAAGATTCATTACCGAAACTACTGGAACTATCTAATCTACTTTAACTAAGTCATCAACTACAGGTGCTTCTTTGGACTGGTCCTTTGATTGTTTTGGGTCATCGTTTTCGCTGACATATCATTCAATTGCCTCTTCCCAAACATATCTCCAAATTAGTGTAGCGTATCTTCTTCGTAGAAACTCCGAGTCAAAAACACCTAATGGAATTTTCAATCTATCACTAAGATACTCAGCAAAAACAGCAGCATACAATCCACAGTCCCTAAAATAAGAATGTTTGTAAATTTAAAACAAAGAGATAGAGTAATTTCAACAAGTAAAAAACATGATACAACACTTTCAACCCACACATGACTAAGTTATATGTCCCAATGAATCACCATGTTTAGTGAATCACCATAAAAAATTATTAACAATTGGCAAATATAAAAAAAAATACATAATACATACTACACACAATGAATCACTATATTTTTCTAAATGAAACAACCCAATGAATCATCAAGTCAACCAATACTTACCCAATGAATCATCAAGTCAACCAATACTATGACACCCCCGTGAAAAGACTAAAATACCCCTAGAATTGACCTTGCACGTAACACGTCTGCCCATGCTCCATTTACAAATTCGAGATCGAATTTGCGATCAGTGCGAAAAATTGAGTCAGAAATAGTATCGACTCATTTTAATGCGATCGAGTCAACAACAACAACAACAACATACCCAGTGCCTCAAAAAGCTCCCGCTCATTGCAGGGTGAGGGGGGTCGGATGTACGCAGCCTAACCCCTATGTTTAAAAATATAAAGAAGCTGTTTCCAGATGACCCATGAGGAGCGTCGAAAGTTGCATTGACTAACTGCTACTTCACAAAAGAAAAAAGCGCAGATAGTTTAAAGAGCCATTTTGCTTTATTCCATCATACTCCAAGGCCAAAAAATAGTCAATCTTTGGCTCCATCCGAGATTAATGGAAAAATATTATTAATAGCAAATGCAATTATTTTTGCATGTGGTCAATTATAGCCACTTAATTATCAAAAAGAACTGATAATAATATCAAGAATTATTAGAACACAAAGCTCAAGAAAAAGTTCATGGGATTAATAATACATAATAATTCTTCTTATAATTACCAAAAAAAAAAATCACCCTATTTTCCATCTATTATTACTATTAATATTTTTTGAAGCCCAACAAGCCCAAATAATTTCAGGCCTTTCTAGGGACATATTGTCACACCCCAAATCAACAGTCCAATTTTTTCTGCCCAAGAAAGTCTTTTTTTGGAGATATTTCATCAATTGGCTAAAGGGGTTTCCATTTTCCATCTAAAGTTTGGTTCAATATTTTTAGATTTAGTGTAATTGAGGATAATATTCTAAAGACGATATTTAGAATTCGATATAATCATTTTAAATTCTTGATTATGATATTTGGACTAACAAATGCTCCCACAACTTTTATGGTTATTGGAACCATCTCAAGAAGCTTGGGTATCAATTTTCGAGATATTCAAAGATGATTAAAGATGAATTTGTGCCGTTTTAATTTACAAATTGAATTTATGATTGAAGACGACTTCGTCTTTCTTGTATATTCACTGTATATCAGAAAAAATAACAACTACGTTTGATCTAGACAAATCTTTTTGTCATCCTTTTAAATTGTATAATCATGTGGTGCTCATGACGAAGGGTAAACTTCCGATTATGACACCCCATGACGAAGGACAAATCTTTAAAGAAAGGATACACATGCATTACAAATTTATACCTTAGGCAAATTATACATCAAAATGAAAAAGAAAGTTAGGAACCCTAAAAGAAATAAGTTTAGAATTAGCTATTAAAGCGTTTTAAGTTAAGAATTGAATCAGAGTCGTTACGGATCATCTTATCTAAAAAATTTAATTCTTATTTAAAAAACAAACATTTATTTGCTTATTCATCTTGAAAAGTAGGCTCAATTGTCAAAGAAAACCAAAAATATACCAAGTAGAGCACATTGGAATGCAGCCAAGCAAACAAAGGCATGATGTGAAAAATTGACAGTCAATTGATGTGATTGATTTGATTCATTCATTTTCAACAATTGATCATCTGTTCCTCTACACACAATCAACCAAACACAAAACTCCAATTTTACTTTTGGGGGTGGGTGGGGGGTGGGGGGAAGGGGGGAAGGTGACGTTTCGAGAAAGGTAGATTCATTAACACTTATAACTTGTATTCCGTTAAAACATATTGCTTCGTTCGACTAAATACTCCTTTATTTTGATTTGAATATGGATAGAGACGATAGCTTCTTCTAGAAATCTCGCTAGAACACTAGTCATATTGATCTGAGTAAGTGGTGATAACGAAAAGACTTTTGTCCTAAAGATAACATAGGAGGGAGAAGGTCAAAAGAAAGTCAGAATATATAGGACTCGATTATGTGTTGCTTCTCTAGAATGATTGACAATATCATGACTTAAGGATGGATTAGATGCGCCCCCCCCCTCTCCCCTCCCCCATCCTACTGCCCACAAGTCACATTATACGTCAATGTAAGTTCTCTCTTTTCTCTCGAAGACTTCAGAAAGGAATTTTTGAAATATCACTAGGCATTAAATGAAAGAAATAACTAAATATTGTATTTTACTTCGAACCAGACAGCGGAGACCCTCATTGAATGGGATAAAAAAGGACATAAGATTGATCCAAGTGCAAATGAGAATTTTAAAGTTATTTTTTAAAAATGATATTTTTAAAAAATATTTTAAAAGTTATTTTACATAAATTAGTACAAATTAAATAGAAAAATAAAATAATACTCGTACTAATTTACTTATAATGATGATTGTAATTTCATTTCAAAATGAGAAGCTTAACCTCCTTATTTGAAATCTTAACCTTAATTTTGAATTATCTAAGTGATCAATTAGTTTCAAGATTTGACCAAATAAAAATACACGAATTAGTTATAACAACATAATTATATAAGTTTAGCCGCCTCTATTATGGCCCAATTAATACTTAATTTAACAACATAATAATAATAATAATATAAGTACCTATTTTATTTTAAATGATATACACAAATTAACATTAATACATATATTTGATATACAGACAAATGAAAAGGTTAAACATGATATCTTGTTAAACAAAAATACAAAAAAATAGAGAAACGAGATAGGAGAGAGACAGGCTAGATACATTAATAACTCAATTGAAATAAGTAACTATTGAAACTACGAATGTAACGAATGATTATTATGTACCTTCTTAGATACTCTTTCTCCTTTTTTTCTCAAATTAATTTTCGCATTTTATTTTTTTAAGAATCGAATCAATTAATCTTTGAAGCTTAATTTTACGATTATAGTTTAGATATTTAAAAATTACATAAAAAGGACACTTTTTTTATCCTAATTTATGTAACACTTTTCATTTTTCAAGAAAATCGATCAATTAAAATTTGATAAAAAATTACATATAAAATCTTTAAAATTTTTGAAACAAAATTTTATATTTTTATGAACTACATAACTCAAAATATTTAAAAGGTATAAAAAAATTTACGATTAAGAATTAACTTATTTGAACCTCGAAATTTAAAAAGTGTCATATAAGTTAATACAAAAGGAGTATTATGAATTATAAACTTTCTTAGATCTATTGAATATAAAAATATTTATCAAAATTCACATCATTTTACTCTCGACAATAACGACAAGTTTTGAAAAGGACAAATAGAATAGTGACACGTTTGATATTTCATCAACACACGTGAGATTTGTGGGACCCACTTAGTTCCAAATTGGTGGACCCCACTAAGTGGAAAAAGACGAAACTGGTTACGTAAGTTCAGACAGCGAGACTTTTAGGAATCTTGTCTGTGGAATCCTAGTTAGGGACACCTTTGACTTTTCACATATTTTCAAAATTCACCCCTCTTACTTTTATGAAATTCAACATTTTCCCCCTACATGACACATTTGTTCAATATATTTACGAGATGAAATCAAATTATACGAAGTTCATATCGTAATTTGAATATCTTAACTTGTGAAAATCCAATAAGTTGTGGAGATTATTGAAAAAAATTTATTCATTATATAATCTTTATATATGACTAAATCACAGCTTATAAATAAAATATCAAAATATTTTAAGATTGTATTGATAAATTACATATTTTACAGTCCTTTTATACATAAATATTTTGGATCATAAGCTTTTAGACAGGAGCGAAGCCACCATACAGATCTCAAAATATGTTTTATGCAAACATTTTATACGAAGATATTGCATAACTTTGCAAATATGACCATTATTTATCCTTACAATAACTTTAAAAAAAGAGACAATTCAGTGCACTAAAATTTTCACTATGCATAAAGTTTGAAAAAAGATCCTACCGTAATAACAAGTTAACAAGTAAAATATATATCTCAACGAGGACAATAATAATATACTCAGTATAATTTCATAAGTGAAGATTTGAATAGAGGATGTATATACAAATTTATTGCTATTTTTTTTAAGGTAAAAATGTTTCCGATAGATTCTATCCATAGCAACAACAAATAATATGATGATAATACGAAAAAAAGTGTAACATTTTTTCCTCACCTTTTCGTTAAAAGTCAACGGATGCAGAAGTCCACATCTTGGTTGTATCAGAGTCAACAATGGAAAGTTGTTGCAGATTTTTTCTTCTTCTTTTAATTTTTTTATTCATACATAATTTAATATATAATTATTATTAATTAAACTTAATTTATTTGCTGTGTTACACATAATAGGGCCTTGTATTTATATTATTCTTTTTTCTAGTAAAAGATTCGATCGACGTTGCATGAGAAAAGACAAAGAATGCATGATCAATTAATTAATTTTGATATTATTCGTGTAATTAGTGGACCTCCCTATTAAATAATTTAGCTTGAATATAATTTGATATGTTATATGGTACATGCATGTTATATTATGTTGGAGGATTCGAGATGTATTTACTAATTATTTTTATACGGATATGAAGACCTTTGAGAACAAATATTATATGAGGAAAAAAAAGAAAGGAACTGAAAGACACTTGACTCTCGAATTGAAGAATAAGTAGATTGATCTTCCCTTGCATGTGGATCTTTTGAATCACATAGTGTAAAAAGCTAATTATATTATTTATCTATTTTTTTCTAAATTACAAAAATCCCTTAAAAAATTTGAATTCCGAGATACATCCTTGGACTTCTAAATGTGCATCATCAGACTTTTGATATGTCAGCAGACATTCGTGATATATAAAGGAGGGACATATCAAAGAGGACAAGACATCCTGATACATAGGAGAGGGATGTATCAGAGAGGAGAATAGATATATATCAGCGAGAGAAAAGTGACGTATTCAAGAGGGAATTTATGAAAATTTTAGATATTTTTAAAATTCTTTTAAATGGTAGAAAATTTCAGAGATTATGGCAAAATAATTTGTGTATTTAGATAATTTTTTCTACTTTTAGTTAGAAGTTTCAGGTTCGAGTTTATGAGAATGAAGAAAAAATCTCGTTAATTGAGAGGTTGTCCGACACAATAATGGACCTATAATACACGTGAATTCAAATTTAATCAAATTCAAATAGCGAAAAAAAAGATCCTTGAGTCAATATATACGAAGAGGAAACCTAATTAACAAATATAGACAGGAAGATGTAATAAATCAAAACATTATCTTGTTGAATAATTATATGGGAGATTAATTATAATTAATTAGCTCATTATTCATGAGATCATATTAATTATTCATTATCTGTTGGTTTTAGATGGTAAAGCATAACATCAAATATGTTAGGACTTGATTTAAAAGTAGCTCATTTTAAAATAATTCTTATAATCAAGTCACCTTATAAAATTGAAAATGCAACACTTAGGCATATACATGTACAAAAGCTTAAATAGATCTGTTCACATCGTAAAAAATATTTATATAATTATATCACTTCTTAAATTATATATATGTGCGCGTTGATCGATAATTTAAATTCTATGAAAAAATAGTCGTTAAAATTTGAAAGAATTTAAATACACATCTGAATAAGACGTATACCAATCATAATAATAAAGAAGAGAAAGCCAACAAAGATATTCTTTTTTTTTTTTTAAGAAGAAATATTCTTTCACTGTTATTATCCTCCAATATTTAATTATATATATGTGGGCATTTACTTATTATATAATGAAAAAATATTATATTTTGTTCTCCGGTCATATTAAGGTGTATTACTAGTTCATCTAAAAATTGAAAATGTTAAGGAGATTATACTTTTAACGAGTTTGATTCTTTTCTATTAGTACTTAAACACATAAGTTTTTTAACGAGCTTGATTCTTTTTCATCAATGCTCAAACATATAAGTCTTTTAAAGAGATTGTGTTTTTAATGAGCGTAATTTTTTAATATTAATACTAAAATACATAATTTTTTATTTATTTTTTAAAATAATTAATATATAAACAATGAAATTCGAATCTAAAATCTCTGTCTGATCATATCATATGATATGTTAAAAGTGTAAAATTCTAGAAGGTGTTAGGTAAAGATGGAGAAATATCCAACATATATAAAGTCTTGATAGAGTATGGAATTAAAAAGCTAGTACAATATAAATTGATGTTACCTCTAACAATATGTATTAATGAATGAGACACTTAATAATTCAAGTGAAACAATAATATAATATAAAATGGATAGGTCAAAGAAGAAAGGATTATAAATGCAAAAAAAATTAATCATTTGAGATTGAATATACAAGATACATGAACACAAAGAGACAAAGAAAAGAAGAAAATGAATAGTTTCCTTGTAGGTATCAATAATAATTAGGGCATCGTATAAGCGAGTTGGATTGAATTTAGACAAAGCAAAATAAATTGAATTAATAAATGAGTAA
Organism: Solanum clarkiae; assembly: GCA_011800125.2. NCBI lineage: Eukaryota > Viridiplantae > Streptophyta > Magnoliopsida > Solanales > Solanaceae > Solanum > Solanum clarkiae. Next base: position 23,669,439 of record JAABOM020000007.1, read on the forward strand.
AGTATTGTGATTTGTTCAAAAGTTATTTTAAATTGGAACGCGAGATGAATTGATAAATAGGGAGGAGAAAATCTAGTGCACTAAAGCTCTTGCTATGCGTAGGGTCCGAAGAAGGACCCGACCATAAGGATCTATTGTATGCAATCTTATTTTGCATTTCTGCAAGAGGTTGTTTTCAAGGCTTGAACCTACAACAACTTTACCAGTTACTCTAAGGTTGAATTGATAAACGGACAGATCAATAATCACTCCAACCATAAATAGATTGAACGAATGATATTTTCATAGATTAATTTTATCACCTTACAAAAATGTATAATGAAAGTATCTATATGAAAAAGTTATCAAGTTCTACAATGATAATTATTTTGAATCAATTAAAATGAATATTAAAAAGTAGTATTTAAGGTTTTATTTGCCTAACTTAAGGTTTCTTGTTAGAACATCCTTCTAAAAATTTTATTGATGTCGATTGTGGAAAAAATATGTGTGTGTGTGTTTCTTTAAAAGAAAATATTGATAATTAGATTCTTTCTAGAGGCTGCCCTTTTTTCTAATTTGTATTTGGTAAAGTTCCTTTTCTTGGTTGTTACAATTAAAAGAATAATTTTTTAATTAAAAAACTAAGAGTGATATATATTACACTAAATCACACTTAATGAATTCGATTTATGAATAAATAATTAAATAAATAATTTATTTTAATTAAAAAACTAAAATTGATATACATTATAAATACAAATTGTACTCGACGAATGCGATTTATGAGTAAGAAACTAACACCGATATACATATAAGTCAGTGTGGTCTAATATTGTTACAATGAAAAGGTCATTTTTGACATATTATCATAAATAAAATCAGTGTGGTCTCATATTTTTCCCCAAGTTTATTTAATTATATTTTAAGATATTTTTTTTACTATAAACAACAACATACCCCAGTGCCCCAAAAGGTTTCCGCTCATTGCGGGGTGAGGGGGGGTCAGATGTACGCAGCCTAACCCCTATGTTTAAAAACATAAAGCGGTTGTTTCCAGAAGATATTTTTTTTACTATATGAATAAAAAAATTGAAACTTATAATTTTTTTTTGTGTAACTTTGGATTAATCTAATCTATTATTTTAGCTTGAAGATTAATTAAACTAATTTTGAAAAGCAAAATATGGCAATTAATAAGAGAACGAAAAGAGTACTTATATCATCTTGTGTTATTAAATAAATAATGCTTAAATTTAATATAAATATCATATGCAAAATAAGATTTTAACCTATATAATTAATAATTATTTAATTTAGATAACGAACTTCTACCAAACATGTATAGCTGTTTTACAACAAGGGTCAACAAAAGGGACCAATAATTTTTTTGAATTTCTTTTTAAAAAAAATTAATGAAGAGAAAAATGAGAAATACATGTCATGAATTTTTATTTTCAATTTTAACCCTTTTTTGACAAGATAACAGGGAGAAAAGTTTTGGAGAACAACAAATATGTCAATTTGTCTTTCAAATAATAATAATAATAATAATAATAATAATAACAAAATCCAAAGTAGTATTATCAAATAATTATTTTATCGATGATGAACTTCACATAACTGACATATAAAAGAAAATAATTAAGCACATATTTAAAATATCAATAACAAGTTTTGTTGAAATAATTATAACAGTTTCACGCACATTAACTTTGCACTTTCTAACGTTTTGAGTTCTTAACATTAAAATATGTCTAATTTTTCAATCATTTAGGAGGAACTACTTGCAAGCTTAATAAGTGTGCTACACTTTTACGGACAAATAAAGGCTGTTAGAAGTTAATATAATTAAGAATTAATGATTAGATTTTTTAATTAATACGCAACCACCCAACTTGACCACATTTTTTCTAATTATAAGTTGCATTAAGAGATTTACACTAATTTGTTTAATTAGGTATAATAATAATCAAAGTCATGTCATCTTCTTTGAGTTTTCTAGGTATACATTAAAGTAATTAAACAACTAATTATATGGAAGAAATTTCAAATTTAGGTGCTTGTCAATTGTTAATCATGTCTGTCGAGTTTTGTATTTTTTTTTGTCGTTTTGATATTTGACTAAATTCGAATTTACACATTGTAATGCTTATTTTTAGGAGTGGTGCACCCCAATCATTTTCTATTGGGTTAAAGTAGTTGGTGTGAATTGAGAAATGAAAGTTAAATGAACGTTGAAAGAATAAGAAAAATATGGGAATAACAAGTAAAAAGAAATGAAGAGTCATTGTCATCGTTATTGCTTGCTCAGCTACAGTTTCGACAAATGATGTGATTGATTTTTCTTTTCTGATATTTTCTTTTGTGAATTGTTAATTAATTATTTAATCGGTAAATTATTTAATTATTAATTAAATTAATTTATGAATTATTTATTAATTACATATGCGAAATTAGTTAGATTAACTACCTTTTAAAATTTGCACGTAAAATTGTTCTTAACAGGTGAATATCGCACCCAATGCTGGCTATAATTTTAAGAATATAATCCCGAGACAATTTTGCTAACAGCCAGATCACCCCTTAAAATTTACTAGTAAATTTTGACTTTAAAACTTAGAAGTTTGTCCATAGAATAAACAGAAGTCAAAAGTACATCTGATAATTACGTCGTAGATATAATCCAATGTTATTTTCAAATATCTTAAATATAAAATTGAAAAATTCTTATATATAAAAATAAAATTTAAAATATATTTATAAAGAACTAAAAAATCAGCTATATGACCTCGTCTTTACTTGTGACACGAGAGAAAAAAAAAAACTTGGTAAAAGTAACTTATTTTTTTATTTATATGAAAGTGATTATTGATTAATATATTTGTCTATCCCAATTTAGGATTCAAATGTCAGTGGTACAATTATTAAAAAAAAAAGGATATTTCTTCTTTGACATTAATGTCCTCCTACTAAATATATCAAACAATTTGGAATAATATTGTTGTGTTTGACCAAATTACCTTTCATTAGTAATTAGTTAATCTTTAGAACCAATAGTTTGAATTTTATTAGGCAATTAAAAATTTATTATAATTAATTAATTATGCATGAAGCCATCATAGAGTATAAAATAAAAATTAATACGACATCGTGTTCGTCATCTACTCGTCCTCGATGAAATTTTGAAACATATTAAATGCGTTCTAAGTATTTTATTCTCATCCATTAAAATATTTTTTTTTTTAAAAAGAAAAAGAAATAAAAAGGCTTCAATTATATGAGTAGATTTATTTGTTATCTTGTGTTGAATATCTACCAACTAATTCAAATTTTTATCGCGTAAGATTTCATTACCACTCTAAAACAAGGTAAAGTTGAGTGTTGAGGGCACAAGATCAGTCTAAAAGTTTGACAAAAAGTCGATTCAATTCATTTACTATTGAATATTTTTAAAAAAAAAAAGATTAATAGAAAATCGACGAATGACAATCGATGTTTATTCCCTCAAAATATATATTTTATAAAAGAAATCAATGCTATTCCTCGATTAATTATTTTTTTCACAAAAATGAGAGACACTATTGATTTTTGAAATGTAAAATTGCAATTGAAGAGTATGAATAGAAACGATTTCAAAAATGTTTTATCAAATAGTATGTGTGATCGAGTGGTAGAAGTGTTCAAATTATAGAAAATACATGGATTTGATTCCAAGTAGTTACATTTTTTAATGTATATTTATGAAAAATCAACCCCATAGGTAGATTTTAAAAACGGACTTAAAATTGGCGAACGAGGTCAATTTCATGAAATTGCTGATGTAAAGTTCGTCGATTTGACATGTGTCTGTCAGTTTTGACCTATTTAGGGCAAGGGATGGTTTGAACATGTGCAGAGAAGGAGTATTGATGCTCCTGTTAGGAGGTGCGAGAGGTTGATTTTGGGAGCTACACGGAGGGGTAGAGGTAGACCGAAGAAGTACTGGGAGGAGGTGATTAGACATGATATGATGAAATTTGATCTCACTGAGGGCATGACCTTAGATAGGAAGAAGTGGAGGTCGCGAATTAAAGTAGCAGACTAATTGGTAGGGTTAGGTGGATGCATGGCCTTGGGGTATAGTAGGGTTAGGTGAAGGACTTTTTTTTTTAATCATGTGTTATCATTATCTGTCGTATTATATGTTAGTTTTATCATATTTACATACTGCCATGTGCTATTTATTATTAGTCACTCTTTTTGTTCCCTTTCCCTTTTATCATATCTAGTTCTTTCTACTTATGGGTTTTGAGATGAGGGTTCCCAGGAATCAGTCTCTCTACTTCTATGAGGTAGTGGTAAGGTCTGCGTACATTCTACCCTCCCCAGACCCCACCTGTGAGATTTCACTAGGTATGTTGTTATTTTTTTAGGGCAAGGGATGAACGCTATTAAGATTTTTCTCATATCAAGAGCTAAAAAAAAGAGTCATGTTTAAAAGTGGAGCAGTTATATCCATCCATCAGAATCTTTGCTACTTACATAATTCTAGATAAGAAGGTATGAAGGTCGAAAATTGAGTAAAAGGTTGGTTAGTAGATGGTGGAGAGTTATTTTTATCCTCCTTTAACAATATTATTATTACTACTCACATACTATCTTATATATTCTTCGATTTTATTATTACCTGTTATTTCCTTTGCTTCGATCATCGTATTATGTTTTATTGTTATTGTACTTCTCTTCTCCATTATATCTAATATAACTGCTTCACTATTGTATTTTAACTTTTCATATTGATTTGTTATGTTTTCTGCTTATGGAGTTTGATTTTTGTAACGAGGGTTTTCGAAAACAACCTCTCTACTTCTGTGAGATAGTGGTAAGGTCTGCGTATATTTTATCCTCCCCAAACCTCACTTGTGAAATTTCACTGGGTATGTTATTGTTGTGTTTCACTTAAGTCGATAATCTATCAAAAATAACCTATAAGAATACGTACACATAACTCTTCTCGAACTTCACTTGAAAAATTACACTGAATATGAAATTACGAATTTATTTAAGGGAAATGGATTGATTTAACTCTTCATTAGAAATTTGTACATGTTAGAAACCTAAGCTGACACGTTACTTAGTACATTTTCTTTTTCAAAAAAATTGTACTTAATTTCCACTAGGTAAAGACTATATTTTTTCTATGATATACTAAATTAAATCAAGAAAAGATCAAGTCAAAAACATGGGCCAAAAAAAAAATAGTGTTTTAAAAAGCTCCTAATTAGTACTACTAAATAATTTGTTTCATACAATAAACAATCTGTCAAAACTTTATTTTAACCTTTTCTTTCAAGATGTAACTAAGTCGGAAAAAGAGGATTTTCATTGGATTTTGGAATTTTCTTTTTAAAGTTATACAAATTTATGAGTAAAGTCATTTTACCAAAATGATATATTTTATATGATTAATTTAATAAATATTTGAGAATACATGAATATTTTTTTTCGAAAAATTGAATCGGAAGTGTTTAACATATGAATATTCCATCATATGCTCTACTCAATAAGAATAAATTTACTAGTAAAATCATTTTACAGAAATAACACAAATTTACCAATAAAATTACTTTACAGAAATGACATATTTTATGTGGTTACTTGTAATTATTTAATAAATATTTGAGAATACACTAATATTTTCTTCCAAAAAGTTGAATCGGAAGTGTTTAACATAAGAATATTTCATCATATGTTCAAGTAAGTACTCAATCAGAATCAGATTGTGATTCAAGCGTCAAAATAAATTTTATTAATAATATAAATTTAAGGGACTATCGATGTATTAATTACGTATATTTTAAATCAAGAAAAGATCAAGTAAAAACACGAGCCAATTTATTTAATTTTTTTAGAAAAAAACCCATGCTTAATTAACTAACTTTTAAGATGTGCTAACTTAAGTAGAAAAGGGGAATATTCATTGGATTTTGTAAGAAAAAAAAAGGTATTAAAAAGGGTGACAATTCAAAAAAAGAGAACACTGATAAGTCAATCAATAAAGTGAATATTTTTCCTCTGATGTAAATGTTTGTATGATAATAATCATTATCATAAGTCACTGTAAAAAATCTCATGCATGATAAGGTGTTAGCAGAAAATCTATTTATTTATTTATTTTTTAATTATGTTTGGTCATTTATTGGGAGATATGTGAACCATTAAAAGAGAAAAAAATTTAAAACCATATATGAAATGAATAATTTTGTGGTTACTTTTACTTCATTTTAATTATTAGTATTTGTTTTGAGTTTTTTCTCAAAAAGATGGAGTATTTTGTTTTTAAGTTTGGCCAAGACTTAAATATAAGTTTATAGAGGTGATTGTAAGATCAATTTATGGTCAATTCACACGTTCAGAAAATGAAAATTGCGAAATTAAGGATATGTATTGAAATAGATATGCGGATAGATTACGAGAAATATAATTAGGAGTGAAGATATTTGGGACAAAGTGGAAGCGACCTCTATATATGCAAGGTAGCCAAAATGAAAGAAGTAAAAATTGAGTTGATTTGAATATGTGATGAAAGAAATGTTCAGATACTCTGGCGAGAAGACCGTGAAAAATGTTGAATACGAGGTGTCTGAGGAAAGATGGTGATAGACTGAAGAAACATCAGAAGCGTTGATTAGACATAATATGTCCCACGACTTATCGAGAACACAAATTTAACTAAAAGGATATGAAAATTGAGGGTTGGGCTCATTTGCTTCAATATCATGTTATTTGCTATCATAACTATTGTTTTGTTTAATTTTTTTAGCATTACTTCTCTATTACTATTAAATAATTGACTCATGTAAATAATTAAGATAAGCTCCAGAAAACTAGAGTCTACCTAGAAATTATTAGCATATTATTTGGAACATGTCAAGTTAATTTAAGTGACCCCATCCAATGATATGTCAACTAGTCAATTAATTAACTTTATTTATTTTTTATAAAACTTATGAAACTCTTGAGGATTTCTTGGAGTTTAAGAGAAAGACTACTTAAACAAAGCAAAAAAGTCTATGCATTATTATAAACTAAAAGGTGTGTATTTAATAGGTGTTAAATTTTCTTGATCACTTTTTTTTTAATAAATATTTTGAATATCACTTTAGTGAAAAATTTTTGATTTCATCATTACATATCTTTCTTTTTTTTTTTTTATAGATAAGTGTCACGATTGATTTGCGTAACTGATCATCACGCTTGATTGAAAAACCAATAAAGTAAAATTGACGTGCCTGTTGAATTATGACTAAATGCTTTTAATAAAGAATTTGAGCTAAAAGTAATGCATGCGTTCATTATGTGACGCATAATTTGAATTAATCGGATCGGTAAATTTCAGATAGAAAACTCCATCAACTATCACTTTTCTTTTCTTTGACTAAAATAATCCTAATAAATATTGCTAATTAATGTATGGTGAAAAATTCTGATTCCATAATTACATGCCTTTCCCTCTCTATAGTTTCATTATGACTGTTGGTTTACACAATTAATCATTGCGCTCGATCGAAAAGTCAATGACGCAAAGTTCCCGCGCTCATTGGATTATGACTAAATGATTTTAAATACGAAATTCAAACTAAAAGTAATGCATATGCTCATCACGCAATGCATAATCTGAATTAATCGGATCAGTAAATTTTAAATAGAAAATCCCATCAACTACCACTTATCTTTTCTTTACTAGAGCTAGTGCTATGCAAAAGTAAGGTAAAAATAGTCTGTCCTTTTGACTTTGTAATTATATAGATGACTTAGAAAAATTCAAATTTTCTTCTTTTTTTTTTTACATTTTAAACACCCCCCCTACTCCCTAACCCCACCCCCACCAACCCAAAAGTCACCTCTTATTATTTAATATATAAATATAAGCTATAACAATGAGACTCATGTCCATTTGTCTATGTATCTACAAACAAAGCAAAACAAAAAAAATCCTCTCAAAAAACATACAAACCCTAGTGTGTGTGTGTGTGTGTAAAAAAACAAGAAAAATGGGAAGAGCTCCTTGTTGTGATAAAGCAAATGTAAAGAGAGGTCCATGGTCTCCAGAAGAAGATGAAAAACTTAAAGATTTTATTAACAAATTTGGTACTGCTGGAAATTGGATTGCACTTCCTCAAAAAGCAGGTAAAGTAATATTATTAATTTAGTATATGTTGTGTGTGTGTGTTTATTTGTGTATCGGAAACGGAAACAGTCTTTCTATCTTTGTAAAAATAGGCACGAGGTGTGTTTTACATATTATTTTAACTCAGACTTATGAAATTATACTGAATATGTTATTGTTGTTGCTGGACACCACTAAAAAGAATAAGAATGTGAATTTCCGCTCCGACGGATTTAGTTGAAAATTAGCAATTCTTTTAGTAGTGGGGAAGGAGTAGTATTGGTCCCTTCTAGCGTGGATCTGAATTAGTTGATCGTAAATAATTTTTTATTTTTTGTTTTTATGATTTTTTATGGGATTAATTGTTTGAATTTCAGGACTAAGGAGATGTGGAAAAAGTTGTAGATTGAGGTGGCTAAATTATTTAAGGCCAAATATAAAGCATGGTGATTTTTCTGATGAAGAAGATAGAATTATTTGCAATTTATATGCCAACATTGGAAGCAGGTACATAATTTATATAAACTTTTTAATGTAAACATATTTTTCTCTATTTTTGGCATTTTTTATGTGACTGGTAAAAAAAGAAAAATTGTTCCCACTAAAAATGGGAAAAAAGAACCTTAATAAGTGAAAAAAAGGAAAGATTTAAAAAAAATAAATTAGGGTTCAGAAAGAAATGCAATTAATTTGTTGAATTTTTTTAATCAAAGATTCTTCTATTTATGGACAATTATTTTCTGCATGCATGACAGGTTTAGATCTAAGATCAACTCTTTATTTATTTCACAAATCCCCCCC
>JAABOM020000007.1:23682265-23698098 GCA_011800125.2 Solanum clarkiae
AAAAATTTTTATGTAAAGGTGACAACTAATTGATTAAAAGTAATAAATGTACAAAATGTGACGTACCATGACCTAATAGATACAAATCTTTAAAGGATAAAAAGTTATAACGAGGAAAAATACAAAAAAAAAAAATATGACAACAATTTGTTTTGTGGCTCGATGAATATAATTTTTAGTGTCAATAAAGAAAGAAAAATAAAAAGTGAAGAATATTTACGAACGAATTACTCGTGCTTCTACTTTGGATTTTGACTTATATTAAAAGGCATTTAATTATAATTTAGGCACGATGATCAGTTGTGTGAATCAAAAATACAGTTTATATTTAGTTGAATTATTATAAAATTTGTAATAATCAACAAGGTAACTCTATACGTTTTTCTTCTTAATCTGTTCTATAAAAAATATTACATTTTTATATAATTAGAATAACTTAATTTTTAAAATCTCTCTTTTACCCTTTAATGAAATAATTTATAATCACACAAATATTTAAGATTATCTCTTTCATTAAGAGAGTTCAAAATCTAAAGAAGTAGACACACAAACTAGTCGAAGGGGGTTCGTTATCTACTGTACATAAATAAAATATTATTTTAACCATATATAAATAATTTAACTTTTCATTGAAAGACATTCAAATGAACCCCCTCAAGATAATGTATATGTTATTCAGATAATAATGACTATGTTATTGTTAAATGGTCGGGATTCCTCTACCGTTAACAAAAAATCTCAAAATTCACAGCAACAACAACAACAACAACATACCCAGTAGAATCTCATAAATGGGATTTGAGAAGGATTAAATGTACACAGACCTTATCACTATCTCATAAAAATAGAGAGATTGTTTTCGAAAAACCCTCATTTAAAAAATCAAGCCCCATACCCTATATATGAGCAACAACAACAACATAACCAGTGGAATCTGGGGAAGGTAGAATATAGACAGACCTTCTCACTATCTCACAGTGATTAGAGAAGTTATTTTCAAAAGACTCTCAGTTCAAAAATATCAGACTCCAAACACATAAAACACCAGATAAATTTCTATGTTTCTACCTATATTACCAACAAGAGAATGTCTTTTCTAAGTGTAAAAGGTCAAAAGTTTGTGGAAAAAATTTCACTGACAAAACTGACAAAGTACTTATTATTATAGTATATGAATGAATAAAATGTATAAAAATTTGATGAATTTTATAAGTTTGTGATTGAAGAGTTTATATCTATCTATCAATTTATGTTGTCAAATGTGACACATAAAACTCTGGAAAATTTTTGTCTAAAGATAGAAGCATAAAATTCTCTCATTCATTGAATTTTAGCAAATCTATACTACTCAGAATTCAGATCTATTTTTTATTTTTTATTTTTACCATTTAATATAATTTTTAAAAAATTATTATATCATCAATCACATTGAATCATAGAGACCTAGGAAATTATTTTTTTAAAAAATTATATTTTATGATTTGATGGGAGTTTCTTGATGTTTATAGTTAATTTATATAGAATTTCTTATATTCTGCTATATTTTTTTCGAGCTTAGAGTGTCTCAGAAATTAACCTTTCACTACTACAAACAAAGATTTTTCTAATTGCAAATTTAGTGAAAGAAACTATTTATGGATTAGCTCACCGAAAAATGCATTCTCATTGAAATATTGAATAACTTCTTAATTTTTTCGTATGAAAATATTACTATTTTTTTTTCTCTTATCAATTCAATCAACAACATAACTGTGAGAATAGCCGATGAATATTTTTCAGTAAGAAAATAGTGATTCTTAATAGTGTCCTGTCTCGCAATTGCAATTTATGAGCCATTTTAGAATCAAACTTCTTATTTTCGATCGTAAATTTAAATATAAAAATTTTAAATTTTTTAAAATAAAATTTACATATTTAAAAACTACATAAAAAAACAAGCATTTAAAGAAAAGCTTGTTTTAATTTTAAATTAGGAAAATGTCACTGATAAGAACAAACTTTTTTTTTTATTTTTTAAGAAAAGCCAAAGTGTCAAATCGAGTTATAAAATTCCAAAATTCTGAAAAAGTATGGAAGCACCACAAAACATGAAGGATAAGAACCAATTAAGACATATATTGGATAAATGTATTAAATATATTATTTTTATTAATTTTGGTTGACAAAATTATTGAATGTACGAACAAAGTTAACATATTTCGTTTAAGAATGTTTTTTTGGATTAGTTTAGTCTGATAATATCAGAGTTAATGACTCTATGAAATGAATATAGAAATGGCAAGAGTTATTACCTTATGTTTATATATATATAAAATTGTAATAATCAAAGCTTGCAGAGATATAATGTTAGAGGCAGGGATAGGACCTAGAGTTAGAATATATAAGATCGACAGAATTCAATAGTTTTAACTCAAATATTATATTACTATTTATATATAAGAGAATAAGGCAGTAGCTTTCGATCGCAGCTATTTATATTTTTGTCTTTATTATATGGGGCCAATAAAAAAATATTTCGTGAGTTTTTTAATTTAAATTTTTTCAAGGCAGTTGCGTATTGACGTGTTTACTTCAATTACTTCATAATATTTCTTCAGCTGCTTCAATTATAGTTTTATAATAATTTTTAAGATATAGATAAAAAATCTATCAATGTTACATAAATCGAGACTAAAAAAATTATATTGCGGCCTCTAGTGAGCCAACAAAAATAATTTGTGGGCTTTTTAATTTTATCTTTTCAGGGCAGTTGTGTATTGACATGTCTACTTCTACGACTCCATTTATATTTCATTAGCTATTTCAAGTATAATTTTACGATATCTTCAAAAATATATAGGAAAAATCTATCCATGTCAGATAGATCGAGACTAAAAATTAATTTATATTGAGGCTTCTGGTGAGCCAACAAAAAACAATTTATGAGTTTTTTAATTTAATCTTTTCAAAGTAGTTGTGTATTGACGTGCCTGCTTCAACGACTTCATAATATTTCTTTAAATAATTTAATTATAATTTTACAATATCTTCAAAAATATATAAGAAAAATCAATCGATGTTCCATAAATTGAGACTAAAAAATAATTTATATTGGCACGGGCCTTCGCCACTAGTTTATTCTAAAAAAATTATTTAGTATATATAAATTACGTATCAACTTAGAATTACTCCATTCCAAAAACATAAAATTCGTAAATTTTATGACAGACCTTACCCCTACCTCAGAAAGTAGAGAGTTTGTTTCTGATAACCCTCGATACAAGGAGCAAGTTGTATACTGATATAGTAGGACTTGTGAACAGATAGATACGTATATGCATGCGTGTGTGGTGGTGTATAAATATTTTTGATCGAGCGATCAAATGTGTAAACTTCCTCTTGAAATAATGCAGTTGTAGTAGGTCCACAGCTAAGTTGCTTGGACTCTCCAAAAATGTTGCTGCACCCTTAAAACATACACTATTTATTCGTACCTGTTAACATTTTTGAAAAGTGCGAGTAAGATAGGTCCATAGAGCTTCAATGGATGAAGTTTCTCTTATTCAATTTTTGCTTCTCAATCACAGAACTTAGGTCCAATCTACATTATTTTGACTACAGTATACATCTGTTGTGTCCACATTACACAGATAAAAGGCAAATTCATTCACTAGCAAAAAACACTCTTACGCAGAAAAAGAAAAACTCTCTTCAATCAATCTCTGAGTTGAAACGTTCAAGCGCGCTCCTGCACCAAGAACAAATCGTGTATAAGAACACGACGTGACAGAAAATTACAGAACAAATTGTGTATTTAGCCTGACTAAAAGATGCATAATGTGGGACAGCGGAATTTAACATAACAAGAAACGTTCGTTAAGGGCATCGAAGGAGATTTTGAATCTAACAATCAATAAGAACTTGAAATATGAAAAAAGTATGTCTTTGCATCAAGCTCCTGATAAACTTTAAACGACTTAAAACACCATATAGTTGTAAATAATATGAACTCTCGGCAACATTTTAGCACGAGATGATTTTTTATCAGGTTAATACATGCGCGTACACATGCATTTTATAGCTGTATGGATCAGCAATACGGATAATCATGTAGAATAATGTCCGGAGAAGAAGTTAAACAAGTGCAGTTACAATTCATTTGCAGCATTGTCAACTTCTCCATTTTTTATTTTTATGCAGTAAATCTCAACCGTAAAATATTCTTAACGTTCCCCAATGAACAACCACCAAAGTATACCACATGTGGGATCTAGGAAGGGTAGAGTGCATGCAAACATAACCTCTACCTAGTGGCGGAACATCAGCGGCTGTTTCTGAAAGATCCTCGACTCAAGCAACGCATACCAAAGCACAATCGATGAAAAAGAAAAGGGGAAGGCACAATCGATAAAAAGAGAGGAAAGAACTTGTTACCAACACCTCAAAGATTGGTTCTCCGCGCCAAGCACTGAACGAAAAGAAAAAGGGGGAAGGAAAACATAGATATGGCATAAACAGTTCAGGGGGTAGTAGGTGCATCATATCTATATTTTCCTTCCCCTTTTTTTCTTTTCGGTGCATTCAAGGATCACACCACATAAACCAATAACAATATCCCAAAGTCGTAACAAAAAAAAGTTGCACATGACCAAGAAGAACATGAGCGCGTTAACCTAAGTTGTGTTACAAGTTGAATTTTTAAAATCTTGGGAAAAATTAAGGCTTCTGATAGTAATAAAATATAGCTATCAAAATAATGAGAAGATTTACCTGAATTAAGCAGCAGAACCAGCAGCATCTTTGATAAGTTTTGTGTCAAAGATCTCGATCCAATAGCCATCAGGATCTTTAATAAATGCAATACCTTTCATTTTTCCTGCAAATAACTTACCTTATTTAGGAGATGAACTAAAATATTTGCTAAGATCAGCTGATTATATGATTGAAAAACTAAAGGAGATCAAAGCCTTCCAGTCGAGTATCTGTCAGAAAATAGAATGAAGAACAATAGCAGACGATATTAAGAATGTGCTAGATAAGGAAACTCCAATAATCTTTGAACTCAAGCATCTACTACTGGGCAGATCACAACAGAAACAGAAATTTAACTTTTCTTGCTTAACATATCTTTTTTTTGACAAGTGCTTACCGTTTCATTTATGAGGTTTGTTGACCAATTGGAAACCTTAGTGACATTATTATTTCTTTTAATCAAACTGAGTGTGTGATATTCGATCAGAGAGTGACAGTTCCACAAGAATAAAACTCTTAAATCGTTGACTTGGGAGCTTTTAATCACATGTCTAGTAACAGGTTGCTTCAGTTTATGGGAGCTGGTCGCTTTGTCAACTATTTCTTATTCTCGATCTTCCCAGTGTTCACATTGGTCAAGAGGTTCCAAAAATGACAATCAGATGTCGGCTGAATGATAAAAATGTGGTTTCTCAATCCCTTTCAGAAACAAAATATCGAGCCACGACCATGGCAACTCGCAAATCATCATGATCAAACAATTATGTCAACAGCTGAAGTTAGACTAGTCAAATGGAACATGTTATAATCAGATACACTTCATCGCAGATTCTCAATCCAGTTCAGAAACAAAATATCAAGCCATGACCTTGGCAACTCGCAAATTATCACTATCAAACAGTTATGTCAAGAGCTGAAGTTAGACTAGTCAAATGGAACATGTTATAATCAGATACACCTCATCCCGGTTTCTCAATCCAGTTCAGAAATAAAATATCGACGCCACAACCATGGCAGCGTACAAATTATAATGAACAAATAATTATGTCAAGAGCTGAAGTTAGACTAGTCAAATGGAACATGTTATAATCAGATACACTTCATTGTGGTTACTCAATCCAGTTCAGAAACAAAATATCAAGCCTCAACCATGGCGACTTGCAAACTATAACGATCAAACAATTACGTCAAAAGCTGAAGCTAGAATAGTCAAATAGAACATGTTATAATCAGATAAACTTCATCGCGGTTTCTCAATCCAGGTCAAAAACGAAAAAATTGAGCCACGGCCATGGCAACTTGCAGATTATAATGATCAAACAACTATTCCGAGAACTGAAGTTAGACAAGTCAAAATGGAACTTGTTATAATCAGATGAAACTACATATTATCTCCAATCAAGTATTTCATAAAAAAGACAAAGTACATAAAACTCAACCATTTATCAAAAATAGTTCCAGGAGGCATTATTGTTAAGTTTGTGAAATAAAGTAAATAATCATCCTGTAAATATATTCATCAAGTTTACTGCTTATCCACACTATTGCATATATAACAGTTTAGGTGCATACTATTTGAATGTACTAGTTTGTACTAGAGTCCCACAATGGAGAAATAAAATAGTTCAAGTGATCTGCCTTGGTTGGGTTATTGTACACAACGCTTGCTTGACAAGATAATTTGAAGAAAAGAGATGCAACTTATCAAGTATACGTTAATTTTTCAAGAAATTAACAGAACCAATCTATCTTTTTTTTGGTTGCATAGTAAATACATACGACAGATTAGGTGTATGTTCATACATGAACAGGAATAGAGTGGGTGGTGCCAGACAATCTAAAGCTTGCACTAGTTAGTTGACAGGAGCAGAGTGTGATGAAGGAATGGAGGCATTTTCTAGAGAACAATTTCTTTATGTATATTTTGAACACTTTGTGTTAAAAGCTAAGTTCCACGGACTCTTACTCTAGGTGCCACACCCAGGTCGACACGACGTGGGTGTGGGTGCACTTTGGGTACTTTAACCAAATCAGTAGAGAAATTCGGGACAAAAGCTAGGGTTAATAAATTCAGGCATATGCTTTTTTCATCATTAAGAGATATTTGTATTAAAAAGCCGGCAACCAAAGGTGCTTTAAAGATATTTACAGACCAACGTCACTGTTGAATGTGCAATGAACTCAAGAAGCCTCTCATGGCTTCTATATCATTTGTAATAGCCATATTACACCGAAAAAAAAAAGGGTAAAGAGATGCATTTTACTTAATAATATCCAGATTTGAACATGCTCTCAGAAATTTGTGCATTCCTTTCCTTCCAAATAGTCCACCATGATTTAGTCATATTCTTGTAAATCTATTTTTAGATATTTCAATTACTTTTAGCGAATCCTTGCACCAGTACCCATACCTAGATCGGTACCCCCGAATCCTAGAATTCAGATCATGAAGGATCCAACCCCTAGATCCCTACCCATATCGGACACCCCACCTGCATCCTAGCCTAAAAGAAATCTTAGGTGTTTTGAAGGGGAAAATAACAACTAGATAAAGTAATAGAATACTCAATTCCTTAATGCCTAAGAAAAAAGAGAAGATATTGTGAAGAGAGTGTTTATGAATGAGAAAGGTTAAATTTTACTTCTCATAGCTACGAGGCCCAATGTACCAATGAGATTCATCCATTAAAGATCAAAGAGTCAAAGGTCAGCACAGCATTTCTTTAGTGATGCATAAGACAAGTTCAACTTACTTGTTAAGCTTGCAATTTAATACAAATATCGTCTCAAAGAGGCCTATAAATTAAAATTTAAATTACCGTCAAGAGGCTTCTTTACAAACTCCACTCCCAGACTTTCAAATCTCTCGCAAGCCTTGTAGACGTCATCAACAGTGACGCCGATGTGTCCTGAAAGAAGAGAAACAAGCCAAGCAGCGTCAAATAGGAATTTTGACATTGAAAGTGACAAGCTCTAGATCCTCATAAAATTGTCGTTAGATAAAAAGAAGTAATGAGCATCAGATATTAGGAAAAAACTTTCAGGTGCGCAACAAAATTACCCCACTTTACACAATTGAATCGTCATTTAAACAAATCTACACAACTAATATAATATTCTTCAACTTATCTTTCCTGATCTCCAGAATTGCCAGATGAGACTAACTAAAAACATGAGAGGAAGAGAATGCCTTCTCTAAAATGGATTCCAGAAATCAATAGCCACATATCTCGCATGGTATGCACTTGAGTACCGCCGCATTTTTTGTAAGAAGTATTTTCTTCATTTTTAAATTTATAATTTGCTTTTGTCGTCCACTGGCCTAATACAGAATCTTCACCTTTTTCTCTTCTGCCTTTTTTCCTTTCATGAATTGAATCATCATGGTTTATTACAGGCGTCCAACATTTACCTGCCCTTGCTATTACCTAACAAGCATTTAATTAACAGAAATAGATCTATTTCCCCCATACGTGAGCTTAGCTGTCAGAAGGTTGTCTCAAAAGGAATCCTCTCAGACATCTAATTAGGTCAAAGGGAGAAACAACTATTGCCACGAGGCATTAAAATAATTCAAAGATAATAAAGAAGATAGAACACATGATGAATTGGCACCGCGCAATCCGTTTAGATCTATTTTAGTTTCCAATGAAATGTAGTACGGGGAACTCTCTAAGTGGTTAATGACACGAGTCAATTCCCAAAGCAATAGCATTCACGAAATGGGATGGAGAGAGCTCAATGCAGGAATTGTGGAAAGGCAAGTAAACTACTTTGCTCCATTTGCTAGGTAACTCCTTTTTCTAACTAAGAAAGGAGCAAATCCAAAAACTCAGCGGACATGCAGAACAGAAATGTTATCTCTACTCAGACCAAGACAAAACTTTTACTTGTTCAAATTACAGATAAGGTGATAGGGTCAAGAACGACAAATTTTTTAATGAATAACATGCATTTGCTAAACTATACATCAAGGCATAACTAGGTTAAGGTTTCACTGCAGAAGAAAATCGTCGAGGTATAAAAAGGACAAAAAATGAAGACAAACCAAGAAGATCTTTAAAGTCAAGCAAACAAAAATTTTAAATGTGCGAATGACATACCAAAGCCACGTGGTTCTGAATTTCCATTGTGGTAACCTGTAAAATTAGGGTCATTCTCAGTACCCCAGTTGCTGCAAATAAAAATTTAGAAACAATGAGTCACCATATACCAAGAAAACAGAAAATAATAGTAGAGCACCACATACAAATAGGGTTCTTACTGTGTAAGCTCTAATGTAGCTTTCTGACTAAAGGTCCAAGCTGCACGTTCAACTGAATCACTGGGTGCTGCTGATGTATCCTATACCACCCGTTATAAAATGTAAATGGAAAGGAATATAAGAATTGGAGAGGGGAAGTATATCCAAAAGAAAAGAAGATGAATTAGCATTCTTTTTTTCTTTTATACCGTGGTGTGTTACTAGGTAACTGTGTCCACCAAGGCTAGAACAAATGAGATTTTGTCTCTATTGGGATT
Organism: Solanum clarkiae; assembly: GCA_011800125.2. Taxonomy (NCBI): domain Eukaryota; kingdom Viridiplantae; phylum Streptophyta; class Magnoliopsida; order Solanales; family Solanaceae; genus Solanum; species Solanum clarkiae. Next base: position 23,691,518 of record JAABOM020000007.1, read on the forward strand.
TGAACCTAAAACCTCATGGTACTCAACCTACTTCATTGGCTACTAGGCGTCTAGGCCACACCCTTGGATGCAGATAAAATAGCATTCTAAACACTGCGGTTTCAGAAACATACCTCATACCCCATGAAGTATAAGCTAAACTTCATCTCAGGGAAGTCCAATCTCTTGAGCAAGCTGCGATGGACAAGGCATAAATCACAGTAAAATATCCAAATCCACATTTAGCTTAAGCCTACACTTCCATACAACTAAGACAAAATACATCTATATTCAAGTATTTAGGAAATCAATCATACTGATAGTAATTAAGTTCAGATTTGTATTCACCAAACATAACACTATTTGGGACTCAAAACAAAAGCTTTGAGAACTTAATCAAAATCCTATAGTAACATGACACTAAGTTGCAATAAGCACTCGCCAAACACATTATTAGGGAGAAAAAAGTAGTAGATAACATTAGCTTAGTGAAACTCAAATGTTTGAAAAATACTGGCATCTCAAGCAATATCTTTTATAGAACTTAGGCAATAGAAAGATCGGGAGCCTTGGCGTAACTAGTAAAATTATTACTATGTAACTTGGAGGCCATCGGTTCGAGCTATTAATGCACGGCATACAATAGACCCTAGTGGTTCGGCCCTTCCCCCAGACCTCACTCATAGCGGGAGCTTAGTGCACCGGGCGGCCCTTTGTGACTAGGAGGTCATCTATTCGAGTTATAAATGCACGGCATATGATAGACCCTAGTGGTTCGGCCTTTCCTCCAAACTTCACTAATAGCGGGAGCTTAGTGCACCTGGGCTACCCTTTGTGACTAGGAGGTCATCTGTTCGAGCTATAAATGCACGGCATATAATAGACCCTAGTGGTCCGGCCTTTCCCCCAGACTTCACTGATAGCGGGAGCTTAGTGCACCCCGGCTGCCCTTTGTGACTAGGAGGTCATCTATTCGAGCTATAAATGCATGGCATACAATAGACCCTAGTAGTTCGGCCCTTCCCCAAACCTCACTCATAGCGAAGCTTAGTGCATCGGGGCTGCTCTTTGTGACTAGGAGGTCATCTGTTCGAGCAATAAATGCAGGGCATACAATAGACCCTAGTGGATCAGCCCTTCCCCAAAACTCACTCATAGTGGGAGCTCAGTGCACCCGAGCTGCCCTTTGTGACTAGGAGGTCATATGTTGGAGCTATAAATGCATGGCCATACAATAGACCCCAGTGGTTCGGCCCTTCCCTAGACCTCACTCATCGCAGGAGCTTAATGCACCGCGCAAACCTTTAGGCCATAAAAGCAAAAACTAAACAGACAAAACAAACATATGAGATAGATAGAAGAACTTACGACATGCCCATCACTTTGGAGTAGAATTCAAGACTCACTTTGGGATCCTTAATTCTAAACATCTAAATTCAAAAACAAAACAAAAAAAGAGGTATTAACACAATCCATTAAAATAAACTCATTTAACATAATACTTTTTCGGTCCCAATTTATGTGGCACTTCTCATTTTTCAAGAGTCAAACAGTTTAAATTTGACTTGACGGAGAATTTGCGCATGGAATCTTCAAATTTTTTGAAATAAAATTTATGTATTTCTAAACTAAGTAAAAAGTACTATAAATCACAATAATTGATAATTTAAAATATTTAAAACATATAGGAAAATTTCACGGTGATAGATTCATTTGAATCTCGAAATCTGAAAGGTGCCACATAAATTGGGAGGGATGGAGTATCTACAATTCCACATATATAAACAAAACATTGAAAAATTTGGGGGCTTACAGTTTGTTGCAAAAAGTAACCTTTAGTTGCTTCATCAAGGTTAACATGAAGCCCTGGGTTGTTAGAAGGCAACTCCTTTGAATCTGAAGCCATTGATGATGATAAAAATCTAGAAAAATTACTAACCTGCAAAGAAAGATTAGTACAAAAATGGGTATGAGAAAAAATTAGATTTTTTCACAAAAAATTGAACCTATTTTTTTTTTTTTTGAATCAAGAACTGATATGGGTGTTGGACCTTAGGTTTGATGGTGAAGAAAGAAGGTGTTGGAGATGAAAATGGTGATAAATAAGGTTTATTAATGGTTGAATGAAGCAAAGAGGTTAAAGAGAAGGCTGTTCTAGGAAGTGAAGTAGCCATTTTTGGGGATGAAAAATACAAAGAAAAAGCTTTCTCACCTGGTGGAGTCTTTTTTTTTTAACCACTTGTGATTGATTTTGGATAATTTGCGGGCTTTGTGGCTTATGAGGAATTTTCAAAAGTTCAAACATTCGAAATATAATAAGGTAAAAAATAAATAAAAATAATTAGAATTTATTAAAATTATAATTTATAGTTATATATTATAGAAGAGAGGTAAGTGAGATCAAAAAAAAGTTGAGAGAGATGAATTGTGTAGGTATATTTATGAAATTGTATGTGCAGATCTATCAAATAATTAGATATATGTAATTAATATATATATATTGGGAGAGTGGGAAGCGAGTCGAACGAGATTGAGAGAGAGGAGAGAGGCGAGCGAGAGAGGAAAAAGAGTGGAGAGAGACAAATTATATGTGTATATTTGTCAAATTGAATATGTATATCTGTCAAATAATTATACATATGTGGATAGTACATATGTACTTGTATATGTGGCAAGAGAGAGAAAGGAGAGAGGCGAGAGAAAAAAAAAATAAAAAAAATAACAATAAAACTCTAATTATAATTATATATTATAATTTTTTCAAATTATAATAATAACTCTTAAAGTCAACAATTCCGATGTACAAAGTATAAGTATTCACAAAATATTAAGAGTTAGCTCGACTCATAAAACATGAGCATTAACATACCATATAGAAAGAAAAGAGAATAAAATGATTATATTCATCCATTATTTGCTAAGTTTAATACCGGATCAAGCTAGCTCATTAGTTGGCTAATAAATTAGAATATTCATAACACTTCATTTTTATTTAAATTTTTTGAAAATTTTTAAAAAATATCTTTTTCATAAATAATCCATTTGTGATACATAAATTCAAATTAAATCAAATTTTAATGCTAAATTGCGGATACTAAATATTGTGTCAAAAAGAGTATATTGATGGAGTCTAATATGTTCTTGCAAATTATTTATCTTATTTTTTAAAAGTGCTAATCCTAATTATCCAAATAATTATTTTATAATTATCTTTTTAAGTAGATGACGAATTTCTTTTTGTCACCATATAATATTTAGTTGGGGTTGTGGAAAAAACTATATTGATGTTGAAATGTACTTATTTTTTTCATTTTTTATTTTAATTTAATTGAACATGAAATATTAAAAACAAATAAAAATAAAAAGCTATACACTATAAGGAACATTTGAACATATATAGGAAATCTTTTTAGTTGACCTAATAACCTAATACTTGCAAAATATGTCTGAAGAAAAGAAAAATGTATTTTTAATCCCTAAATTTTTGATAAACTCTAAATTTGATCCTTGTGATATATAATTAATTTAATATATTTATACTTTAATTAATTGAAACATGTATATTTGATTATTCCATCGTTAATGTTACTTCATATTTAAGGATAAACATTATATAACATGAATAGTACTAAGAAAAGAGAAAAAGAGTATTATTATTTTAAAAATTTTTAAATTTATTTTTTATTTGGTGTTTATATTCGTGTCAGAACTCAAAGTCTTATATTGAAGATAAATATTTTTTATAAATTTCAACTGAAAAATAAAAAGATACTCATCACTCTATCGTAACAATAATCTAAATTTAAAGGTTGTTACGCCGAAAAATAACCGACTCTTAAATAAAAATAAAAAATGTTTAAAAATCGAAAAAAATGATTTAAAACTCAATTAATTTGAGAAAAATCAATTTTTGAAGTTTAAAGAAAATAGATAGTCGCCACCTAATTTTATGGATAATTAGGAAACCATTAAAATATTTAAAAATACCTAACAGAAAAATCTTTTTAAATCCAAAGAAAGGGTTCGGGTTCACATTTCCACTTCGAGAAGGTTTTACGCACTCGAAATGGCCGCTAAATGCGGTTATCCGACGATTAAGAAAATTTGACTAACTCTGATTTTTAGAAAAAAAAAGATTAATTTTAAAGGGTTGACGGGTCATAAAATCAACTAATTTTAAAAGAATTGATTAAATTAAAAGGAGTTGATTAGACTTGAAAACGGCTAAATTAAACTTGAAAATAATTGATTGAACTCAAAAAATCGACTAAATTTGAAAGCTCTTTTTTTTTTAGTTAAGGGAAAAGCTAACTAATTGAAAAACATTAACTTCGAACCAAGTTAAAAAGACAAATCGATAAAAACTTTTACTTGTTTAATCAATTTAAAATCAATTGATTGGATTTAAACAATTTAACTATATAAAAAAATTTAATTAAAAGTAAAAGAAGGGTTCATATCTTTATTTTCTTTTAAATATTGAAATACTTCCCTTTTTATATATTTGAAGAAAGCTCAAAAATGGCATAACTGATTTGACATCCTGGGAAATTTAATTAGATTAAGCCAAGAAATAACAAACAATGTTAGCGATTAAAAAAAAATACAAACACAAAGATAAAAATAAAAAGGAGTAATTTCGGGCCTTTGCCCCATTTGAATTTCTATTAGAGCTTTGAGCCTTCTCCTCGTGCTGAAATGGACCGCTTTCCTGAGCCGAAAAAAAATGCTGACTTTAAGAGAATGAGACTTGGGCTCCCCGTGGCCCAAAGGAATGCAACCGAGAGAGGAGTCCACAACGGACTCGAATTTGATATTTTACATGCAACAAAGAAATAAAATGTGAGCAATATGATTCCAAGCACATACTAAAATAGTCATATATCCCGTATAACAACAAACATGAGGAAACAAAAACATGGGCAAACATTTGACGAAGACAAACTGATTTTCTTTTCCTTGAATAGAATGCATTAAGCTAATTCAATGACAAATTACGCAATAACAATGCAGTAATAACAACTTCACGAATCGATGCTAACCAGTAGGTGCTGCAGCACACTGCTGCAAACCCAGAGGTGCAGCAGTGCAAACCGCTGCAAAACAGCAGCAGCGCAAACTGGTGCAGTAGTGCCAACTGCTGCGAATCAGCAGCAAGAACTGCTGCGAATCAGCAGCAGAAACTGCTGCGAATCAGCCGCAGAAACTGATGCAAAACCAGTGATAAAAAAGAGCTAATAACGACAACATTTTTAGCAGCTCCAAAAAAACAAACCAAACTGCATTCCCAGCCAATTAATAAGGACAGCAGCAAAGAAATGTTCACAGTTTTTCATACGAAAATTCAAGAAGAACAGAGAAAAACTGGGGCATGCTTTGATATTTTCATACATTTTCATTTATGATCGAAAGACTTCACATTCTAAGCAAGATACAACAGAAACAAAGGGAAAACATACTCAAAGATATCTAGGCTGGCTAACAGCATCATAAAGAAACAAAATCCTCATCAAACAAACTATAACAAGTTAAAAATACAGCGAATACCTGAAAGACCAAACCATTTTCATTCTAGTCGATTCTTAGCAGGTTAACAATTAGCAAAACAACAACAAGCTATGAAACGTCTGAACATCTAACTTGTGTCTATATGCCATGTCTAATTAAACCAAACTCAAAACAAAACCTGACAGCTCAAAAGCTTCATGTAGATATGAATCATCAAACGAATCCAAAAGAATGGGAGGAAGATGTTATAGTAGTTCAAAGAACTCAGGTTATTGATATTAAAGCAAAATTATGGCGTGTTTTCAACGAATTACCTAATATGAATGACAACATAGCTTCCATATTACTATTTAAAACATTCATGACCCTCCAGATTATCCTTAATCCCACCCCAGCAGTAACAAAATGAATACACAAGTGCAGGAAAATTATGGTAGTTGAGTGGAAAGTCAGGCCATAATAGAAACAAACTGACTCCTAAATGGAAAAACAAGTCTGATTCTTAAGTAGAAAAACCAACAAGCAACCCGGGGACTTTCAGATGATCAAATCCTTTTTATGTTCAATCAACGGCTTTTCAATACAACAGGGCAACAATTAGAAACAAACATACTTATTTTCAGCAGCTAATAGTAATAGACATGCTTGTTTTTTATTTTTTTAATACCACACAGCCTAGTTAATCAACAAGTTACGCACATGAATTATAGAAAACAGAGACAAAGCAGCCTTATATTACTATTTTAAGTATTCATGTCTCAATACAGGACAGAATCATTTCGGAAACATAAAAACGAAGAGAAAAACTGAGAACCAGATAGCTATTTGGGGTCATATTTAAATGGATAATACCACTTTTAACTCATTACGGTATCTACTAACAGTTTAAGACCATGATAGTGAATAAGACATTCAGCAGAGCAAGGATGTTTCCAATATCATATCACAAGTTCGAAATACTTCCAGCCAAAAACTACAACTTAAGTCAAAGATTTAATGTACAACATGCAGAAACAGTGATCATTTTCGAGCATTACTAGGTGGAAAAGCTTAAAATTGATTAAGAAACACTGAGTCGAGCAAGAAAACTTGAA
>JAABOM020000007.1:23698599-23710852 GCA_011800125.2 Solanum clarkiae
TAGCCCCCAAATCACATAGCGCTTTAGCAAACTCAAGTTCTCCTATAGTGCATGGTATAGTGAATGCACCCGGGTTTCGAATTGAATAATTTTGAAGATTTAAGATCTACTAGCGAAAAAAGTCAACAATAATAATAATAATAATAATTTTTAAAAATTAGGTAAGAGTTACATTAATTTATTTATTTGGTTGCTAGTCATGACTCACAAGTCATAAATAATGAATACTATCTGTTCGAGATGTGTGTTGAATAGAAAATAAAAAAGTAAAATTTTACTTTCTTCAATTCATATTATATGATATCATTTTAATTAAAAATATCTAAAAGATCTACTCATTTCTTTAAAAGAATACGAGTCATTTTCACTAAATGGCATTAACTAAAGTATTCTCTATATCTTAAATCAGTTATTACGTTTTACTTTGGAATTAACTAATTTTTAGAGCTAAATTAATTAAGACCAACTTAACATCTTATAATTACAATTTGAATATTGAAAACTATACGAAAAATATTATATATTGTAATTTTTTAATATTAATTTGATAAAAGTATTAATTAAAATTTACATAATTTGATTTTTAAAAAATAAAATATAATAATTAATCTGAAATAGAAGAAGTGCCTATTTAATATGATTTTCTTGATTATGTCAAAAAATTTATTTAGACTAAATTTAATTTTTTTTTAAAAAAATATATAATATGAACAAGAGTTAAGTATGATATAATTGTTGTCCTTTTCTTATTTACTACTTGGAGAAATTTCAATGTACAAGATAATTGTAAGCATCTAATATTTCAACTACCACTAATAATTCATAATTTTTTGATAATTTGATTGAATATGCTGTCCAAGTCAAAAAATGCGGCCTGCTTTTATAATACGTATTTCGTAAAATTAAAATATCCACAAATTGATTCAAATATCATTATTATCATAAAATAATATAATAATAAAATTATTTGATAGCTGATTAAAGTTATCAAAAAATCATGTATGAGATAATTTATGTATTATTTCATGTACAATTAAATTATGTAAAATATAATAATTCATATATTATTTATTTTGTCTTCTATTTTACATAGACTTAAACATGCGCATTTCTAAATTAAGATGAAAATTGAATACCTTATTAATTCTAAATAAATCAATTCATAGTACTATCAAATATAATACTTTTTCCATTTCAAAATAAACATCATTTAAGTAAAAACTATAATTTAAAAATAAATACTTACTCTATAAAAACTATAATTTAACAATAAATACTTACTCTAAGAGTTCAACACCAAAATTAGTATATTTTTCCAACAATACTCTTGTACTTTCTTTTCTTAACAATGCTAAATTCTCACTTCCATGTTTAACTCATTCCCAAATTAATGGAGTACTTTTTCCATTAATTTTTATTTATCATCATTTTACTTTTTAAAATTAATATTTTTTTACTTTTTAAATTTTTAAAATTTAATTAAAATTAAAATAGTTAAAAACTATAGAAAAAATATTATAAGTTGCCATGATTCTCTAATTATAACATTATAAGACATACATAACATGCCTACAATGGCTAGTGTTTCCTCTAAAACATACATAACATGTCTACAATGATTAGTGTCTTCCTCTAATCTATAAATCTTCATTGTCATCTTCTTCATCTTTTCCTCTGCAAATTCCAAATACCCATTTCAATTCCTCACTAAAAAATCACCCCCAAAAAAGAATTTTTGAAAAAAATTAACAACAGAAGAATCAAGAGCAGAAGCAGGAAATTGACTGTTGATTGTAATGGAGAAATCTGGTTATGGCCGTGATGGAATATACAGATCTCTTAGACCTCCATTGATTTGTCCAAAAGATAAAACTTTATCAATGGTTTCTTTTCTCTTCAGAAATGTTTCATCTTTCCCTGAAAAGCCTGCACTTTTTGATGCTGATTCTGGTGAAACTTTATCTTTTTCTCAGTTCAAATCTATGGTGTCCAAAATCTCCCATGGACTTATTCATCAAATGGGTATCAAGAAAAACGACGTCGTTTTGATATTTGCCCCAAATTCCATTCAGTTCCCTCTTTGTTTCTTTGGGGTTATTGCTCTTGGTGCTATTGCTACAACTGTTAATCCTATGTATACTGTTTCTGAACTTTCTAAGCAGATTAAAGATTGTAAACCTAAGCTTATTATCACTTCCCCTGAATTGGTTAATAAGGTTAAGGGTTTTAATTTGCCTATTTTGCTAATGGGTCATGGGGGGAACTTGAATTCGAATTCGAATTCGAATTTGGGGTTTGTAAGGTTCAGTGAGCTAGTTGGTAGAGCTGGGTATTTTGATTTGGATAGAACTGGGATAAAACAAACTGATATTGCTGCATTGTTGTATTCTTCGGGTACAACTGGGACGAGTAAAGGGGTAGTTTTAACTCATAGGAATTTCATCGCGGCGTCTTTAATGGTGACATGTGATCAAGAAATGGCTGGGGAGATGCATAATGTGTTTTTGTGTGTTTTGCCTATGTTTCATGTGTTTGGTCTTGCTGTTATTATGTATGCACAGTTGCAGAGGGGTAATGCCATTGTATCTATGGCTAAATTTGATTTGGAAATGCTTTTGAAGAATGTTGAGAAGTATAGAGTTACGCATTTATGGATTGTCCCTCCGATTGTTTTAGCGTTGGCTAAGCATCCTGTAGTGAAGAAGTATAATTTAACGTCGTTGAAGCAAGTTGGTTCTGGTGCTGCACCTTTAGGGAAGGAGTTGATGGAGGAATGCGCTAAGAGCTTGCCTCAGGCTGTTGTTATGCAGGTAATTTTTTGCTGCATTCTTTTATCTTGAATATTGGAGTGAAGGATCTTGGCGCAATATAGGTTAGTCCGATGCATTAAAGCTCCTGCCATGTAAGGTAGAAGTGCAAGGTAGGAATGCGTAGAATTGACCCATGGTGTGTACTTTCTGGCCCCATACATAGTGAGAGCTTAGTGCACCAGACTTTCCGGTTTATGTGGAATGAAAACAGGTCAAAATGGATCATCATTGATATAGAGGAAAAGCTTTTTAATTTTGTGGTCTTAAATATGCCATCTAAAAAGTTAAAATTAAGGAGTTGCCGAGAAAAGAAAAAAAAAACGTTCTTTTCTAAACATACTAAAAAGGGGAAGTCAGCCAATTGAAACAAAGGGAGTAATAGTTTTTGTTTAACCCTTCAAAATAGTACTCCTTGTATAGGCATCTGCCTTCAAAACTATTTCTTTCTTTATCTGTTTGTCTAACCATTTTTGTGGAAGAAATACTATTCGACGAGCCTCAATTCTTCGATATGTTGTTTATTAAGTTCATGTTTAAGCCAGAACATCATCTGCATGACATAAATGAATAATCAGACAGATGTTATAGGCAATGTTAAATAGCTTTACATATATGGTACTGGCATTCGTTAAGTACCTTGAGAAGAATCACGCGGGTTCTCATATTGCTAGTGCTGTACTTTCAGGGATATGGTATGACAGAAACCTGTGGAATTGTTTCACTGGAAAATCACTATGCAGGCCCGAGACATTCAGGATCAGCAGGGACTCTAGCTCCTGGAGTTGAAGCTCAAATAGTTAGCGTTGACAAATCGAAGCCTCTTCCTCCTGGACAATTGGGTGAAATATGGGTGCGTGGTCCCAACATGATGCAAGGTAAAATCTTTGCTATATTTGACTTCTTGTAGTTATTTTGTAAGAAGTTTATGTATTATGGAATAGTGCTATATTTGACTTCTTGTAGTTATTTTGTAAGAAGTTTATGTAATATGGAATAGGATTATCTTCTTGCGTTCATCTAAGGAGTAGGGTAATATGCTAGGTACTAGCAGCACAATGGATAAAGAGGTAGATCCAAGATTTAAAAACTTACGAGTTCAACCTTTAATGTTCTAAGATATGAACTCATCATACTTTTGAAAATTATGGGTTCAGTATTTCATGTTTGTTTAATATTACTCCCTCTGTTTCAATGCGCTTGTCTTACTTCCTTTTTATTCGTTTAAAAAAGAATATCTCTTTCCTTTTTTGGCAACTCAAACAGTTTCAACTTTTCACAAGACATGTTAAAGACCACAAGATTAAAGGACATTTTGGTACATTCGGAATATGTTTAGTTTAAAATCAAAAGATTCAAAAGTCTTCTGTACGTTCTTAAACTCTGTTCCAAGTCAAGAGCAACCAAACAAATTGAAATGGAGGAAGTAGTGTTTTTTCATTATATATCTACGCTTTATCTCAAAATATTGTGTTCAGTTGAACCCATTGTTCAAAAGCTCCATCCAATCTGGGTGAAAATTGCACCTCGTTGCATTTAAATCTCTTGAAGTATGGAGAAGAATGGGATTAGAGCATCATGTACTTCTCTGCTGGCAATTATCCCGATATTTTACTTGTCCAAAATAGAAAAAAGAAGATATTATGAGATTGTATCACAGTTGAGATCCTTTCCACAATTTTTGTGTACTTTAATTGACTTCTTGACAAGGCAATAATTGTCAATCTAAAAATGACTGGTTCGTAATGACGGTCATGAGATGAACCGGTTTATTTCATCTAGTTAACTTTTAGTGATATTGGTTTCTCTCATTTCACAATGATCGGGTCATTTAAATATTATAGCATGTTCTTCATGGAGTCTTTGCTATTTTCAGGCTATTTCAACAATCCACAGGCCACAAAGCTCACTATAGATAATCAGGGCTGGGTTCATACAGGAGATCTTGGGTACTTTAATGAGGAAGGAATGCTTTATGTCGTTGACAGGATCAAAGAGCTCATCAAATACAAAGGTTTTCAGGTACTCTCTTTTTTGAGGATGGCGAAGTTTCTCCGGGTTTTAAAAATAAAAGTAGCGTAGACTCGGCTGGACTTCCCGGATCCATATTTGTCTACGCTATCACTGCCCTGACATGGTGCATATGAATTAGTTTCACAGCCAATTTTGATATGATTAAGGGAAAAAAGCATCTTGTTTTTCTGATTTTGTTAAACTATACTATATGTTTATTTTACTGTGTAAGTTACTCTCTTTATCCCGAGAATTGGAACTGGAACTTGATAACAAACCTGGACTAACCCAGATAGAGTCGTGGACAACATGAATTCGTGACATACCGAGATTGATTAATAAGAAGAAAGTTGTGTGCTTGGATTATTTTCTTGATAATAAGTTTCCAGAGATCATTTGTCTTAGTTTTGTGGAAAACCTGAGTTGGGATTTTTTTATGTTTCTGGAAAACATTCTACAGTGTTATCAAAACTGAAAAGCGCGCAAAGAGCTCTAAGGTCTATTGGAGCTTGAAGCGCAAATATACACGGGCTTTAATGAGGAAAGGTGTAAATGGAGAAAGCATAGAAAGATATATGTTTAGTCAAAGACTGATAATTATAAGCACGAATAACAAATATATGGACAAAGAAATTGAATTATTTTATGATAAAGCCTTGATGACAAGAATGAAGAACACATTATGCAAGGCAAAACACTCAATGTGTCTCACTTCAGGGCTTAAGCGCACGTTTGACAACACTGACATTCTGGTCTGATTAGAGAAATGGATTTTCATATTATGAAGGAATTATTTGGTGTTCTCCTGGTACATATTAGTTTTTATATCAATTAATCAAGGGAGATTAGTCAAGCTTATTTTTTTATCAGGTCGCACCAGCGGAGCTTGAAGGTCTACTTGTTTCTCATCCTGAAATATTAGATGCTGTTGTTATCCCGTAAGTCTTGCTTTAGTAAATTTTGAAGCCATCTTAATCGAACATCACATGCTACTGTGTTATCACCTGAAAAGATGATACATCAAAATACCGAAGTTAAAGAGTCTCCTTACAGGTTTCCTGATGCTGAGGCTGGTGAGGTTCCTATTGCATATGTTGTTCGATCGTCTAATAGCTCTCTGACTGAAGAAGATGTTAAGAAGTTCATTGCGGATCAGGTATATGCTCGTGAAACAATGACAGCTCCTTAGATATACATAAGATGCTCGCACGACTAGCTTAGAAGATCTTTCTATATCAGCTAAATAGATAACATACCTAATAAGTCGCGATCCATGTAAGAAAGGGTGGCAATCTGGTTTCAGATAAAATTTGGCGGGTGTTTTACTGCCGGGATGTGTTTTACTGAATCATAATTGTCATCTCACATGCTAAAACAGCTACAGTAAACACGTCTCAATCCAAATGAATCCTTACTATCCATATAGCTCCTTTTAGACTTGTCTCAGATCCAATATCACAGTTGCCTAGGCGAGCAACAGCTAGGAGCACATATCAAACATATTTCTATGTACTATGAGGATCAATCAAGAATCGACTAATTTTACACTAACCGTTAACCTTGCAAAAATTCCACCATTATCTAGATTTGAGACCGACTTCGTGACTAACCATCCATGCTTTGTTGGAACCACAGTGGGAAGTTGGGATTAGCTCGGGAGGTGGAAATCTTGAAATATTAAGTCATTACATCTTACTTCGAATAGAAGGGAGGAGTTATGGAGTAACTGATAAAGTTGCTACCATGTGATCAGGAAGTCACAGGTTCAAGCCTTGGAAACAGCCTCTTGCAGAAATGCAAGGTAAGACTGCGTACAATAGACCTTTGTGGTCGGACCCTTCCCCAGACCTTGCGAATAGCGAGAGCTTTAGTGCACCGGGCTTGCCTAACTACAACTTACTCCGCATGAATGTATGTTTTGTATCTGCAGGTTGCACCTTTCAAAAGATTGAAGAGGGTGACATTCATAAACAGTGTTCCCAAGTCAGCTTCTGGGAAAATCCTAAGAAGAGAACTAATCGAGAAGGTTCGTCCAAAACTATAAGATTTGTACTCGATACCTATGCTGGTGGGAGGTAGCAAGCTCATGCAGATATAGTTGAGGTGCACACAAGCTCACCCGAACAACATGGTGATAAATAATGTAACAATAAGATTTCCATAGTTTGCTCATTGGATGTTAAACATGTATACATCTACTGTATTTCAAATTGTAATAGAATTGTATCAATAATGTGAAATTACAATCGTGACTTGCATATAATGAAAGATTTACAATTTGTTGCTATCTTATCCATTCCACCACAATTTTTAGTATTTTTTCTTTTACATTTGTTTATATACGATTTCTTTTAGGGAAAAGGCTCAAATATGCCATTGAACTTTGAAAAAAGGTTCATCTATGTCATCCGTCAAAAGTTTGACTCATTTATGCAATTATTGTTTGAGAAAAAGTTCATTTATGCTATTATTTTTTAACTCCGGTTGGCAAAAAAGTGATGGCACAAATGAGCCTTTTCTCATAGTTCAGTGGTATATTTGAGCATTTTTCCTTTCTTTTATATATATATGTTCGAAAAGTGAAATCTGACAAGTACACAAGAATAGAATAACTATATACAAAATACTAGAAAGAAAATATGGTGCAATATATATAATTTGTTTAATCACGAATCACCAAAGAATCAATTAGTAGTACGCTTGTACTAGAAAACTTTCTCGCAGATGATTTCTAGTTAGTGTGTTACGAGTGGCTTCTCAATGAATAAGTTGTAATTGCACTTGATGCAAAAAGACTTAGCTAGTAAAATAGGTTTTGGTATTCCTTCTCGAGATTCTATTTCATCCATTGTGATAATAAGCTATTTGTATTAATTAAGAAGTAGTCAGAGATTAACAAGGTAAAAAGTCTAACTCTCGTCAACAAAATAAAAACTTAATTAATCAATCAATTGAACTATGAAAATTTCTCAAAAAAGGAATAAATTCATCTCATCTTAAAAACTTGAATATAAATTGTGTCATTCTTTAGTTAAGTTAATATTAAAAATAATTTAATTATTATATTATATGAACAAGAAAATATCCTTCAAATTTCCAATTTCATTTTAACAGTGAAGAAAAGATTAATTACCTCATTCAAGCTTCTATCTTCTCAAATTCTGACTCTTGTCTCTCTGCTAATTAAATAGCTTTAAAATATATGAAAAATAAATTAGAAGAGAAAAAAGGCAAATCAACCCCAAAGAAGTAACAAACAATTATTTTTTATTATTGATAACAGATCAATCAATTAAATATGCATTTCATGAATAAATTAAAGGATGATATATTAAAACTTTTAGGGTTTAGAATTAAATTTAAGAACATATAAGGCATTTCTTACCTTTGATTTATCTCCAATAATAAGATACCATGAACATCAAATCTTTAATTTTTGATGCCTCCTGAAATAAAATATATATATATATATACACATAAATTTTATTTTATGTTTTTTAGTCAAAATGCCATTCACTTGCACTTGAGCCTGCACCTCCTTCTTTTCATTGTAGTATATTGTTCGAATTTTTCAAAAAATATCATTAAATATGTCAAATAGTTTGAAAATAACATATTTTAATAGATTTGAATATAATAATATTTTTTGAGGGTCTGATTCAGATTCCTCAAAATTTTTAACGAGTATATGTCAGACCTTTTTCAAAGTAGTTCATTTTTGGAGAATCTAGCATGAATATGATAATAGTTTTAGAGAGTCTAAGTAATAAATCGGATAAATAGTGAGTTGAAAAATTCATGCCTATTATGAGAAAAACTTAACATGGCTGAGTTAAATAACAATATTTGAAAGCACTTCTTTTTACACTATTTCAAAAACCCAAAAACTCGATTATATAATAAGAATATATAAAAAACAAGTTTTCAAGTCTCAGTAGGAAAGGCATGGAACGAAATGGATACACAATTTAAATTGAATAAGCAAAATTCCATACTCGATCTCATAGATAAATCATGAATTCTGCAGAAAATCATATTCGACGAAAATCGTATGCACGACTTGAAGGGAGGTGCAGGTGCAAATGCAGATAAAAGCAACATTTTGGTTTTCTTCATTCCGCAAGTTCTTCTTTTGCATTATTTATTTATATACAAAAGCCAATGTGATTTTTCCCATCTTTTTTACAGTTCATTTCCAGTTGTCTTTTTAAATATAAAGTGTACACACTACAATTTTTAAATATCTGAAAACATTTTATATATTGTATTAAGTATGATTAAATCTTTTTATAATAACATTATTTGTTTAAATATTTTCTGACTATATATTATAATTGAATATTATTATGTTAAGTGTATAATGTAACTCAATGTAAAAGTCGAATTCAGATAAAACTTGATTGTCATAATAAAATGTCGTTACATAGGATAATTGTTATAAAGATGTGTGACAAGCAGGTTTAGCGACGTACTTCAGAAAGCAGATGCAGAGGTGAGGATTGGTATACAAATCATTCCCAAAAGAGAAAGTTTCAAGTATCTTTTGTCTATGATCCAAGAAAATGGGGATATCGCTGAGGAAGTCGCATAAATTGTGTTGAAGTCGGATGGATGAAACGAAGGCTCGCATCTAGCATCCTATGCAATAAGAATATATTGTTAAAACTTAAAGGTAAGTTCTATAGAGTCGTGGTTTAAGTAACTTCGTTGTATGGGGTTAAACGTTGGTTAGTCAAGGACTAAAACCTTCAAAAGATTAAAATAATATAAATAAGGATATTTTTGTGAACGTGTGATCATACTAGGAGATACAAGATCAGAAACAAAGACATAAGCAATAAAGTAGAAGTAACTTTAGTGGTGGATAAGTTGTGGGAATCGAAAAACACAGATGTCCTAATTAGTGAAGTGTAAGAGGCTAAAAATGATATATGTAAGGAGGTATAAACATAGATCAAGGAAGAATTAAGATAAATAATTAGTAGGTAATCGAACAATTAAAAGGTCATCGATGTATAATATGTTTTGAGAAAAAGTACACATTATTATTTGTCCTTTTCTCTTTTATGTTAAATGTTCATGGTCCAACAAAAGTACTAAAACGCAATAGTTGTCATGTGACATATCACGTGCAATCCACGTGGTGTTTGGTTATTCAACTAATCACATCTCGACATGTGGCACCTTTTAATGCCTTCCCTCGTGGCTTATTTATTATGTCCCTTCGCTTGTATTTTTCGGCTGATCGATCAAAAATATATATTTTCTTTGTTCTATTTTATATATATGGTATTTTTTTCATTTAGTATGATGATTAAAGTAAAAAAAAGAAAGATTTCGTTCTATTTATAAGTTTTTTTTCATAAAAAAATAAAATAACTTCCATAATATATCCATTTAAAAAGTTTTCTCACAATAGTTTCATAATATTTTTATATCAATATTATTATCATATGTAGGTTATATCACATCGTAAAGCTTTTTTTGATAGTTTTTTCTTTATCGTCTCATTTATTATTGTCATGATTTATGATTATTAACTTTCACATAATGTTCATTTATTATGATCCCAATATTTATTTGTAGTGGTCCTTAATCTATACTTCTCATAGTAAGAAACTCTTTAATAACATGCACGAATTCATTTTTTAAAGACTTATGGGCTAGAATCCGTTGCTTGAACGAAACTAGACCTCATGGAATCATACATATTGAATATTTGATGATACATTCTGTATCTTGCTGAAAAAACGATTTTTGTTTACCAACCACACATTGTCTAACCGAATCCAATTATCTCTCGATACATTCCTCAAAAAGTCTGATTCGGACAGATTCTTCCCCAATTAATGAAGAGATCTTGGCGGAATTGTCACTTTCACACACAAGTTCAATTGCTAAAAAAATAAAAATAAATAAAAAACTTATTAAGAGCAATTTGTCCAATTTTATGAAAATGATATTTTATAAAAATTTAAATATTAGTTCAAATGGCCCATAAGGTAGTCATGGATATGGGCCTGGTCCAGCAACAGAATTATATCCATATGGGCCTTTACTTAGTGGGCCTGAACTGAGGAAGTCACTATCACCGGGAGAAATTTGCAAAAATAGCCATTCTTTGGATCACTAATTAATTTTATTCAATATTTCAAAAATATTTAGGATTTAGCTATTTTTAATATGAATATAAAATTTTGATTAAAGTATTTGTAGTTAAAACAGAGAAAAACTCTCGGACATTAGTCACTTTTAATTCTTGAAATCGTTGATGCAGTTCAAATTTTCAAAATATTTTTACACTTAGATTATGAAAGTTTGAATTTCATGAAAAAAGAAAAGTTTTCTTTTTTAAAATTTTAATTCGTGATTTAAAATCTATTTCAAATTTTTAAACTTCATATCAAGTAATCACATACAAATATTTAGAAAATGGAAAAGGAAAGAGAGTAGCACCAATCGAGCTCACATGTATTGTACGGAAAAAGATTTTATAGATATCACTAGATTATAAGTTTTGATATCAAGTACTTATTTTTGAACTTCAAACCCCTATATACACACTTGTATCAACGACAAATAAAAATTTTATTTGTGTTTCTATAATTATGTAATTATATTATAAGTGGGAAAACAATTACTTTAACATTTAAATACAGTGTATCCATTATATTTTAAATTCAATATTTTGACATATTTTATAAATTATCCAAACTATCACTATATTTTACAAATTCCTTCTTTGCGTATCTAACAAAAAAAAAAACGTTCTTAAGTGATGAGCTTCAAAAGACTAATTTAAAATTTTTGCAGAATAGAATCATACAGTATCAGACACAAAATAGATCAAGGTCTTTTTCGAATAAGCCAACCAAATCCCACCTAATACACACTCTTATCATTGAGCTTCTACATAAGGGTTTGTCTAATATAAGGGGAAAATAATTTTTTTTCTATTAAAAACACCAAATCATGCACTTCCATTTTTATCCACAATTATTATTACCTTTGACTAAAGAATTGATTTTATATGGAAATTTTCAACCTAAACACTCACACCAAAAATATAAATATATGGTGATTCCAAAGCCAATTCTCCATCAAACCAAGCAAACTACAAATATATTTATTTCTATACTATTTATTTTATTTTTAAAAGAAAATGAATTCCATACATCAAGGAAAAATGAAGAAAGAAGAAGATAATATTAGAGTTGTTTTTCTCATAGACATGAATTGTGTTTGCAAGAATTGTTTCAAGAAAATTGCTAAATGCACTCAAAATTTGGAAGGTAAAATATCAATATATATACATGATTTTTGAATTATTTTATATTCATTTTTCTTAGTTATTTTTATTAATTGTTTGGTATATTTTGAAGATAAGTTACAAGCGTGAAAAATTACATAGTCATCTAATAATAATTCTATAT
>JAABOM020000007.1:23716758-23729171 GCA_011800125.2 Solanum clarkiae
AATGATGTTAAAATAATTATTATATTAAAAATATATTAATTATATTCTCTACATGCATTAAAAAATGTCTATAATACATATGAAATATCGATTCAAAATGTATTACAATTGTAGTTTTTATTAATATTTTTATTAATGGTGTCAAAAAATATTTATATTAATTATATTCCCCATGTGCATTAAAAAATGTTATAATACATATGAAGTATCGAATTCAAAATGTATTACAATTGTAGTTTTTATTATTATTTTTATTAATGGTATCTAAAAATATTTATATTAATTATATTCTCCACGTGCATTAAAAATGCCTATAATACATATGAAGTATTGAATTCAAAATGTATTATAATTGTAGTTTTTATTATTATTTTTATTAATGGTGTCAAAAAATATTATATCTGAATTTCAAATATTTAAACACTATTTAAATTAGTTTATAGGTTAATCTATTAAAATTGTGTCAGTGCATTATATACGTATTCACATGAAATAAATCTTCTAGTTTAAAGAACAGTAACAACATTATTTGCGTAATATTCAATTTAAAATTAAATTTAAAATAATTAATTAATATTTTTTTAAAAAGAGAAAGAGTAATAAAGAGAAATAAAATTTCTCCTTCTCTTTGCTATTTTTGGTGACAAAATTATATTTATATTTGGTAAGAGTTAAAATTATGTTAAAATTCGTAATTTAGGTTAATGTAAATGACCCAAAAACAATTTCTTTGAAAAGCCCATTCCCTACAATTGCCCAAAACAACAATATGAGCCACATCTTGCAATGGCCCAATAACAAGATTCTTGTGCGTGTTTGTGTTAGTATTCCCTTTTCCAAATAAAGAACTTCCATTTATAGGCTATGATTTCTTGAAAAGCCACAAACTCAATGTAATTTGATGAGTGGTATCTAAGAAAAATATAGTATCGCAGATCTTACCTTTATATTGAAAATAGAGAGATTATTTTTAATAGATGCCGGCTTAAATGAAACATCTTAAAATAAAGTTTCTAAATAAAATCAATAAATTTTTACATTAATTTGTTATAATAGAG
Organism: Solanum clarkiae; assembly: GCA_011800125.2. Classification (NCBI taxonomy): domain Eukaryota; kingdom Viridiplantae; phylum Streptophyta; class Magnoliopsida; order Solanales; family Solanaceae; genus Solanum; species Solanum clarkiae. The sequence continues at coordinate 23,717,817 of JAABOM020000007.1, forward strand.
TTTAATTCCGTAGATTCATAGGATGGGGCATAGCCATTCATTTCCCTTTGGTACTCACTTTTCCTTTGCTGTGGAAAATGTCGTCGTTTTTTTTTTTAAAAATCATATGTTTTTCTTGCTATCTTGTAAAAAGTTAAAAAGTGATACTCCTTATTAGATAAAGTAGCTTAGTGACTTTTATGTGAGGAATAACTTTCTACCCCCCACAAAATATAACTTAGTGGAACAAAGTAAAAGTTAAGCAATCATTATGAAATTAACTTTTTTAAAAAACAAAGAAAAAATAACATATTCAACTCAACGCAAGTGAATCATTGGTAGATCACATTAAGTATGACACTTGCAAGTTTATGAACTTCTATGAATTTTATTTTACATTTCAACTTCATATACTTTTTGTTCGACTATAAATAGGTTTTGTTCAATCCCATAAAATTTGTTTCAGTTGAAAATTTGACTTTATAATAAATTTTATTAAGACATTCGAATTATAATTTATTTCAACTAAATATTTGAACATATAATAAAGTATTTTTGTTGAACACTTTTTATTTAAATTTTTTGGTGCATGTTCTCAGACACTCATTATCCGAGGAGGACTATAGGATTTGAACACGATAGGGACAACACTAACTTTACACAAAGTAAAGAAGCAGGTTTATCAGGGGAAAAAATTGTTATAAACATTTTATAAGAGATTATATAGATATATTTGACCTATATTAGAATAAATAATTTCTTTAACACATATATAACATTAGGCTATGAGCACTAGACGTGTCTTTTTCCCTTGGATTCCAAATGCTTTGAACATCCAAGGAAAGTTGCTTTCTTGGCTTTGTCTTTTCATCTTATTTATTTATTTATTTTCCTTTGTGCTTCTCCTTGTTTGTTTCCTTACCTTACTTATTCTCAATTCTCATTCTATTTAAATATGTTGAGAGGAGATTAGTACTTCAATAACCAATTTTGAGAGAATTAAATATATATTTTCACTATTTAATTTTTGTATGATATAATTTGATTTGACAGAAAATTAGAAAAAGAAAAAACGAAAGATCATTGAAATATGTCATTCAAAATAATTCTCATATATGTTAAATAATTTCATTTAGGCAAAAAAGAGAATTTAATAATCGAAAAGTGACATTTTTGGGGGAATATATTAAAAAAATGTCACACAAATTTGGACTTTTTAGTATGTAGTTTATAATTTAAAATACTCACTTCGTCTCATTTTAGTTATCATGTTACGATTTTTAAAAGTTAATTTGACTAATTTTTAAAGTTAAATTAAATTAAATTAATTTGGTATTTTAAAATAAAATTTTAGATATTCATAAACTATAAAAAAAAGTATTATTGATTGTAGTTTTTTTTCATATAAATATGATGAAAAAATATATCTTAAAATATTAGTTAAAAATCTACATAGCGTGTGACTCTAAAAATAAAAAATAGAACAACTAAAATGAAACGAAAAGAATATTGATTTGCAATTTTTTAAAAATAAGAAAATCTTACTATTTTAATAGGTGATTTTAACATTTTAATCTATGGATACTTATCTTTAAATTCTTATTCCAGCAAATTTTATGCAAATTAAATAAACCGACAGACAACTTTCATATAAGTTGGACAAAAATAAAAAAAAAATATGTTTCGTGGGAAGCTCTCTCTTTTGTTTTATTCACTTTTTTTTTCAAAATACATAATTTTTTCTTATTGCTTCTTCTTGTCTGGTTCCTTTGGGCTTCTTATTTCATTTTCATAGTACAAATACAGGCACCTTCCTCGAATATTAATTGATTTTGGTCCTTGACAATTTATATATTAAATTAGTTGACATGTGCAATTTTAGTCATTATTTGGATAACTTTTAGAATAACATTACAAATTTAGTTTATCCATATACGTAATTAGGTAGTGAAATGATTTATAGTTATGATGTAGTTATGAATATTTGAAAATGAAAGGATCTAAATTGCATATAATTAGTTAATTAAAACTTAAATCTATACTTGGTTAAATATTTGACATTTTCCAATTAATGGGTGATTAAAATTGTTATTGGCCCCCTTAAAAAGACATTGTTCACTTTACATCTAGCAATACTCTTTGATCTTTCTCTTTTCCCTATTATTTCCTTTTGACACACACAAATGCTATAGAACTAAGTCAATGCATTTAGAAAAAGACTTAGTCATTTCTTTTGAAAGAATTGGGTAAACCTAATCCCATGTAACAACTTCAAACTACGCCAAAAAATATAAACTGAACGAAGAAGGGACGAGATGAGGTAAATATACTGACAATCCTATCGCATCTGCTATATCAATATTTTTCTCAAGAGAATGAGAAAAAATATATTCGACCTCTAATGTTTCTAACGAAAATTCCTCTGTTACACCAACTCAATCATCATCGTTACTCATAAATTTATACTATCTGAAAATGTTTACAACTTTAAAGGTGGACTTTTAAGAAATGACTTTGGTAGGCCATACCTTACTTTACAGCTAACAAATAAAAGTGATAAAACCCTAAAAAGGCCCAAAAGGCAAGAAAAGGCTCCTACTAATCTACCCGGACCGGCCCACCTTTACGCCCTTTCTAGACCCAAAGTTTCCCACTTGTTTCCCAAAGCCCAATCGTCCAAAAAGCACATCAACTTTTCTTTTTGGTCTAAATTAATTAATAGGGAAAATTATACAATAGTTTAGGTGTGTTATATTAGGAAATTATAAGAAAATTTAACAAAGAATACAAGTGAAAATAAGTAATTAATTTGCCATGATAAATTAAATTACATTACTATAGTTTAAATACAAAAATTCATGATCATCATATATAGTTTAAATTTCTACTTGAAATTCTTGGTATTTCCTCAAAAAATAATGATATAATTAAAGGAGATAACATGTTTTATGTAATTAATTTGACTATTTAATAAACCAATGAAAATCACTCACAATTTTTTGGAAAAGAAATATTGGGTTGAAACAATGGAAGTCTTTATTATTCCTTTCGTCCAATTTTATTTGACCCCTATTGATTTGATACAAAGATTAAGAAGTAGTAAATAATGAGATATTTTACTATATTACACTTTGAATCAATAAATATAATATCTTGAAAATTGTAATAGGAAAATAACTATAATTAATGCTAAAAATAACTTAGGAATTAAGTGTAAAATTATCTTTTAATTTTATAGAATGGAAAAATATTGTTGAACATCCTAAAATAATATATGGACCAAGTAAAGTCGAGCAAAGGGATTATTAGTTGAGATATTCACTTGGAAAATGGTTTGTTCAAGAGTTAAAAGGGTTCGCTTCAATGTGTAATTTAAAATTACGATTTAAAAAATTAGATTTATTTAAAATGTATTTTAACATATAATTTAAATTTTTTAATGTTATATTTCCTAAATAAATATGAAAATTTCACAAATTATAAATTTAATTTTTGTTCTACTGAATGATCAAACGATAGGAAACAAAAGATATAACAAAAAATTATGTTTAATCACGTATCTTTACGTTTCAATATTTACGATAATAAATTTTAAAATACACTTAATTTTATATAAAAAAAATATTAGTCATTAAATTAATCCTTTCACATATTACAAAAAAATCTCTCCACACTCATCATAAATATTTTTTAACAAAATTTAGGTCATTGCCTTTGCTATTTTTTTTTTTTTGGGGGGGGGGGGGGATTTTCTTTGCTTTATATGAAATTATATTTGGCAGTTTTTTTTACCAAAAAATTTAGATTAAACAAAAATATTGTGATAAATTTTTGGATATGCATAAAGCCTTTTTTTCCTCCATGCATAAAGTAAATACCATCATAACATAACATGCATATGTATACTTACGACATCATGACATCTCACACATTTCCATGACAGCTCAATGTACCACACGGTCCACACTCCACTTCTCTCGCACATACAACTACCCTTCTCCCCCCACCCCACCTCTATATAAATTCTCACTACCCCTTTCTATTTTCGCACTCTATACCCAAATTCCATTTTCTAGAGACTTCTTAGAATATATCATCACACAATGGGAGAGGTAAGAACAAAACATGGTGATTTTAATGGTGTATTTGGTTTTATTGATTGATTTTGTTGATATGAAGTGTTTTTTGTTTTTGATTTGTAGAGCAAAAAATGGTAATTTTAATGATGTTTTTGGTTTTGGTGACTATTTTTGTTGATATTGCATGTTTTTTGTTTTTGATTTGTAGAGCGAAAAATGGTGATTTTCATGGCGTTTTTTTGTTTTTGGTGACTGAATTTTGTTGATATTGCGTGTTTTTTGTTTTTGATTTATAGAGCAAAAAATGGAGATTTTAATGGTCTTTTTGGTTTCGCTGACTGCTTTTCGTTTTTGATTTGTAGAGCAGAAAATGGCGATTTTGTTTTTGGTGACTGATTTTGTTGTTATAATTTGTTTTTTGATTTGTAGAAGAAGAGTAAGAAGAATGAAGGAGGAGAGAAGAAGAATAATGGAGAAGTAGTGGAGAAGAAGAAGGAAGGAGAAGGAAAAAAGAATGACGGAAACTTAACTGTGGTTTTGAAATCGGATTTTCATTGTGATGGCTGTGTTACGAAAGTTGTTAAAGCTATTCGAAGTGTTGGAGGTATACTATAATGGCCTATTCCTTTGAATTATTTGTTGTTCTTATTCTTCTGTTTGGTGATGCTCTGTTTCAATGATTTTGCCCTTTTTTTTTGCTTTAATTGAGCATAACTTGGACATGTTATTGTTGTTCTTCTTCTTTCTGCTAGTGCTGTGTTTCGATTTTTCTGTATTTTGCTTTTGTTATGTTATTGTTGTTCTTCTTCGTTTTTGGTAGTGCTTTGTTTCAATATTTCTGCATTTTGCTTTTAACTCAACAAAAACTTGCATGTTATTGTTATTGTTCTTCTATTTTGTAGTTTCGTGCTTCAATATTTCTGGATTTTGCTTTAATTGCACTAAAAATTGATACATTATTGTTGTTTTTCTTCTATTTGGTAATGCTTTGCTTCAATGTTTCTGCATTTTTGCTTTAATTGAACTAAAATCGGCATGCGTGTTATTGTTCTTCTTCTGCTGTTTAGTACTGCTGTGTTTACAATGTTTCTGTATTTTGCTTTAATTGAACAAAAAATTGTCAGTTGTGAATATTAATTGCTTGTTCTTCAGAGTGTACTCTCTGATTCAATTACTGACTGTGTGTTGAAATTCAATAAAGGTGTGGAGAAAGTCACATGCGATGCCGATTCGAAAAAGTTAACGGTAATCGGAAAAGTTGATCCGGTGATGTTAAGAGAAAAAGTTGAACAGAAAACACACAAGCATGTTGAACTTATCTCGCCGGTACCAAAAAAAGACGGCAAAGGAAAAGGAGATAACGCCGGTGCCGGAGATGAAAAGAAGAATCAAAACAAGGAAAAGGATTCAAAGGAGAACAAAGAAGAAAAAAAGAGTAAAGAGAAAGAGGTACTGTAAGAAATTACTGACAAATTGTTCCGTCGTTTTGCTCGTCCGTCTTCATTGTTATTCAGTTATTCTGATACTTTTTTTTGTCCTTATCTACGCATCTGGTGCATTTTAGCGTGTTCTGGTGTCTCATTCAACATTCAATTGTTCTTTTCAAATTTCCGGAAGATTCAAAACAAATAGAATTTTCTTCTGATTCATTTGTCTCCGGAATAAGCGGTAAAATCATGTGCACCAAAAATGTCACATGCGTATTTTTTACGGTCCTCCTTCCCTCCCTGTATTAACTGTTCATCATTTCAAAATCTGTAAAATTTTCGAATTTCAAATTATTGCTTGTTTCTAACGTTTATCAGTTATGGCGATGATTAATCAAAACTGACAAGTGACAATTACTGAATATTTGTTCAAACAGCCTCCCGTCACCACGGCGGTGTTGAAGGTGCATCTCCATTGTCAAGGATGTATCCAGAAGATCTACAAAATCGTCACCAAATTCAAAGGTTAGATTTGAACATCTACATTCCCGTCGTCGTTTCTTGTACTCTCGTTACTTTGTTGTATTGATGAATGGTGGTGATTGTGCAGGGTACAAGGAGATGAAAATTGACAAGCAGAAGGATTTGGTGACTGTGACAGGGTCAATGAACATGAAGGACTTGGCGGAGACGTTGAAGAAGCATTTGAAGAAGGAAGTTGAAATTGTGCCTCCGAAGAAGGAAAAGGAAGGTGGAGATAAGAAAGAGAAAGGCGGTGATGCTGGTGGTGAAAACGGAAAAGGTGGCAATGGCGGAGGCAAAGGGAAGGGCAAGGGCGGGGAAGGCAATGGCGACGGGAAGGGAAAGGTGAAGGATGAAGTAGGAGGCGGGGATGGCGGTTTTGGTGGTGGAGAGATGATGATAGGCAGTAATGGAATGCAGATGATGCAGCAACAAGTTCAATTCGGGTATCCATACCCGTATATGTACGGGCCGGTTTATCCAGCTGACCAGTTACAGAACCCGTATCCGGTATCAGTTCATGCCCCTCAGCTCTTTAGTGATGAGAATCCAAATGCTTGCAGTGTTATGTGATGATGAAAAAATGGAAAATAAAATCAACTCTTTTTGCTAGAAGGTTTAATGATAATTTTAGAGAAAATCAAAGCTAAAATTTGTAGATAATGAGAAGAGGGCCTGGTGATGATTATTAGTAGTACTAATATTATTAATCCTTAATATGTATGTAATTAGGTTCTGAAAATGGTTCAAAAGTGTTCTAAAATTAGATAATATGATTATTAGTAGCTTTTAAGATGGCCTTTCCACTGCTTAGTCCTAGTTTAATTCTGAACTTGTAGAATTATTTTTGTTGTTTCAAATTTTTGTATGTTAATTTAGTGAATGAAATCAAATCTACTTGAAGCCATCTTTCTTGTCATTAGTGTAAGCTGTTCATTAATGTATTTTCTTTTTGTACTGATTTTGTTATTTTCACTTGAGATGGGTTCATTGGACGCTTGTGAGACTATATTGAGTATTACGATCTTATTTATGAGAACCGAAATAGCTAGGGATAGGAAAGGTTCTTGTTGTTGAGGGTACTTTAGGAACAGATTTAGCGGAGGCAGGGTGGGTCTTCTAACTTAGAGGATTAGAGCACGTGGTTACAAGCACGTGGTTACAATGGTTGTTGGGGTTCGAAGCCCTCCTCGCCCACAACCGTCCCTAAAAGCTATGGAATTTGCGTGCGGATCTTTTGCCTAAATGAAGTGGCTGTGTCAAAACTTTTTATTATCATGAATGGGGAATCATTATATGTAGTATGTCCGATTGACGTTTTTTTTTTTGTTTCAAGGCAAGAAAAGCAGGGCAAGTATTAGTAGTATAACAAGAAAGTTATTCGATGAACAATCAAGAAATGATTCAACTAACAGTTTGAACCAACGAGAAATAGGAGAATGAAAGTCCTATAGATTCACAAAGATTGTGACTAAAAAATAAAAATAATATATCGAAATAGTTTTGATAATTCAATAATTTTATTATTTCAATTCAAAATTCTTAGTTACTTCGACTGGATGACCGGATGAGTCCTAGGTTGGTGGGGGTTAAAAAGGGAAAATTGTCAAAATTAGTACTACCTATACTTTTATTACTTTGTGAATAATGACGCAATTGAAAAAAGTAAGACACTCATGGTTAACTCTGAATATTCGTGTATGATTCTTCATGGATATATGATTGTAAATGGGTGTAGGGTTAATGAAATCTTAAGATGTGATTCAATTATTCCAACACAGGTGAAATGACTAAAGTTAAAAGTGTTTTTTAAAAAAAAAAAATGCATTTCCAAAAAGTACTTTAGTAGAGGAGTCATATAATTCTTTATATTTTTTTTAAAGCTTTGAGTAATTACCAAAAATTTTCTGATTAACGATGAATCTGAGACATTTAATTAACGATGAATTGACCTTTCCCTTTAAAAAAGAACACACTATTGTAATCACCGCTCATAATGACCAGGACATAGGTCTATTAACAGCTGCCGTATTATTTTAGAGTGTGATATTCTCTTTGTCTCATATTATTTGAATTTTTGAGGGTTTTTTTAAGGTTCAAAATATTTGAATTGTTCAAAGTTCAAAATGAATGGTTGTATCTTTTTTCATATTTGTCCTTTTATTTATTGAATTTTTATATTTTTTAAGATATAAATTATACATATTTGTGATTTTACAAAGGATAATAGTGAAAAGCATAATGTAAATTGTTTTTAAATATTTTTCTTAATATGTGTGTATTTGCTTCGCAAATTTAATTAAAATGAGATAGAGGGAGTAAAAAATTAAATAGGCTATTTAATGGGATTATTTAATTAAGCAAATTGAGAAATACTAATTAATTAAGAAAATGAAGCATGGATTTTGCCCCAATGCCTGCGGCGCAATTTTTATTTTTTTTTAAAAAAAGGGTTAAAAAGAGAGTGCAAAAATAAAATGTATGTGGCCAAACAGATAATGACATTGACTTTGGCTGAATGGCACCCAATTTTTCTTATATTCATTAATTTTTGGATTGAATAATTAGTACTATTATATTTTGGTTGAATATTTTACTACATTATATTTTATAAGTATTTTATTATTAAAGCTAATAAAGTGTGATAAGAAAATGAATGGCTATTTAAGGGTAAGCTTTAATTAACCAAATTGAGTAACTAATTATTCTAATAGCTTTGAATACGTCGATAACCCTTTTATATGGATATTAAAATTATGATTTGTCTCGATTAAACACATTTAATGTTATCTTATTCGTATTTTGAAAAAGGTCTTATGTGTATGCACATAAATTATAGTACCTCCTTTTTGAATTATACATCAACAACGTACATTATTAAGAAAATCATGCTTATGGTGAAGTAGATATTTACGTGGTGCAGTAAATGTATTTGTTCTTCTTTTAATCAAAAATCTCAAATTTAAATTTTTGATGTAAAAATAATTTTTAGCATGAAATATTTTTTCTTTACGATACAAATTTAAATTAATTAAACTTCAATACAGATACTAAATACTGAATAAAAAATTCCCCCAAAAAGTGGCCGCATAGACAAAGACAAGGGCATGGCCCCATGGAAAGTTTTGAAGGCAATTGACACTCTGTCTGTAGGGCTATATGTCACCCACTATGATATATATATATGTTATTTAATTTAATTTTATTAAATATTATTTTTTTAATATTAAATATATATAAATAAATTTTAAATTTTTACAAAACTAAATAAGTGAATATATGTATTTTATATGACAATTCGTGTGAGATATATTCGAACAGATTTGTGTTATGTCACATAAAAGTTATGTATTTACTTGTTCAATTTTATATAAATTTAACTATCTACTTAGTGCAATCCAGATATGTTCGAATATTATATTACTACGGTCAATAAACAGCCGTAAAGAGATTCTGAATGGCTTTAAGCTTACGATTTATTAACATTAATGAATATAATTAAATGAAGTGATATATTATAAATAATTAATTTATTTACATAATAAATACTTGAGAATTTTTTTTTTCAAAAAATTAAGAAATTATCGAGTATCAATAACCCGACCCTAAGGTTAAGTGTACCTCTTCTTTTTAATTTTAAACAACTCATCGCCGTACAACATACTCCACTAAAAGTACTTGTTTTTAATAAATTCAATTTGAAAAAAAAATTGCTTTTGTATTTACTATTTTTAACACTATCAATAATTTGTTGACAAAATTAATAATTCGTATCAAATTTTAAAATATTTTAAATATTTTTTTCTAAAATAAAATGTTTCAAGTTCCCAATTGATAAAAAAAAAAATGGTCAGTCTGAATTCAAATCAATGTACATTAGTACTACTTTATTTATTTACCAACTATAGCAATAATTATATATAGTAATAATTGATTGAAGACAAATAGTAAATGCAAAAGCAGTCTGAATTCAAATCAATGTACATTAGTACTATCCTGAAAGTCGTTTTTAACACCTGTGATAGATGGGAGGCATTTTTTAGTTTAATTAGCCAAGTGAAAGGGTGTTTTTAAGGCTGTTAATAGTTTAGGGATGAGACTAATAACTTGCATTTACATAATCCTTCTATTCGACTAACTGAACTTAAACACACTTGGATCTTTTAACATGAGCCAAAGTACTTTCCTAAATTCGTACCAAACTAAGCGGTGTTTTTAACATCAGTGGTAGATCGGGAGTCCTTTTTTAGTTCAGTTAGTCAAGTAGACAGTTTAAGGGATGAAACTAATAACTTGCGTCAAATTCAAAAGTGTTTTTAATGTTTCTCTCTTTATTTTATTTTTTGGTCCAATTATATACATGTCAAAAGTGCAAATTTTCGATTCGATTAGTCGAAAATTGACTTGTTTACAACGTCTTCGATGAGTTTTTTATCAAGTATCTCGTATTCAAGGATGTGAAATTATTTTTGTTAAGGAGCAATTTACTTTCTAAAGTAAATTTTTTTTTTATAAGATCCAAATTTAGTTGAATTTTGATATGATATCGAACATCGACTTAAAAATAAATTTAAAAAAAAGAGAAGAATGTATGAATGTACTAATACTCAGTTACGTTTAATAATTAAAGTTTCAATTTTGTAATTATAGCATTTAACTGTAAATTAAATGAAATTTGGTCAGCCTCGAAAAGAGTAGTGAGAATAATTATGTCTGCCTACGTAAAAAAATAAATCCTTTTTTATTAATCTTAAATAGGATATTTAATTCCTAATCTAGTTTTAAAACACTAATTATTTCCTTTTTATAATGAAAATAGTAATTAAATTTTCAGAAAATTAGAAGTTACATTAAGTTCTGTCAAAATTAATTTTAATACGTCTCTAAAACAAGTTATTCATTTTGTGATTTTAGAAATTGATAAGTTAATCATTTAAACTATATAACCTTCTTTACCTATTGCGTATTAACCTTACTAAGTTGTAAAAAAAAATGTGATTAACTTAACTATTTAATCTGGGTCTTAATTTGATCTCAACTAACAGTAAAAAAATTTTAATTTTGACAATGCATATCTTATACACCTAAGCTCATTTTTTCTGTGTCTCGTGAACACCAGATATAATATTCTCATGACGCATAAATTTTACAGATGTTTAGATAATCAATTTGTAATTCAGAATATTCGACTAACACTGTAATTAATGTATTTATATATACATCCTGAAAATTTGAGTGTATAAATACTAATTAATGCTAAGTTAAAAACTCTTTATTTTTTTTCGTTTTAATTTATATAACATACTTTTCTTTTTAGTTAATCTAAAAAAAGGATATATTTTTATATT
>JAABOM020000007.1:23729385-23750685 GCA_011800125.2 Solanum clarkiae
TTATAGTGTGTAAAAGTTCTTTACATTAACAAACTAAGCAATAGATAATTATAGGTATGATTTCTCAAAATGTGAGATGAATAATATAATCTTTAAAATAAAATAGGAATAGTTGTATTTAATTTTTGGTTACCCAATTATTGATAAAAGTTTATTTTACTTTTTGTAATATTCGTTAAAGTATATTTGATGTTAAATATGTGTTTTTGATCTCTTTGAAGTTGTATTACTGTCAAATATGAAGTAAATAGAAGTTTAATATAAAGAGAAAAGTATTAAAAATAGTGTGTAACTTAACACGAATTATTAGTTTTATCACCAAACTATTAATAGTGTTAAAAATGCCCTTGTAACAAGAATGAAATATACCTCTAAATTTTTATCAAGTTACGGAGTGTTTTAAACACTTATGATAATTAGGGGATAAATTCGAGTGTAGTTAATCAATTAGAAGGCTATTTTTAATAGTGGCAATAATTCGAGAATGAAATTAATAACTTGTGTCAAATTCAGTGATATTTTTAATAGTTTTCTCTAATATCAAATAAAAATTTTTATTCAATTTTTTTAAAAGAAAATGTGTGTGTGTCATCCTTGATGATGATAACAAACAATTGACTACTCGAGCATGTAAAATAGATTGATAAAGTTTCCAAAAAGATGTACAAGTAATTGATAGAAGACAAAATTGATATCAATTGAGTTGAGTAAAATTTTATTTTAGTCTTTATATATAGTACACATCAAAGTTGAAAAAATGTAGTTTCCACCACATTTTACAAATTCCATTATTGAAAATTGGGTACTATACAAAAGTTGATGTTGACTTAAGTGGAATACAATAGTTAGCCATCAAAGAGGACCTAGAATGAGTGAAGTACTTCCATAAGACACGCTACAATGTCTCATATTTGCTATAACTTGTTTATATTCGGATTCATGACATGTAATATCTATTAAAAAGAAAATGGAGCAACATCGAACATTTTATCTGAATTTAGTTGTCTGCTCAAAATATCAACCGACAAATGTATAATTTGGGATGACAATTGGACGGATTGGATCAAATTTGAACGGGTTATAATGAATAAAGACAACAAATGAGTCAAGGTCCAACCCAACTCAAATTTGATTGGGTCAAAATGGATTGAGTAATAGATTATACAGCGGGTCAAGCTTTTACTAAGTTTTACTTACTTTATTTGTTCTTTTTCAATTTTTTAGTATTTAATTAAATTATATTTTTCTTTATTTTAGCTATATAAAACATATCAAATTAAAAAAAATATTTTAAAATATCTTGATAAATTCTCTCTCAAGTCAATTCAGGTTAAATATCAACCCAATCTTAAATGAGATTGAGATAAATTGAGCTAATAAATGAACTGGTAAACTTTGATGGGTTAAGTGGGTTAAACAAGCTGAATTTGATTTTGCCACCTCTTTGTATAATATATGTATATGTGTGAAATCAAGTATAATTAATGTATAATATATGTATATCGACCAGCTGCTGGTAATATTTTTTTAGTAAACCACCAATTGTGTAACTTCCGTTTGTTTATATACTAGTAGTGGTGTGCCCGTGAATCTCACAGTACTCACATTATAGGTTGAATCTTTGGAATCACAATCAACGACATTATAGTAAAGGGTGCAAGTGATACAATCCAAGAACAACCCATAATAGCCAGATCAGGATAGTTCAAAAATAAGAGCAAAAATGTGTACACTAAAATAGCCAAATATCTTGGAAGTCCAGCAGAGAACATTGGGAAAAGATGCAATGTTGATAACACCGCTCAAGAATTTTTATGTGCCCATAAGTGAACTCCAGATGGGTCCAAAGCTGTAGAAGCCCACGTTACAAAACCACCATTACCAGGGAATGCAAATGACAATTCAGCACTAATCAAAGCTTCAGGTACACTCCAAACAAAAGGGAATATAAACAAATAGGTGGGGGGGGGGGGGGAATTTAACCCAGAGGCTACAATACTACTGAATGCATATTTGTACGCTAAGAAACGCTCGCTCACTCTTTTTTTCGTTGCCAAGAGGGTATATTTTACCATGACCAACAGCGAGGTCCCGAAAAACTAAATGGGTCTTCAAGCTAGATCCATCAGATACCATAAATGGCTGGCGAGAATTTAGAGATGTGTATTACTATGAGTTAAATACTATGTCCATGCATTATATATAATATTTGATTAAGACACAGAGACACCCTGCTCATACACAGATTTAATTAAAAAATTATACCAAATTAAACTTATAAACAAAGAAGAAGGAGATGAAGATAAACAGATATTTTTGGTTGAAGTGATTACGAACTACAAGGAAATAAATGATTTAAAGAAATTAAATATCAAGGTAAGATCGATTACTAAATAAAATTTGAATATAAGAACTTATGATTCTCAACCACTTTAGCAATAACTAAGCCACACTCATGGGTGTTGGGTGGTTGTAAAGCACTTTTATTTTCCTTATAAACTCATAAAGAGTCATGAACAGAAAAACATAACGGTCGGAGAGTAAGCAAATCCCAGAACAGCTTTTCAAGAATAAACTCGAAAAACAGAGAAATAAATGCTAAACCAAGTGCTACTAGGAACGTCAATCATAAAATACCACATGAATCATCTGTATCCATTGAATACTACTGGACACCTTAGAAACTAAGAGGAACCAAATTAGTTCCAATGATTCTCATCAGCATCTTTTTCTATTCATTTCTAACGACTGTTTGAAATGGGAAGAAGCTCCTATAGTTGGCTAAAATCATCAAAGCAACAATTTATAAACTATATTTTAAAAGACATGATATACCACCAAAAACAAGGAGAATAAGGTGCGAGGTTGGAACTAAAAATGATAGACAAATGTCACACTACATAATAGCACATTCATTTTGCAGTAACATACTCATACGTTAGATGTAGGATCAAATTGACCACGTAGAAAGTGCAGAACAATACAGTTTTAACCAAATTCAATTTTAAAGCAAAACATCAGCATACAAAGCAAAAGAACTTACATGCAAAAGCGAAGGCGATAATTAAAAAAGAGGCCAAAAGACCAAAAAAAGAGTGTGTTTTCCTTTCCCAACAAGGGTCATCTTGAATATGCAGCAACATCATAATCAGCACACCAAACAGTTTAGTAACTACTACTTTTGGTACCATCTTCATCATCCCACATCTAATCTCCTATTCTCAGCCAAAGTAACAAGAAACTCTACAGCAAGTTGCGTTAACTTTTCCCTAACTCCAAATTCTCAGCTAACTTCACCATATACACAAACACAACACCAATATTCCAAAAATTTCTCAACTACGGGGAGAAACAAGAAGTTATCTGGGATTGTCCTTGTCCATTAACTACTAAAACATTAACCGACCACACATCAATGTGAACTACAGAGCAGTATTGAGGACTATTAGATAAGTTAATTAAAGCAGTTCAATATTTCATTCATGATGTACAAAAGGTAACAACAGCTGAAAATATTAAATACCAACAACATCCTTAAAACAGCTAGTTAAGCTAGGACTTTTTGGGTCATTAAAAAAAAGAGTATACAAGCATGCAGCCGAGCACTGTGCTTGTTGAATGGAAGGGGAAACCCCTTCAATTCATAGAAGAGGAGGAACTATTTTTTTACTCTTAAATTGGAAATCCTCTGATTTCACCTCAGCACAAAGGAACCAAGCAGGAACTCTTTACGTCAAGGTTGTTCCCGACAACTCTCACATCACCTAATCCCTACATCGTTTAAATCACAGCAAGCGTAACTACAACAAACATCCTCAGTACATCTAATCTGACAAACTCCTAAGCAAGAAATCAGAAATCATGCAAGCCCTAAAAAACAGAACACCCTACAGAAATCATCAAAATCAAGAATCAAAAGAATACATTCTTTATATGGCAATATCAGATGCAACAAATTGTCAAACACACACAAAAAAATTTGAACAAATAAAATATTAGTATCAGGAAGTGTACCCAGATGAGCCAATGAAAACCAGAGTGCTGCGACAAAGATCAAATACGTCAGCGTATTTCTTTGTGATATAGCGCACAGCCAAAATCTGAGAGAGCCGATTTCTTTGAGGGGAAATATGGAGAGCTAACTACTCCTAAAGCATAAAGTAACCACAGACCAGGTTGAAATAAACATTCATGCTGAGCCCCATTAAATAGATCAAATGCAGGAGTTCAAGATGTTGAGCCTGAAGTACAAAAGGCAGCAGCAGCCCAAAATACTAAATATCGAAAATACCCCTAAAGCAGGTGGTCATGAGAAGGCTATTTTGGGCATTTAAAAACAGGGAAACCTCCAAAGCCTTGAAGTGCAAGCTCAATAAAGCAGGGAACAAGCAAAATTCCACGGATACCCCTAACTCCAGCTAACCAGGGAGCTCAACTCTCCCTTGTATATAAGAAGTAATAGTGCAGGGCTGCTTCGTTTGTGTATAAGGGCTGTGCTCAGGTTTGTGATGAGTAATGGGCCCAAGTTGAATCACATTTCATGATAATCTATGCATGATTTCATCAAAAAATTTATTGTTTGCAATAATCATTACAAATCTACAATACAAACTCTAGAAGTAGTATATGTATTAAGAAATCTACTAAATACCTATAAATATTTGATTGGGAACCCAGTTGTAGAACCGCCACACTTCAAATTCTGGATCTACCTTTGCTTGGATACATGTTGTCTCATTCTAGTTACCCAAAGTTATTAGCTTCTAAACTACTTCTACTCAAGTTGTGACACCTGAAGTCAACAAAAGAGTGCAAAACAAAGGAATATAGTGAAAAAGTTGACATACATAAAATGAAAGTATAGACGACGGATGAACAGAACCTATCGGTTTTTTAGTTGCACGAAGGATACTCGTTTTGAAGGGATTTAAGAATGCAAAATGTGTAGATTACACAGTCCAATTCATCACTAATATCACCTTATAATGAGCAATTCTTAGACAGTCTCTTTAAAGAAGCTGTGATATGAGAAAAATTCCCAACGCTACTAATAGTAGCATGTATAGGAGCTGGAATATGAATATGCTCCTCCTGCTTCTAACTCATAACGCTCCAGATGATGTAAAGAGAGTGATTTCGGAAAGGATTTAAAACAACTGATTCGATATTGAAGCTAGTGCACAGTTCTCCTCCATACAAGAAAAAACATCTATTTACTATACCAAATTAATGGCAATGTGTCCGTACGTTGGACTCGCTTAGAAAGTTAACGAATCTGGAGATAAAAATAAAGAATGATAAATTTTACGAGTCAACTACATATTGAGTGAGATAAGATGGAATTCACTTTTTGTACCTTGTGGGCGTGCGAGAGGAGGACCAACACACTTATGTTAGTGGAAGCTAGGGCGAGAAGTATCATTTTCGTTGTCATCCAGAATAAGTTTCACTCCATTGCTCTTAAGGCTGTTAACTATAGCCCAAACTTTTGTGCGATTCTTGAAACCTTTCTTCTCAACTTCCTTATTTACATTGACGTGGATCCCGTTTCCTTGCCCCTGATCAAGACCCTCCACTTTGAGACGCATTGCCAACACTTCTCCTACAATTGCTGCAGCTTTTGCATTGCAAGTTCTACCACACTCCAGTGACTGTTTCACTGAATGTTCTACCGTTGATGATGTTGCTACTATTCGTCCATTGTTTCTGTCTACCACATTTGCAGTGATGTACTTCAACGATATGAACAATCTCAACACATACCTCTTCAACAACGTCATATTTCAAAAATCCAATCTGTTGAAAAAAAAAAAAAGGAACTTCTGTTAGCGAGAGCATTTATTTAGCACCTCTAGCAAAAACATCACTGAAATCATTTCAAATGTAAACTAACAAAAATAAAAAAACGGAACAGTCAATCAAACAAACATACACACACGAAAAAGTCGTAGTAGACATCACAAAACTAAAGAAAATCGAAGCAACTAAAAACTACTGCAACAATGAAAAAACTGTGACGTTCATGAAGAAGTCAAAGTTCTGCTTAAAAAAAGACAAGCAATAACAGGGGACTGCCAAAAAAAAAGGGGCAAAAAAGACTAGCCGGAGTTTAAATCCCTCCGGCTAGATCTGAATGAGTAACAGATAGATCTAACAAATCCGGCTTATTAGAGATGAAGAAAACAAACTAAGTAGACAAAAATATGGTAAAGAAAAGGGGTTGGGGGAGATCTGTGTTACTGGAACGATGACAAGGTAGATTGTTGTGGTGGTTCGCTGTCTGCAATTTCTGACAGCAGCTGGTATGCTCTGATGGACCTCACGAATACAGCGATGGTTTGGTTGGCTGATGTTGTTGGAGAAAACGGAGCAATGGAGCATCTGGTTAAGGTGGTTTTGAGTTGCTGGATTCTGACAACAATGGTGGTTTATTTGGGTGATTTGGATTGGAGAAGAACGGAAAATGGGGTCGTTTGGAGTTTGGTTTCACACGAACGGTTGGTGGTGTGGTTTGTGCGGTGGTCTGCTTCACCGTGATAGTAGTGTTCGCTGGAGTTCGTGGCTGTGCGAGACTCCGAGGTGGTTGTGTGGTGGTGGATTTGGAGGTCTGGGGTTTTGGATGGCTGTTCGAAGGTGGTTGTTTGGCTGTGGGTAGTGGACTGACGGTGATTGTTAGAAATTCTTTACGATTTTGTCAAGAAAACAACAACATACCTAGTGTAATCCCACAAGTGGGGTTTGGAGAGGGTAAAATGTACTCAAACCTTACCACTACCTCGTAGAGATAGAGAGGTTGTTTCCGAAAGAGCCTCATAAAAAAGGCAAAAGAGAAAATAATAATGATAATAATAACAACAAGAAGCAAAGCAAACAAGTTTTGTCTTCCCTAGAAGTGCTGAAATACACTGAAATGGCATTACATCATCCCACTTAACAAGGAGAAAAGTGCTCTACATTCAGATGACCGCATCTTTCTGAAAAAAAAGAAACAAACAGCATGACTGCCTTCAGACTACACTTCCAATTGTAGATCATATGATATACTAGTCGAAGAACTAAACATTGTATCTCCAAGATAATGTACTCAAAATCCATAGATACACAATCAGTGACCAACCACCGGAACCTTCAGAAGCAACTAAGCAACATAATGAACAAAAATAAGATTGCAGAACATTACTTGCAATTATCAACTTATGGATGGCATTAGATGTTTCTTGGAATAGGGGAGGCAAGCTCGTGAATGCGGTCAGACAATTATATCAAAAATTTCCTCCCTAATCTAAAAATAATATCAAAAGATTCGCTAACTGCTAGTCTGCAACGATTCCTAGGAGTATGTTATTAAGCTCTAAATCTCCTATGTACTTTGGGAGCTATTGCACAAGATCGGGTTTACCCAGTACACACCTTTGCTACATTAACATTATAGAACATCACCAGAAGAATGATTACTATAAAAATTACTCAAATGCAGATTGATAGTAGAAGTTTGAGCCATTTAGCTGAGATATAAGAGCTCATACCTTTGAACCATCAAAGTTTTCAGAAATTTATCAATTTGCATCCTAATTTTGGTGTCATAATTTATTTATCTTTGGAACCTAGACAAATCTGCAGCCACTATGGGTAAACCTGCTCATTTACAATAGTTCGCAAACCAAACAACAGTAAATTGCACTAAGCAGCTCGGTCCAATAAGCGGAAATCACTCATAATCAGATGCATTCTACATTCACAAGACGATATAGAGCTGTTTCAGCTCATCACAACGAAGAATACACAAGTAATACATCTATAACATACAAAACTATAACAAATACGAATCGTGAAGTGTTTGAACAAAAAGCTACAAGTAAATTGGTTTAGACGTACCAGTTTAGAGCAATTAGAAGAAAACAAAGACTCAGAAACGAATGCATGTAGCAATTATGTAAACAGAATCTAACCACAGATGGATCTGAAAAGATCGACTCTAACAAGAATAGGGTTTCGGAATGCTCAACAGAAATCCATCATTAGAATGCTTCGCCGGAATTGACAAGACACGACGGTTCCGGTGGCTGTGGTAGCAGCGAAAAGTAGATTGCTTCGCCGGTGCGGTAGAAGGTGAAGCGGCTATGTATTTCGCCGGTGAGGGGAGAGAGGAGAGGGAAAGAGACAGAGGGTGGCTTTGGTTGATGTTATCTTTGATAAAAATAAATAATTTTTTTAAAATTCAATTTTTTTAAAAAAATGATACGTAGTATTTGGGTTTTAGATTTGAATTTATTTTAAAAAGTCGAAGAAATATTTAAACTGAACTAACAAATTATATTCATATATTTTATAATCATACAAATATAATAATTATTTATAAGAAAATTATTAAAGATTTTATATACCTTTTCATCAAATTTTATTTTTTAATCTACTTGTGAAAGTATAAATGTTCTTAGTGATTTTATGTATATGAATGTTTATAACAATTCTTGGTGGGATTAAAAATGTCATTATTTTTTTGCTTCTAGACTGAAATGGTGAATTTTAAAACTTTCTCATAGTAAATTTAGTAATTGGAAGTTCTATAGTATCAATCGTTCTAACTATTTTTCATTTTTGAATGAATTGTTTTCACTTTTTCCCCCATTTTGAACTTATTGTTGCTTTTAATTTTTGTGTATCTTCAATAAATGAATAAACGAACTAAATCAAATCGAAATCGATAACAACAAAATCGATAAATGTATATTATAATTGGTTTAGTTTGGTTTTTGAGAATTTTAAAATCAATTAAATTAGTTTGATTTTGATTTTTAACAAATAACTGACCCAAAATTGACCCATAAATACCCTTAACTATAGCTATTGGATATCTTTTATTGATATAATGTCACGTTATACGATCCACGCTCTGTAATTTTAGTTGCTTGTCAAAAAAACAAATATGTTTACATAAATTATGCTTACAAATTTAAGAAGATTACATTTATCACTGCTACCAACACCACAATTAGATATTACTTTATTATCATTATAATTTTTTTATATGAAAAGACTACCAAGTCAGACAACAATATCACATCTACTAAATCTCTATATACTTTAAAATAATTACAAGCTAGTTACATAATGATTCGTTTCGCATCTCCTTTATCGCTCGAATTCTCTTTCTTTTATTTCGCACTCTCCCCCCTCTGCTCTATTCCCCTCTTTTTGTATGTAAATACAAATATACTGATAAAATTAATAAGAGATATATTGAATGAAATTGGCATGATTTTGAATACAGCCATATGTATATACAATTTCACAAAACTCATATACATTTTAAAATGCAAATATATTAGAGAGAGATTAATATACTCTAGATTCATTCGAATTATACTTAAATATATTATACTTAAAATAAATTATATTATATTATATTTAATTTAATCTATATATTTATGATATATGCATTTATTCAAAGAATAAAAAATGTTATAAATCGTAATTTGATAAATTATTGTATTCGAACTTGATTGCGATCTAAACTATTAGAATTTGTGTTATTTTTGTTAGAGCAGGTCATGGGCCAATGGACCCCAAACAAAGTAAAATTAGGTCAGCCCCAAAACCCCAAAAACCAACAAAATCAAAACCCACCTTGTTGCCAACCTTGAACAAAGGATCACCGTCCAATTTTATCTTTGCCCTCCATCGAACCGTCCACGTGTCCCTACACATACTATATTATCTTTACCTCCAACTTTCTCTCAACCCCTCTTTCAAAAAAACCCTCGTTCCTCTCTTCCAACAATTTCTCCAAATCCGTAGAGTTTTCGATTTCAAAGGTATGTTTTCCTGATTTGGTTTTCGATTTCCTATTTTTGCGATTTTTTTCTGATTTTTTGAGGTATAATTCGTGTTAGATGGTGTCGGATGCGGCGAAGAAGAGAGATGCACAGAAGAAGGCGGCAGCTGCTGCTAGAAGAGGAGGGAAAGGTGGTGCAGCGTCTAAATCGGCGGCGGCAGCGTCTAAATCGGCGACGGAAAGTAACGGGGTTGATAATTTGACGAATGGAGTAGGGAGTCTACAGATATCTGATCGGACGTGTACGGGTGTTTTGTGTTCGCATCCGCTTTCGAGGGATATTCGGGTCAGTTTTTGTGTTTTTTAGATCTGATTTTTCGTCGTATTCAGTGGGTTTAGATTCGTTATTTTATCTGTTTTTTGTTCGTAACAACTTGTCGAGGTTTCGTTTTTTTGCTTTTTTGATTGGTTAGATTTAAGATATTTGATGTTGTTTATGGTTTTGTAGCTGGTTGAATATTGTATTGCTGCTGAAAATTTGAGTGGACAAGCATATTTCCTAAATGAAATGCTGAACTTTAAGGAAAAAAGGCTTATTCTTGATTAGTTGTTTTAAGCTATTTTATACTCCATATGACAATAAATTATGCGTCCGTAACTGGGGTCGGTTATATGTTTCTGCGATATCTATTTTGCTCTATTTGGACACATTTCATTCCATTTCTGGACATATTTAGCTACCGAATTACAACAGCATACCAAGTGTAATCCAACTTGTGGGGTCATGTCTGTTTCCAGTAGATCCTCAACTCAAAACCAATGTAATCAAAGCATGATAGGAAGAAAAAACCGACTTGCAAAATAGCACAATAAACAAAACAAATGAAACAACATTTAATAGAATAGCACGATAAACAGAACAAGTGAAGCAACATTTAATAGTGAAACTTAGAAGAATAAGATACTACGCGTGTACTAACTAATACTATAACATTTGGCTCCCTAATGGATTTAGCTATATTTTTCTTATATTGAATCGTGTCAGTTTGCGTGTATGCATAAGGGAATTCAAGTGTTATTATGCTTTTTGTCTTTTTGTTGTCTCAAATTTTGTATTATACGTGGTCACAAAATTTGGTGATATTTCTTAGGTTCCAACCATGTTTTTATTAAGAAGGTGCATATTTGCTGTTGAGAGGAGTGCGTATTTATGATAGTACTTTACTTGTTATGAAGGGTATTAAGTCATAAAAGAAGTTGGATATTTGGAAGCGGAACCTTTGGGTTCTGCCTTTTATTTGGAGTATCATTGTTTTGATTTGGTTTCTTTTGTGATATAGATAGAATCTTTATCAGTCACTTTCCACGGACATGAACTCATAGTTGATTCTGAACTGGAGCTCAACTATGGCAGGTAAGACTTGTAATTTTCATGTAGTTCTGCATACCTTGGCTAAATTGATTTTCAAGTTCTGACATCATATATTCAGACGTTATGGATTGTTGGGATTGAATGGCTGTGGTAAGTCTACTCTTCTTACCGCGATAGGGTTGCGGGAAGTTCCCATCCCGGAGCACATGGATATTTTTCATCTTTCACGGGAGATTGAAGCCTCTGACATGACCTCTCTTGAGGCCGTCATTAATTGTGATGAAGAGAGGTTGCAATTGGAGAAAGAAGCTGAAGCTTTGGCTGGGCAGGTGTGATGCTGTTAATATTCAATTAATGTTCCTTGGTCTTGGTTTTCCTTCGGATAATATGATTAGTTTCATCTTTATTATAGGATGATGGTGGTGGAGAGCAACTTGATCGGATCTATGAGCGTTTAGAAGCTATGGATGCAGCCACTGCTGAGAAACGTGCTGCCGAAATCTTGTTTGGGCTTGGATTTGATAAGAAAATGCAAGCAAAGAAAACACGTGATTTTTCTGGTGGCTGGAGGATGAGGATTGCTCTTGCACGTGCCCTCTTTATGAATCCAACAATTTTGTTGCTTGATGAGCCGACAAACCATCTTGGTAGTTTTCTCTTACCATTTTCTAGTTCTAGTGGAATAGATCTTTCAGAAATTATTAAGTTTTGCTCGTGCTCGATTTATATGGATGATGTGTAGTCTTACACGTTGAGTTGTCAATTATATAGTTGTCCTATATTGAATATAGAGGGCACTCAAAGTGGCTCATAAAGGTCTTGCGTTGCTACACCATTGTCTGTTTTAGTTTGATTTGTAGATTATTTTTTCACAATCAATTAGAACTATTCTTTCGTCCTCCATCCTCACACACGACATCCAAAGTGTGAACCACATAATCGGGTTCCATGTGTGTGGAAATTGCATAACATGCTATATTGGCTATAGGAGGGCACAAAAAGGGGTATATAAAGATCTTGGGACATTTCAGATTTCCTTGAGATCTTGGTTTAAATACTTGGTTTCTTTTTGCAGTACACACATAAAAATACTGGCTGAAACCTCTATGCATCATTGCAGTCTGATTTCAGCTGCTCTCCGGGCTTTTTTTTTTTTGCTTCCTTTTACATTGATTTATTGGGTTTTGAGATGAGGGTTCACAGGAAACAACCTCTCTACTTCTAGCAGGTAGTGGTAAGGTCTGCGTACATTCTAGTGTTGTTGTTGTATTATTGTAAGAAATTCTTCTTAGTTGAAAAGGGGAAGTCTTCTTACCTTAGAACTGATGGAAAATATCTGTTTACCCCTTGAGTTCTTCAACACTCTTCATTCATGTGTCTTTTAGAGTTGACAGGTGTAATTCTTCTTGAATGCAGACCTAGAGGCCTGTGTGTGGTTAGAAGAATCCTTGAAGAAGTTCGAGCGTATTTTGGTTGTCATTTCACACTCGCAGGATTTTCTCAATGGTGTCTGTACCAATATCATCCACATGCAAAACAAGAAGTTGAAACTCTATACTGGTAACTACGATCAATATGTACAAACCCGTTCAGAGCTGGAAGAGAACCAGATGAAACAGTACAAGTGGGAGCAGGAGCAGATTGCTGCAATGAAGGAATACATTGCTCGCTTTGGGCACGGTTCGGCCAAATTAGCCCGTCAAGCACAGAGTAAAGAAAAGACATTGGCTAAGATGGAGCGCGGTGGGCTTACTGAGAAGGTGGGGAGGGACAGTGTCCTGGTTTTCCGGTTTACTGATGTCGGCAAACTTCCTCCACCAGTTTTACAGTTTTCCGAAGTTTCTTTTGGCTATACACCTGATAACCTCATCTACAAGAACCTTGATTTTGGTGTAGATCTGGACTCCAGGATAGCACTTGTGGGGCCTAATGGAGCTGGAAAAAGCACACTGCTTAAGCTGATGATAGGGGATCTAATGCCCACTGATGGCATGGTTAAGCGGCATAATCACCTAAAAATTGCACAGTACCACCAGCACTTGGCTGAGAAGCTAGACATGGACTTGTCAGCTCTTATGTACATGATGAAAGAGTACCCTGGGAATGAGGAGGAGAGGATGAGGGCAGCAATTGGGAGGTTTGGACTCACAGGTAAAGCCCAAGTTATGCCTATGAAGAACTTGTCAGATGGTCAACGTAGTCGGGTGATTTTTGCGTGGTTGGCTTTTAGGCAACCTCACATGCTGCTGTTGGATGAGCCAACCAACCATTTAGATATTGAGACAATCGACTCACTTGCAGATGCATTAAATGCATGGGATGGTGGGATGGTTCTAGTGAGTCATGACTTTAGGCTCATAAACCAGGTGGCCCATGAGATATGGGTATGTGAAAATCAGGCTGTGACACGGTGGGAGGGTGGCATCATGGACTTCAAGAAACACTTGAAGAAGAGGGCTGGATTGGGCGATTAAAGTACAGATACAATGTGTTATATTAGGAAGCGCGATGCTATCACTGTTTCCTCTTGGTGGTTTAGCGCCAAGGTGCAATGGTGAAAACATCAGCAGGCCCCATCACGGTAGCTGAGGGGAGATAGTGAAGTTTTCTTGATAACCACCAAGACCTAAGTAATGGTAGCTATAAGACCACGTCTGGTGCTAGAGAGAGAGGAAGTGATCGAACCATGGTCACTGACCGTTTGAACTCTGTTTATTGTTCGGGCTCAGTCCACTATTTTTGTTATCCATTTTACTCTAATTACATGTTCCCCCTAGGTTTTGGAGAGCATACATTACAAGCTTATTCCTTATGTTATTTCTATTCTATATTATTGTTATAATGTACTTCAGATTTTGGGATTCTGAAAGCTATTATGGATTTTTTAATATCATTTTCAGTTCAGCAAAGCAGGTTGTTATTTCATTATCTAGTTCATAACATGGAACATTTAGCTCTTTAATTATTTTGTAGACTTGAAATAGGGCTAATATTGCAGATATTAAATATATTGATACTTATGGGTTTTGAGTCGAGGGTTTTAGGAAACAGCCTCTCTACTTTTTTGAGGTAGCGGTAAGGTCTGCGTACAATCTACCCTCCCCACACCCCACGTGTGGGATTTACTGGGTATGTTGTTGTTGTTGTTGTTGTTGAGGTAAGTGCTCCAACTACTTAGCTACAACATTTGGGCCTTTAGCTTCTTATCTTTCATATTGGGCTTTTTTGGGCACTTCCATTTGGGCCTTAATGATCTGCATAGCATGGTTAACAAACTAATATGTCCAACATAAAGGGGTGATCTCCGAGAACGACTCTGAAGGTGGTTGGTCTTGAACTTTTTATCTTAATCCATTGGCAAATTTTCAAGTTTAACAAATTTTGATTTGTTTCACCTTGAAATGTTGCCTATAACTAGGGTCAATAGTTTAATACTAGTCACTTTCAAGGTCATCGACGTAATTTCACTAAAAGGAAGAAAGAAAATCCAAGGATATGATTGATGGTCAAATAAAGAGGAATGAGAATTAGGAGGTTGTAAGTCCAAATTTCAATCAAAATAAAAATATCAAGTGATTATTTCCCACCACCTAAATCTTGATGAACAGAGTTAGATAGCCGTAAGTGCAGGGGTAGAGCCACCTTAGAGGAACTAGTGTTGGGGGGAAACCACTTTGTCACTACTTGATTAGAAATTTTTAATGTACATATAATAGACATACAACATACAAACAAAGTACCTTTTTACATCATTTTATTTGTCGTCCTTATTAAAAATAAATAGATAGATCAAAATAGTTATCATTTCAAAATATCAAAATATAATTAATTACTCCTTGTTTACACCTTTACCCTTAGTCATAAATATGGAGAGATACTAATGTCGGGTAAAAGAGAAATTAT
Organism: Solanum clarkiae; assembly: GCA_011800125.2. Classification (NCBI taxonomy): domain Eukaryota; kingdom Viridiplantae; phylum Streptophyta; class Magnoliopsida; order Solanales; family Solanaceae; genus Solanum; species Solanum clarkiae. Next base: position 23,744,436 of record JAABOM020000007.1, read on the forward strand.
TGTATTGAAAAGGAGTAATAAATAAGATTAGTTAAAATTATTTATATCTTTCATCAATAAAAAATTTGTAAATTTAAAATTCTGACTTCACCGCCTTTTCTCATTTGGGTCACACACAAGTATAATTACACCTATAACTCCAATGATATTTTACTACTAAATGACAATTGAGTACTTGGATGTTGAAAGAAGACAACCTATGATGAAATCTAGTCATTTCCTAATTGATAGACAAGTGAACTCTCTATTAATAAAAAAAAAAAAATAGACTTCACAAGTATGAAGGGGACCAAAAACATAAGTGGGATCCCCACACATTATGATATTTGTACCTATAGTATTAAGAAAGCTCCCCCTATAAGGAATTTCTCCATTGGTGAAGAGCAAAAATAACTATCTTTTAGGATTCCTATTTAAAGAATAGCCAAGGTTTAGTAACTTTTAAAATTTAGTCACCTCATGATTAAAATCAAAACTAGGGGACTAAAGTTAAAAATTGCAAGTGTGAAGCTTCAACCCCAAAGTATAAAGTTGGGCATTGAAAATACATGTTTGCTATGTGTATTTTATAATGAAAGGAATATTCAAATATGCCCATTGAACCTTATAACAAAGTGGCTCACACATGCTACTCATTAATAGTAGGTGATGAATGTGCTCCAACCATTACTTTTTGGATTATACATCTTGTTTGAACCACCTCTTCCTCGTCATTGGTCATCCAACCACCACCTCTATCTCTATCAAGTAATCTCATCTTCTTCGAACCACCCCAAGTCATGAAATCACAATTGCAACACTCTAGTGTGTGAATGAGAAGTGTGCAAGTGTATTTATGGTGCTTCAAAAAAAAAAGATTTAAATATATTCTTAAATTTGACAAATGACTCGCTATTAAACAAGGAGAGAGAAAATGATTGGTACACAATAAAGAGTTTAATCAATACTACCTAGCAAAAGATGATACTAACTAAACAATAGACAAGATTCCGTTAGTGAATAATGACATATCAATCGCGAAATATTCAAAACCAATTATTTATGAGTGGCACATGTATTAGGTTCAAATGACCCTAATCAAATGCATTTTACATAAATAAGAGAGTTCTTAATTACCCTCTTTTCTCCTTTTCACTAGGCAACAACAAAACAATAATAACTTACCCAGTAAAATTCTGCAAGTGAGGTTTGAAAAGGATAGAATATACCTAGACCTTATCACTATCTGTTTTTGGAAGACCCTCAATGCAAATTTTTCACTAAGTGCTTACACAAAAACAAAAGTATATTCAAAATTTAAAAAATAATAAAAACAAGATGAAGTAAATCACCCAGTAAAAGAAAGTAAATATCTTCCTTCAAATAGTATAACAACATATATATAAAAAATTATGTACATGTAATATTGCATGGAACAACTCACCATGGTTAGAGCCTTGGAAGGAAAAAAACTATATATTATTTATTAACCAAAAGGGATGATCAATGATTATCCCTCTCTAAAGGTCAAAAAAAAAAAAATGGAGCTTCGATCTACTCCTTAGTGAAAAATCATAATACGTTCTGATTAGGGTTTTTTACCATGTGCTACAACACTTAAACTTTAGAATATATAATTTAGGACAATACGATCAAAGCAACTTCGAGTACTCTTAGCTTATAGAGAGACTCGATAAGATAACTTAATCGATGTTTCAAGAAATCGATAGGTGGCAAATTAAGCTATTTTTTTTAACAACTTTTCAACATACTTGATTGTTCATGAACCAAAATAATTCTTTCAAATTCACTTGGTCTGCATGGGACTGTAAGTGCACCATCATGATCAAATCCATACTCCTCAGCAGCTTGTTCCAATAGTTTCAAGAATGAAGGATGTGTTAAACATTTCAATGGCACAACAAATCTCTTCAATTCACCCTCATCAACAGCAATAACTGCAAAATGTCCTTCTTTAACGTCCTCGGGCACGTTACTCGAGGAGTTACTTTGCTCTGGTTGGATATGCTGATGCTGACTATCGAATTCAGATGCCAATTTCCTCACCATTGAAAGAGTACTCCTTTGTAATTTCTCCACCACAATTTTCAAATTCACTATTTTGTTCATCTTTCTTCCCATTGTGATAATTAAGACAAATAAAATTATCCCTTTTCTTTTTCTTTTGACTCTCTAGGATTTTGTTTACTTGGTCTTTTTAATTTTTGTAGGGTTTTCTAATTTTGTGTGCTTTTCTAAGTATGTTATACCTAGCTTATATAGTGTTGGAGTGAGAAGTCACAGTTTAGAGATAACATGTAAGGTATGGCTTACGTTGGGCTAGTTAGCAATAATTGTTCAAATATATTTTTACATTCATGTGATATTGTCCGTTTTTAAGTTAGTATGATTTTTTCTTTAGTCCTTATACTAGTACGATTATTCAATATATTATAAGTGGTAATTCTTTTTCGAAGGATCCCGGACTTAGATAATTCAACTTTAGTCCTTTTATACTTTTCGTGTTATATGTACTTACTTTGTTTGTACGTACCCAACAACCTACTGGTTACAGAATTGAGCTGAAAATCATGAGGTTGCATATTCAAATTCCAATAAAGTCAAAATGATATTTTTTTCAGTTTCTTTTTAGTTGTCATAGTTCTTTTTTCAAGAGTCAAACAATATGAATGATGACTAACATTTTAAAATATATTTAAAATCTTATTAATATGAAAAAATTGCAACTTTTAATACTTTTTGTATAATTTTTGATATCTTATTTTGTATATAAAATATCAAATCAATGTAATTGAATTTAACTTTGAAGGTTAGTCGATAAATTGACAATAAAAAAGCGCAATATGAAAACTATAAATGAGAGAGTAGTACTAAATGATTCTTTCCACCCATCTAAGTCTTGATGGACAAAATATTCTGCACCTTTATTAGTCGAAGATATCACATTTTTGATAAATTCAATCGGGGTGCACCAAAATTTACATTTAATTTTTCATAAATTTTATCGAATTTCAGCTTTAAGTCTAGATAAAAGAAAAATATAACTGGTCACGATATTTTTCCATCTTCCTCTTTTCGATTTTGACTCTCCCACTTCAGTCGTTGCTTTTCTTTCTGTTACTTCGAAAGTAGCTGCTTCAGCTTCAGCCACTCGAATTTTCGATATTTCTTTTTATTTCTCATCAAGCGAATGACATCTTCTTCTGAAAATCCTAGCTATTCTTAGCATGATATTGGGAAATCTCATTGGAACATGGGAATTCGAGGTCTCATGAACTACTAAATTCTAAGAGAAGACCATGCTACCAGTCCTCGCCGGCTTGATTATCGAATAGGATTGAATCTAAGATGAATGCTTGGTTTACGTTATGGAAGAAAGACATGTATATGTGATATTAGACCGTCCAAGTAATTAGGATGAACAAAACTATTCAATATTAGTAAAGATAGTAACACATTTTTTGTTAATGTATTTGAGGTGCGCGTATGCTGAACTAAACACCATGTTTAGAAAAAAGGCATAGTTGAGAGATAAGGTCTAAAAAGTGTACCAAGTTGGACGGATTTTTGTTGTAAATATAGGGAGACCAAAGCATGTGAATGAATTTTCATTTAACCTATGAAATGTCCCTTTTAAACAAGTCACCATATACAAAATTGAAACCATATGTAGGTCCTATGGCTTTTTCGTTGTTTCTCATTCAGTGTTCGATATTTATATTAGATCCCGATTATATTTGGATTCATGCTGTATAAGGTCCTATTTGAAGGAAATCACTCCCTATTAAAGATTTTTCCATTTCTAATGCTCGAACCCGAGACCTTTGATTAAGGGAGGAGCAACCTCATCTATTGCACCATATCCTTTGATGATGGTCCTATGTTATATTATAATACATGAATTTCCAATTATATATTGAAAAATTTTGAAACTATTTTTTTTTTAATTTCCCTTATTTGGCCTTTTTCCACTTCACGACCAAATCTTTTTTTGTTTCTTAATTGGTTCATTTTCTTAAATATTAATCATTATCTATGACACTTGGTGGAGATTTACCTTAATAAGGTATTATCCAAAAAGTTTAGAGAAATATGGCTCTCACTCTACTTTCATTTTCTTCTTGTATTATGATTAGAATAGTATATAGTTAGGTTGAACAAATCGATTGCTTGAAATTGTGGGATTCTTAAAACTTATATGTGTGTTGTAATGCTTACAAAAAATAGAATAGTTGTAATGTATGCATACGATAGAAAAACATTTTTTGAAAATAATAAAACGTGAATATGTATTTAAATGCAAAGTGATACTATATTCGATGAAATCTTACAAATGAAACTAAGGAAGGATAAAGTATTATACGGCGATCTTGACCACTACCTTGTGTGGGTAACGAAGTTGTTTTCGAAAGATCATTAGCTTGAGTGTAGCAAATTTAAGTATAGAGAAGAAGAAAATGATGTAGAAAATATAGCAGCTAACACGGTGAACCAATAAAATAATGTGAGAATCGAAGTACAACAAATAATTGACGATATGAGATATCAAAAGTAAAACATTATAATCATATTACAAAATGAAGCTGGTGCATGCGAACCTGCGATCACCTAAGATATAAGATATCAAAAACCAAATAATATATGAATATGCCAATAGGACGATCGATACAATGCTCTAAACTATCACCAAAGCCAATTACATGAATGAACTCGTATCAAGACAACTCTTAATTATTACCTACTAACTTTCACTTTTAACGAAGTAAAACCTTAAAAGATGAACACTTGCAAATTTAATTAAATCACAAATAAATTGAATTATGATAATAGGCTGACATTGTCACTTTATACGACTTTATTATAAGCTTGTGTTCAATGGAAATAAATGAAGCTTAGATCAAATTAATTATTTATAAACACCCTAAAAGGATTCATGCACCTTAATTTATGTATTTCAATTCTAATTTGCCTTCTTACTATAATGTCCAAATACACTATTTGAATAATCAAATTTGCACAAGGCATTTGTACAAGTTTTGGACTTAAGATAGCTAGCTTTTCCCTAGCTAGACACCATATGGTTCATTGAAACCATCTTATTCTAATAAGGAAATACAATAATGTCACATGACACAAATTTCTTTTTCTAGATTATATCGTTACAAAATTTTAGATTAAACAAAGTTGATTAGTTGTATTTTAAAAAGTAAAAATTTTTGTATCAGTTAAGTTCATGAATTGAAGATAAATAAGTTTAAACTGATGATATCCATCATAAGGTAAACTATCGCTTCTCAAATTATATATATAAATTGGCAATTGGAACTCTATCACAATTCCATTATAGGATTTTTTATTCTCACGTCTCAAAATATTTACCGTCCTTACTAAAAATACATCTTTTTATATTTTCATATTTAGAATCTACTTCATTAGCATTGTAAGTTATTTCATCTCATGAATCATAATGTTTTCTTTTGTTGTATGAACTTTGGGACATATTGGGTCTGCAAAATTCAGTGTGAATCATTGATTAAAAAACAGTGTTTTTTTAAAAAAAAATAAAAAATTGGGCCTTTATTAATGATAAATATAGAAAATTCTTAATACTATAAGTAAAGTAAGGGATACCATTTATCTTATCAATTTTAATGAGGTAACGAATATCTACTCATTAACAATCATAATAAAAATTAAAAACTAGAAAAAAACTTGATATTCTATAATTATCATAAAATAAACAGAAAAAGTACTAGATAAAAGTATAAAATCTATGCAAAAATTATTTGAGCAAGAGAACATTTTGAAAATAGTAGATGAATTATGAATAGATTATCTAGCATATATCACATGTATAAAACATTGTGCTAAACAGTAAACTATCACCACACAAGCAATACATGTTATTTCATCTCATGAATCATAATGTTTTTTTTTGTTGTATAAATTTTGGGACATATTGGGTCAGCAGAAATCAGTATAAATTATTGATTATAAAATAGTGCGGTGTGTTTTTTGTTTAAATTTGGGATTTTATTAATAATAGAAATAAAAAAATTCTTAATATATAGGATAAGTAAAGCAAAGCGCTATAGTTTATCTTACCAATTTTAATGAAGTAATGAATATATACTAATTAACAAATATGAAAAAAAAATAAAAAAGTGATAAAACTAGACATTCTATAATTATCATAAAGTTTATACTGCACTATATGATGATAATACAAATGAAGTTAAAATTCTGACTT
>JAABOM020000007.1:23750785-23764921 GCA_011800125.2 Solanum clarkiae
GCAACTTTATTACTATGTAGTAAAAGTGAATTATATATGTAATATATATAGATATATTAGAATGTAATATGCTAGTTTTGGTTAAAGCAAAAATCTTCAAAAAGAATTACGCATGCAATATAGATGTATTACACTATATATAAAAGTAATTTTACTTATAATATAGATATATTATAAGTGTCTTAAAATATAAAAAATTTACATTATATATTAAAAGTAAGTTATACATGTAATATAATATAGATGTAGATATTGTTCTTAACATAACATTGTTATAAGTAGGACTAAAACTACAAACACTATTAATCATGAATTGGTAAAATGTAGCATAACAATAATCAAAATGCAAATAATTAAAAGGGTAGGGCTTTAAAACATACTCATGATGGCGCTTATCCTAACCCATCAGTAGTCTATTGACGATAGTTAAGCAAACGCGGAATAGAAGTAGATAAGTAGAGAAAGGTATAGTTAAGCTCATTCCGTAAAATAAGTGTTACTTTAGCTCATTTCACATTCATTAAGAAAAGTAAAAGCTTATTCTCAAAGAGCAACTTTTAATTTATTATGAGCCCAAATAATAGATTCAATAAATTCTTGCCAATAACCACGTCCGCTAAATAGAAACATTAAACTAAAAGCTCAGACAAAATGAGCACCTAGGGAAAAAAGACCATAAACAGATAATGAAGAACCATAAAACTGAATTACCTGGGATGCTTGTACCCATAAGAAATCGCGGAGTTCCAAAAACAAAAGCCCCTTAGCGCCCCGAGCCATTCAGAAAAATAACAAATAGAAGGTATAGTTTTTTGGTCTTTGAATTCTTAATTAAGGTGAGACTTATTTTCGAACTTCTTTTTTTGGTTGAAATAACACTTATTTTTTGGAATAGAAGGAGTACTAATTATTACTAATTATATGAAACAACAACATAACCAGTGTGGTCATATAAAAAGTAAAATTTTCAAGAATCAAATAAACTTTGATTTTCGACTAACCCATAGTTACCTTAAATTACGTCATTTAATAGGACTTGATGATGTAAATTAATCAACCAAAAGAGTGATGCAGGAGTGGCATCATAATGCATGTAATATATACACATATAAAGATGGACATGAAGTTCAAATTGACACCACGTAAGGCTCATTTCTATCAGACTTGAACAAATAAACCTGGAACCTCTAGCTAAGCGAGAAGCAAACCTATATAACAACATCACAGCACTTAGTGATTTGTTGTGAAGAGCATTTGCACAGCATGGTCCTAGATGCCCATATTTGTGGCTTGTCTCACAACAATGTACAAACAATGCTCAACAATGACAATTGCAAAATGAAGCATGTCAAAAAAGATGTTGCTGGAACACCTAAAAATGTCACCAGGCACGAGCCAAATCCTTCAAAATGCATGATTTTCGAGCATCGGACTTTTGGAAAGTCTAAACAACATAGCTTAAAAGTAGTATATATCAACCTAGTGAGAAGAATCTGTTCTATAACTGAGATAGAGCCATGGCACGCCAAATAAATTCGCGATAAATCATAAAACTGAGTTAAACTTTGGAAGATAAGACTCAGGACAGAGTGAAGGAAAAGCGAAACATCAGGTGGCCTGTCTTCATAGTTTACATAAGGAAAAAGCCTAGAAATGCCATAGACAATTCAAATTATACAGGTTCTGTCAAACATCGCTCTATGACACAAACCTAGTGAATGCAGCAGCCAGTCACTACCATGAACCCTCAGCAGCAACAGTTGGATTCTGGAAAGCAGAGAAGTTCCAAAAAGTCTTCAATTAGTATGGCTGAGAACCCCCTCTGCGATTTTTGCAATCACTAAGTACAAGAAACATCAGAAAGAAATCATAAACAAAGTGCAGATAAATCTCACAATCCTATCATTAGAAACCAAGCCAACAACCTTACCGTTATTATTTTTCCCTTTTTCCAGATGAAGTATAAACAAGAAACAAACCTTGAGTCAACCACCATAGCATGGAGCAAATCTAGGAAGCAAATGCTATGTACTTTGAAGATCAAGTATGAGCTCTTCTGCTTCAACTAGAGCACACTAAACCTGTCTTATTGTTCATATCTTTGTTGCACGGACTCTCCTAAAACTTAATGGTAGTAGGGATGAATAACAACTTAGAGAAACACCAACTATGAAAATGCAAATACTTTAAATGAGGAGTTGGTTTGTTAGAAAATGAGATTTTTCTAGATAGTCTTTAGTTTAATAGTTCTCCTTTTATTATTTTGTTTAGTTTGTAAGGAAATGGTAGTCCTTGTTTTATGGAATATGTCTCGTAAGAAAGTATAATAGTGGTTGGATAGGTATGGTCCTCTACTAACTTTTGTTGTTGTATGTAGATTTATGCGTGTATGCCTTTTAATATGAAATGTATGAAGAAAAGCTTCTCCTGAACCTTATTTTTCCTGTAGAGTTCCAAATACTAAAAGTGTATCAAAGCCTTCTTTTTGAGGGATCTGTGAAGGCAAAAAGATAAGATTTTCTGCATATCAAAAGAAAAAAATTTGCTCATAAAAAAATGTAAGGTTTTCTTCGACTCTTCTTGGGTGAAAGAGCTAAGCAGCAGTAATATGGCATCGGGCATCCAACAGCTTCTTGGGTGCAGAAACTCCAATATTTTGAGGAGAAAATTATCACATATAGGTGATAAAGATGAAGGCTTATCTCAAAGCTCTTAGTCTATGGGAATGGAAAGTGAAGCTGATCCTCCTCAACTTGGACCAAATCCAATTGTTGCACAAATGAAGATTTATGAACATGCTAAATCAAGGAAACTAAAGGCTCTCATGTGTTTGCATTCAGAACTTTCAGATGTCAATTTCACAAGATTAATGGCTTGTGAAACACCTAAAGAAGCATGGGAGAAGCTAATAGAGGAGTTCAATAGAAGTGACAGAGTGAAGACTTCCAAACTCTCAACTCTCAAAAGAGAATTTGAGATGTTAAGGATGAAAGAAGGAGATATTGTGAAAGAGTACTCGGCCAGACTTCCGGAGATTGTAAACAAAATAAGCCTGCTAGGTGAAACCTTTTAAGTTTCAAATGTGATGGAGAAGATGCTGATAAGCTTACAAACAAGGTTCCAGTCCAAGATTTCAGAGATAGAGGAATATTGTGATCTAAAGAACTTATCAGTAACAGAATTGATAAGAAAGTTGCAAGCCCAAGAACAAAGATCAAGTATAAGAAATTAAGAACTAGCAGAAGTGGCATTTCAAGCAAAGCATAACGGCAAGCAGCCTGTGAAGGACAATAGAAGGATGAAAGGAGATAAAGAAGCCAAGGGCAAAACATGGAAGGAATCTTCAAAGAAAGGAATTCCACCTTGCAACCATTGTAAAAGAACCAATCATCAAGAAAAGGATTGTTTGTTGAAAGGAAAGACATCGATTCAATGCAGATTTTGTAGAAGAACGGGTCATATTGAGAAAAATTGTATGGTCAAGCAGAATCAACCACATCAACACCATTTGCAGCAAGCAAATTTTACAGAAGAATCGGAAAAGGAAGATTTGTTTATGACTTCTCATGAAGAAAATCCAATCAACAAATCCACATGGTTCATGGTATGTGGGCCTATAAGTCATAAGTCACACAATTAGCTCATGTCTCACATACTTGACAAGTCAATTAAAGCTAAGTTAGGATGGGAAATGGTGAAACAGTTGATGGATATGGAAAAGGTGCAGTTGCCTTTTATACTAAACAAGGTACATAGTTTATACATGATATGTTATATGTTCCCTGTTTAGCATGTAACCTGTTATCTGTTGCTCAAATGATGTCTAAAGGTTATTCCTTACTTTTTTAAAGACAAAAAAAATATTTGACTTTTGGCTCTGAAGACAAATTGATTGTTAAAGTAGAAATGGTGAATTAAATCTTTCTTTTAGACGGAAATTTTGATAGTTCAAATTTTCAAGTACAGATGAGTCATAGTTGTGGCACAAAAAATATGGGCATTTTATTTAGAGAATGGTAAATTTTTCCATTTACATGTTCACAGGTATACTACATCAATGTAGTCCCCCTTCCAAAACATATTACAATTAACAGACTCTATCTGTGCTTTATGTCACAAACAGTCTAAAACATCAAATAAATCTTCTGCCTGAACTAGAATTTCCTACTTACACCAAAAGTAATAAAGATCCAAGCAATTCATTTTAAAGATCTGTAAATTGTTTTTCTTGCCCATGAAACACCTTTGGTTCCTTTCTTTCCAGTTTTTTCTACCATATGCAAGCTGGGACAATCTTCCATCTCTCCTCCTTTGTTGTAGTATTGCCCACATTGATCCAACAATTTAGGAGTTGTGCTATGTTTCTTGGCTTCACCCAAGTGATCTTACTAAGATTGTTGAACATTCTCCATAACTGATCTGCCCATTTCCAATGCAAAAAAAGATGGCTGACTGTCTCTGCCTGTTCCTCACATAAGTAGCACCTTGAGCCAACTGGAACTTCCTCTTTGCTCATATTTTCTTGTGTCAACGCCACTTCCTTTGCTAGTAACTATGTGAAGCAGTTTACGTTGTATGGGATTTTAGTTCTCTAGATCATCTTCCATGGCCAGAAGTCCAGAACTCCATCCGATCATCTGAGTGATCGAGGTCTTTGTAAGCTGCTTTGACACTGAAAACCCCTTCGTTGCCAATCTTCCAAACATTATCCTCACCACCAGTCAGATTGCTGAACTGTGCCATTATGTCATGGAAAGCCTCTATATTCCCCATCTCCCAATCATTTAAGTTTCTCCTAAGTTGTAAATTCCACCCCTGTCCTGACCACATTTCAGACACTGTTGCATTTGGTTGGAGACTTAGTGCATACAAATCTGGGAATAATTGTTTCAGGGATCTTTGGGCTATCCATTTGTCCTCCTAGAATAACACCTTCATACCATTACCCACCTGGAATCTGATTATAGAAAGTAGCATAGGCCAAAGATTTCTCACTGATCTCCAAATACCACACCTATATGGTGTAGTCACCATCTTTGTCATCCACCTGCTCTCCATTCCATATTTTGCCCTAACCACCTCCTTCCATAGCATATCCTCTCCTATCATAAATTTCCAGAGCCATTTTAGCATGAGGCTTTTGTTTTATCATTTCATGTTCCTGACCCCCTTTCCCCCTTCTTTCTTATTTTTTATGACCTCTTCCCACTTGATTAACTGGATCTTCTTTTTATCTTCATTTCCTTGCCATAAGAAGTTTCCTCTCAAAGCATCTATCCTCTTTATGACATTATACGGTACATTTTAACTATGCGATTTTAAAGTCTATGTATGTAAAGGGCTTGACTAAGGATTTTCTTGAGATTGACTGTCTAAAGAAGTTTGTGAGTCATTTCAAATGGGTAAGTTATACAGGAAAGCATTTCCTAAAAGCAGTACCTGGAGGACAATGGAAAAACTTGAACTAATTCACATTGATGTGTGGGGACCTGTGCAGACATCATCTCTGGGCCAAATTAAATATTTTGTACTCTTTATGATGACTTTCCAAGGATGAACTGGGTGTATTTTCTGAGTAACAAATCTCAAGTATTTTCAGTTTTCAAGAAATTTAGAGTCTTTTGCTGAAAGACAGTGATTGTAAGAAGAAGTATTTTAGGTCGGACAATAATGGTGAATACACTTCAAATGAGTTCAATAAATATTTTGAAGATATGGGGATTGATCACAAGCTGACAGTACACAAGCTATTCAGTGGAACAAAATGGAGTCTCAGAGAGCAAGAACAGGACTGTAGTTGAAATGGCTAAATATTTGTTGCTTGAAAAGAAACTCCAGCAAAGTTTTTGGGCAAAAGCTGTTTATACTTCAGAGTATATTTGTTAAATAGGTTGCCAACTAAAGTTATGGATGGAAAAACTCTAATTGAGGCATGGAGTGTAATGAGAACATCAGGCAAGCACTTAACAAATCTTTGGTTCGATATGCTATTCTCATGTTCCTTCGGTCAAAAGAAGTAAACTTGAACCGAAAGGTGAATTATAGATCTTTATACGTTATTCATCACAAACCAAGGGTTATAAAGTTCTCAACTTGCAAACAAAAACTACTTACATCCGTAGAGATATAGTAGTGGATGAACATGCTAATTCGAACTGGGATAAGGAGAAAAGTGAGAAAGAAAATGCAGGTTTTCAGAACTTGAATCTGTTGCCCGTAACACAATCATTTGGCTCTGAAAGTATGGAAGAAGATGAAGAATCAAGGGGAATCCTCACTTGATTCGCCAACTTCGAAAACAAGGTCCTTCTCTGAGATATATAAAAGATGCAATGTTGCAATCTCGGAACCAAATAGCTATCAAGAAGCATCAAGACATGAAGTTTATATTGAAGGTATGAAGAAGGAGATTGGTATGATAGAGAAGAATGACACTTGGAAGCTAGTTGATAAACCCAAAGACATAAATGTAATAGGGGTTAAGTGGGTTTATAGCACCATACTTAATCCAGATAGATCAGTTTATAAAACAGAGCAAGGTTCTCCGTCAAAAAGGAAAAAAAAAAACTTTGTCAAACAAAAACAAAGCAAGGCTTGTTGTGAAAGGTTACAAGTTGCAGGTTTGGATTATGGAGACACATTTGCACCTGTTGCACACGACCTTATACAATAAGGCTTCTATTTGCTTTGGCAGCTCAATCAACTTGGAAGTTATATCATCTGGATGTGAAATCGGCATTCTTAAATAGACTATTGCAGGAGCAGATTTGTGTTGATCAACCAGAAGGTTTTCAAGTCGCAAAATGGAGGATAAAGTCTACAGACTACATAAGCCAATGTATGGATTAAGGCAGGCTCCTCGAGTATGGTACAGTACGATTGATGATCATCTTATTCATTGTGACTTCAAGAGAAGTAAAAATGAAGCCACTTTATATGTGAATAAACCTAAAGGAAGAGATTTTCTTTTGGTGTACTCTATGTTGATGATCTTCTGTTAACAGGAAGCATTGAGCTCTGGTGAATCAGTTCAAGCAAGATACGGAGACCAAATTTGAAATGTCAGAGCTGGGTGACATGACTTACTTTCTGGGAATGAGATTCATCAAGATACAGATGGAATATTCATTTCTCAGAGAAAATATGCATGAGATATTCTTAAAAGATTCAAGACTTATTGACCCTGCTAGTTCACAAGGAAAAGATTCTAAAGTTCGAAGGAGGTGATAGGGCTGATTCAGCAGTTTATATAAGTTTGACAGGTGGTTTGCTGCATTTGACAGCAACCAGACCTGATCTCATGTATGCAGTAAGTTTTCTGTCAAGGTTTATGCATGCTCCAAGTCAAGTTCATCTTGGCTTGAGATACATCATGGGAACTGTAGACTATGGTATTTGGCATGGAAGAGCAAGAGTAATCGATGGGTTATAAAGATAGCTATTGGGCAGGAAGTGTCAATTATTTATTGGGCAGGAAGCATCGATGATATGAAAAGAACTTTTGAATACGCTTTTGCACTTGGTTTAGGCAAGTTCTCATGGAATTCAAAGAAGCCAGAGGTGGTAGCTCAATCTTCTGCAGGAGCAGAATACATCGCCGCTCTTGATACAACTAATCAAGCTCTATGGTTAAGAAAGATTCTACGTGATCTGGAGCAAAATGACACTGAAGCAACTGTCACTAAGTTTGACAACAAGTCAGCAATATCTATGGCCAAAAATCCAATGCAACATGGTCGTAGCAAGCATATAAATGTGAAGATACAGGCTATCAGGCAAGCAGAGAAAGATGGTGAAGTTGACCTTTTCCATTGCAGCTCAGATCAGCAGATTGCAGACATCATGACCAAGGCTCTTCCTAAGGGGAAATTTGAGGTTCTAAGGGATAAGCTGGGAGTAGCCAAGAAAATCTTGAGGAGTGTTAGAAAATGAGATTTTTCTAGATAGTCTTTAGTTTAACAGTTCTCTTTTGAATATTTTGTTTCGTTTGTAAAGGAGTGGTAGTCCGTGTTTTATGGAATGTCTTGTAAGAAAGTTTAATAGTGGTTGGACAGCTATAGTCCTCTACTAACTTTTGAAAAGCTTATTGTAGATATGTGTGTGTATGCCTTTTGTCATTAGAATGTCTTGATCAACCACAGCCTTTGATACTCAACAGCTCACTGCAATAATGTAAGGCAGCTTAATTGTCACTAAATATCGAGCTGCCTTAAATATTGCAGCGAACCTAGTCTTTCATGAGCTAACAGAACATATTGAAATAGAGTGTCACATAGTTCAAAAGAAGCTGTAAACAAAGATAGTAAGCCCGTCATATGTTGCTACGTGTTTTCAATTAGCAGACATTTTTACAAAGGCTTAGGGAAAAGATCAATTTGTGACATTGCACAACAAGTTGGGATTTCATGATATTCACTCTCCAACGTGAGGGGAAGTGTTGAGAAATACATATCTTGTATATTTATTTTCCATCTTAGTAGATCAAATCCCATTAGTTCAGGATTAACTCATTTACCTACGGAAAATGCACAAATAAAGGCTGCCTCCTCCCACATGGCATTAGCTTTCAGGCCATTCCTATTTCCTGTAGTCCACCTCGCCTAAAGGATATTGAAGGGAATGAGCTATAACATGTAAGACATTTAATGTAAGAGGGAAAGGCATTTGGATATCAGCGGAACTTCTAGATCCATTTTCACATAAGGGAAAAGGACATACCGAAAGGGAGAAATGTGCAAACAAAAGAATCAAAAAATATGAATGTGGTGAGGGTAATATCACAAGGCATTTGCTTTCACATCTCAAGGAAATATCAAACTTGTAGATCTCTTCACAATAGAAACTTGTCCTTTAGGGACAAAAACCATTGGAAGGAATGTGGTGAACATGTAAGACATTTCAATATAAGAGAAAGAGGCATGCCAATAGGCTTGATATCAGCGAAGCTGCTTTTGTACAACAACGGCCATTCCCTCCCTACTATAAGTCTAAAAAGAAGTTCACAAAAGTTGTATATATCTAAGTTCAAAGTGAATAAGTAAATGTTAGTACTAAAGAAGTACAAATATGTAATACCTGTTGATAGTCTACAGGAGACGCGGCCATTGAGGCCACTCATAGGAAAACAATTTGTAGTGTTGGGTCTTCCTCCAAGCTTCTCCAAAATCATAAACAAGTTCTGCAGTATGCGTTTTCACGTCATAAGAGATAACCTTTCCTCTTATTTGCAAATACAAGATGTCTGGAAAAGCAGGATGAAAAACCATGTTCCGAACCTCCACACTAAGAGCACTGCCTCCCCCAAGTCCAAAATTCTCTGAATATTTCTGAAATAAAGTAGCAACATCTACAACATACTTCCAAATCCATACTGCATTGTCTTGACTAGGAAAATGGCTGAGTCGCCAACAAGTAATGGTGTTCAAATGATTCATTGCAAAACAGAGTTCCCCACCTGATAAACCAAGACAACAACTATTGAGATAGGACCCTGTCCTCTGTTCAGGTAATTCCAAAGCCCAAAAACGCTTTTCTACACTATCAAAAACAGTTATCTTTTGTCCAGTATTATCAAGCCAGAAGAATACTCCATCGATTGCACCAGCGGACGACGACGAAATATTATCCCTAGAAGGGAACAACGGAAAAGGTACATCTTCATTTAGCTTATTAACAATCCACACATTAGTATCTGAAGTGAAACTTTCAACTGTTAATTTGTACCGGATTCCACACAAATGAGTCGGAGGTGTTGCATAACGAACTACAGTAAACGAGACAGAGTCAACCTCATCTACTTTACAAGTAAATCCAACATATGGATCCTTCATACGAATTCGAGTTTTAGGGAGATCCAAACGTTGCCTTGTGGCAGGATTATAAACATAATAAACCCTCTGCCTGGTTCTAAGCTTATTGCAGAGTACAAAACCATAGGAAGAAGCAACAACATACACTCTCTCGCCAATGAAACTGATTGATTTATCCAAACTAGTGTCGGTTAAAACTGAAGATTCCTTAGACGAGAAGAAGAAACGACTTTGCAAACGTTTCTCTACACAAAAGAAACCGATTTGATAGGGTTCAGGCCACTGGAGCCGACAACGGTAAATTTCAGCAATGTACTTTCGCCAACTCTTTGATATGCATCTAAACCTTGCCAGCGATTTCAAAGGCAAACGATTCAGTATATTGATTATAATTTCCTCAGAAAAGAACAATTTGCGTTGACGATGTTTCATTCTAATACTACTGGTAAATTGCAATACTATCCCAACAAAGATATGACCCTTAAAAGAATGAAAATGTAGATCAATACCAACAAGATGTCATGACCGCTTAGGCACCTATGGATTTGAATTTCCGTCCTCTGGTGGAGGCGAAACCGGTCCCATATACAAGGGAAGGAGTAGACCAGCTATGTATACCTCTCTCCAAGGTGGAGCAGCTGATTCTCGCTCACTTAGGAGGAAGAGGGGAAGCTCTTGGAGCTAGTCAAAGAAGAGCGAGACTGATGTTGAGGTAGCACTTGCCATGGGAAGAGAGCTCTCACCTTGACGGGAGGATAGGAAGGACGAAAATCCAGAACAAGTGCAGCTTTCGAGTGTGTTTCACCACTCCTTGTCACGGCTCAAAAGGGTTTTAAGGTTGCTTGCAATTGTTTAGAACTTGAAGCCGCTCTGCCTAGGTCACTGGAAATTGTAGAGAAGATGTTTCAATTGGACAAAGAATCACCTGCTTTTTGGAAAGAAAAAAGAGATGTGATTTATTAAAGACTCCATTCAGACTTCAACTTAATCAGACGTCTTCGACTTCCAAGCATAATTAGCACGAACTCTGATTAGTCAAACTAGAAATATCAAACCCTAATGGGAAAATGAAGAAGTGGAACCCTCCATTTCAATGTTAATACATTCTCTTTTTCACAACATTAATTAATTTTTCTTCACATTAATCGAGTAAAAATAAATATGGAAATATATAATTAATTATATCTTGATTTCTAACTAAAACGGGCCTAAGGGTGTGTTAACTTTTAATTTTTAGTTGGTGTCGTGGATTCGCAGCACCATTGAACCTACACTTTGCTAGACCATATCGCATAGAGAGAAAGCTTAGAAATTGTGGAATAGTATCTGGGATTGCTTTGCAATCATGAACGGTCCCCAAATGCATCAATTGAAGGCTGAATTGCCAGATGTATGCAAAAGGGTATGACTATAGTTGAATATTACGGTAAGCTGACAAAGTTGTGGGAGGAATTGGCACTTGCAATTGCCATGTGAAGGTGAGATTTTGTTCACACCTTGCATTACCTGTGATACTACCAAATAGCCAAGTCAATCTTCATTAGCAGGTGGAATGCCAATAATCTATAGGTTTCAAATAAAGTACACCTAGGGTTGTTTTTTTTTGGTCCGAAAGAAAGTAACTACATTTAACTATTAAACATCATCACAGGGAACATCATCGCGCCAGCTACACGGTTGTATAGCATGAGAAATCATAATCAGCACGAATAGAAGGAAAACTCTGGCCCCCTACTTGGGGCATTACAAGCAGGGCACGAACAAAAAGACTGGTTCCTACTTCGTCTACTTCAAATAGATCAAGCAAAATGAAGGGGAACTATTACAAATCATAATATTACCCCCACTCATGCTGCTTCATCTGTACTTGGCCAAAACAATCTGCCAACATTTTTCGTTCCCCGCAATCACGAATGACATTAGCATAATACAAGCTATCATCGATTAGCATGTTAATGACTTCTTGAGCATCTAGAGATATGTTAAGGGGAGTGAAACCATGGCTCTGTGCTAGCCTTAAGCCTTGCAACAAGGCCTCTAAATCATCATTTAGAGTCGTTCATAATTAGTAAGTGTACAAAGAATCTAAGTATCCAAACAACCTTGGACTTATGAAAAAAAAAACACAATGCCACCATTTACCGCATCACCAATACCACCAATGCAATATGGTGATTATGAAAAAGGTACTGGTTGCGAATAAACCATGAGAAATTCTAGTTGACGTTTTATATTATACACATTAGTTGAAGTATGTAAATCTCACAAGTGGATATTCACCGTATTAGTAGTAAGCTCAACTTATTATGTAGTACAAAATCAACCACAGCCTTTGATACTGGTACTTCCTCCGCAATCAATCTTCACTTGGTCTACCAGCTTCTCCTCTCTAACTATTTTAATTTTACACATTTTATTACTTGTTACATTAACCTTTAATTTTATTAACTGCAATCATGTTAACTTTTATTGCAGTTTGAACTCATTTACCTACAGAAAATGCACACTTAAGGCTGCCTACGGCCTACCACAAGGCATTAGCTTTCAGGCTCTAGTCACTAACACTAAGGCAATATACAAAACTTCTACTTCTCATTAACAACTGAAATCTGTCCTTTATCCATGTTTAACTTCAAGGTAGATAGAAAACTAAATAAGTAAACATTAGTAATACCTGCTACAGAAGACTCGGCCATTTAGGCCACCCATAGGAGAACAATTTGTAGTTCTTTGTCTTTCGCCAAGCTTCTCCAAAACCATACATCAAGTTCTGCAGTAGGGTACTTTCTCCGATTCTCCGATATGCATTTAAACCTTGCAACCGATAGATTTCCTCATAAACAAACAATTTGCAACGAATTTCGGATAAACTTCATCCTTAATCAGAGATCATTGGAGTTTCAAAGCATAATTTGCGCGAATTTGTATTATCAAACGCATGAGAGTATGAGAAATGGAATCCGCCATGAAGAACCAAAAAAGCAAAAAGCTCGCCTTAAAAATCCAGCAAGCTAGTTTTCAGCTTTTTTTTTTGTAGAGAGAAATTAATTGATTTTGTTTTTGTATCAATAAATTACTCAACTTACTACTCAACCAATTTTAGTCTGGAAAATTACAATGAAATTTATTTAATTTTGTTTTGCATCTGTAAGTTATTCGACTTGTAATTTTTATTTTATAAAATTAATCGACCAAATTTGACATTAACAAAATGAAAAAAGGACTATATTTGTCCTTTTTACTCTCCAAAAAAAAGGTTCTATTATTTTTTTGGAAAGTAGAAGAGCAAATATAAGTGTCCTATATAGGGACATAGGATTTAATAGTCCAAAACATAAAATATGTATCCAAAATTGAACGATAAAAATATTAATGAAGAATAAATATAACTTTTTTTTCCTTTTTTCTACTAATTTAATATAGTATTTATATACTTTAAATTTCTCATTATACAATTGCTTTTAACGGTTCAAGTTAACATGAGAAAGATTTATGTAACGGAACAATAAATTAATGCACAAAACATTCTACTTGTTTCTTCTTGAAAATATCCTTTAATAACAATTGTTGTATCAAACCATTTAAAAGTCATTCTCGAACTCTTCAAAATATCCCTTTTAAAAATATTTCTGTATGAGTGTCAATTACATAATTGCTCGAACTCTTCAAAAAGATATATCCAAATGCATGTCGGTCCTCCAAAATTAGGGATTTTCGGAGTATCAAACACCAAAAGCGATAATATTTTTGAAGAATCCAAGCAACACAGCTTAAAAGTAGGTAAAAGGGGCATACTTCTGTCATAAACTAAGCAAATATATCAAGCAGGCGAAACGAAAATGTGTTCTATAACTGAGATAAAGCCATGGCATGCCAAATAACTTTGGAAAATAACAATCTCACATAGTGAAGGAAAAGTGAAACATCAAGTGACATGTCTTTATAGTTTACACAAGGCCTAGAAACACCATAGACAATTCAAATTATACAGGTTCTGTCAAACATCGCTTCCATGAAGACATAGCGAGTTCTAAAATCTGCAACATAGATGTCTGTGTACGTACTCCCCTTCGTCAAAACTAGACAATGCAACAACCAGTCACTACCATGAACCCTCAGCACCAACAGTTGGATTCTGGAAAGCAGAGAAGTTCCAGAAAGTCTTCAATGAGTAAGGCTGAGAAATTGTTACCCCCTCGTCTGTGATTTTTGCAATCTGCAGGTCCTCGAAACATCAGAATAAAATCACAAAGAAAGTGCAGATAAATCTCACAATTCTATTATCTAATGAGCTTGATGATGGTATCTGTATCAGAAAGGCAATCTA
>JAABOM020000007.1:23788585-23834763 GCA_011800125.2 Solanum clarkiae
GAGCAGGGATCCAACCTGACCGCACACGCCGAACACCACTCATGCGTCGTGCGTCCGAATGCTTCGTCGATGCACACACACATATGTGTGTGTGTGTGTATATATAGTAGATTTGTTTGAATGCACGGTCTCTTGATAACTGATTCTCACATATTTCTTTGATGTTGAATAGTTCCAGGATTGTTCTCAAAGAGAAACAGTGTTGGGAAGGAAGATGTTGCAAAACTTGTTGATGACATTTACAGGTATAAATCAATTTCAATCTAAGGATACATTTATCTAAAAGGAGGAAAATGGACATTGATGTTTGAGACCCCTATCCCACTATACAATCAGTTGGACTGTTCGTGAACAATATTTCCTTGTAAACTTAAAATGTAGTGTAGAAGTGAGATTTTTTTCCGCGTAATTGGAACGCGAAGAAATTCTTCAGTTTTTTGCACAGTGATCTTTCTTCATAACAACAACATATCTGTGTAATCACCTAAATGGAGTCTGGGAAGGGTGGATGTACGCTGACCATACCCCTACGTTTTTGTGTGTATGGCTGGTAATGGGGTGGTGAGGTAGAAAGGCTCTTTCTGATAGACCTTGTGCAAAATAAAAAGTTTACAAAGTATGATTGTAAGAAAAATATTACAACAAAATATTGTTACCTTTGTCAAAAGAAAATGTTACAAGAAAATAGCAAGATACAAGGCAAATGCAATAAAAAATAGTAATACACCGTGGAGAGTAAGAGACCATGCGATTACTAAATAATAATACTGATAAGAGAAGAGAAGAGAGGAGGTTAGCCCTCTACATCTCCCACTTAAAGTGTGACAATACTGGGGTGTCTACTAACCTTCTAGCCTGATCAGTGACTTCCAATGCATACTGATCTTTCTACATCTCCCAGAAAAATGCAGGTATCTGGGGCAACAGGGGCAACTGGAGCAACTGACCTAGCATCAAAGTCACAAGTTGTCTCGGATATTAGTAATGTGAGGTTGAAAGAGGAACTTGAAGATTCTTACCATATGAAAATTCGCTGTGTGTGTACAAGCTCATTACAAACTGAGACAATGATTAAGGTTTTACTTTTGGTCTAATTTCCCTCATATTTTTACTCTTTTTTATGAATATGTGTGTCTTCAATGTACTATTTTGAGTGGGTAAGCCTCCTCTTGTGCAGATTCTCTTTCAAAAGATATACTAAATTTGCTTATGCACTGTGAAGCTACGTAATGACTTATAATGTTTCCTAGTTAGACTGCTACGGCATTGCATCTTTTACATTTTAGACTATCACGCTTATCTGTAAATTGAATTTTTGTTGTTAGTATGATGAAGCCGCTATTACCGCATTAAGTATTCCTTTTTGATTAAAAATCTGCCACGCTGAGCGGGGCACCAGAGTGGTGTCAGCTTGAACATTTGAAGCTTCCGTTTCTTGTACTTTATATGTCACAATTATCTCATGATGTGATCATGCTTGCAGTGTGAAGACAGAAGATGTCAGACGTGGCAACATGTTCGTTGTGTTGTCATTCCAGATAAGCCAATGGAGGGGGGTGATCCACCAATTCCGCCTACTACTTTTTACTGTGAAGTGTGCAGACTGGTTCGTGCTGACCCGTAAGTGTCACCTTTGGTGTTTAATTCACTTTTATCAGTTCCTTTAACAGGAGGGATTGTGTGATTTGGCTGCATTTCCTTTTCTGATTACTGGAGTGTTGACGTTGTTTTTTGTGGGTATGGAGGTTTTCTTTTCAACTCAACTGTGTTCTCGAAATTTTCTAGATGTCAAACATGCAGATGTTTATTTCTACTTACTCCCTCGTTCAAATTAATTAAATTGGTGGGGGTTTTTTGAGTTTTCAAAATAATTGAATTGTTCCAAGGGATATGTTAGAAAATTTTTCCAATTTTTCCCTTCATTAATTGAGTTTCTAGGGTTGAATTTTGTATTAGAAATAAATGATGCATTAAATGAGTGTTTGAAGGTTGAAAAGGGTAAAAATGGA
Organism: Solanum clarkiae; assembly: GCA_011800125.2. Lineage (NCBI taxonomy): Eukaryota > Viridiplantae > Streptophyta > Magnoliopsida > Solanales > Solanaceae > Solanum > Solanum clarkiae. Next base: position 23,790,595 of record JAABOM020000007.1, read on the forward strand.
AAACATGATTAAATTTTGTCTTTGTTTCTTTTTCTTAATATATGTGATATAGTCCAACAAATTCAATTATTTTGAAATAGAAGGAGTACGTACTATAATTTTTTTCTTCTCAAGACAAACAATTTCACGTCAAGGCTACAATTCGGGCTTTTCCCTCTCTGAGATGAGTCAATATTGGACCCGTGGATAACAAAAGTGGGCTGGCTCTCATATTATTATTATGTAGAACCAAGGGGTTGTGATGGGCATAGGGCCGGTCTTGTTCCAGTTGTATGTACATGACATGATGTAGTATTTGAGACAGTTGTTAGCATTAACTGATTTGAGAATCTTAAATGATGTAACTTGTATTTTATTTTCTGCTGTTGCTCTAAAATTTCACTTGGTTGAAGACATTTTGCCTCAAAATGAACTTTTCACATTCATAGCATGTGAAGTCTAAGTTGTCTATGCTAATGTAACTTGTTATCATAAGCCTCGTAGAACTGTGGGTGCTAATCTGGGATTTTCAGTGCATGGAAGTAAGACCTGACACTTCATTTAACATGAATATGGATACTTAAATGACTGCTTTGATGCCGCTTTACTTTCTTACGTACAGCATTTATATGGTAATGCTTGTGTTACCTTCCATAACTGAATTCTTTGTATGCAGCTTCTGGGTGACAATGGGACACCCTTTATATCCCTCAAAGCTGGCCATTACAAGTGTTCCTGCAGATGGGTCAGTTATCTGTGACTTTGTTTCAGTTGGCTATCCTGTTCTCTATTGTTGCTGCTATTCTCTTTTTGCTTCTGCTTACTTTATTTATGGTGTTAATTCTGTGGAGGTTCGGGACATGCAGTTTCCAATGCCTGTTCTTGCTGCTATTAATTGACATAGTATTTTGTTTGTTTTTCCCTGAAAAGATGTCAAAGGATGGCCTTTGGTTTTCTCGAAGTGATGGGTGCAGTTTCGTATTATCATCACTGTTCCATGTGGCAGAGTGTGGGGTGGGGTGGGCTGGGAAGCCAAAAAAGAAAAAGAAAAGGGACGACAGCTTTTTGTTACCTGCTTTTGATTTTACAGCAAGTCATTTGGTAGTTGGTGAGTTCTAAAAAGTGGTCAAAAGACTCCAAACACTAGTTTACTCTTGTATCTCTTGCATGCGAGATCCTTATGTTTAAGTGCATGTCTTGGATCTGTTTGCATCTGTATTTGTATGTTTTCCCATAGGTCAGAAGTTTGTGCAATTTAAGGTGATGAAATTAGGAAATAGCTTGATCATTCTAAGTTAAATGTGAGAATAGGTTATCAGTTTGAATCACTTCTAGTTGCATCCAAGATAGATTGCACTTCTGAAATGTATGATTGTGCCTTTCTACATTGTCTGCTTGCTGATTTAATTTTTAACTGGTGTGTGACGTTAGGCTTTTTCGGTCTTCTGTGGCAAATGGTCTCATGAATATAAGAGAATTCTCTGTTAACTGTTAATTTTCATTTAGATATCTGTTGTTAACAGGAATTATGCTTCTTATTTCCTGACTGAATTGCTTGCTCTATCTTAGCATGTTCTGTTTTGTTATTGTTCTGCATTTGTAGCTAAGCAAGCATGTAATCTTTTTCCTAATTATTTGTCTCATCTGTGAATTGTCAGCACGAATCCTGTGCAAAGTATTGAGAAAACATTTCAGATCACTAGAGCTGACAGAGACTTGTTGGCAAAACAGGATTATGATCTTCAGGTTATTGATTTTTGTAGTGATGGTTTAAGATAAAGGAGTCCTTTTGTATTCATTATTTTTGTTCTACAAACTTGTCAGGCTTGGTGCATGCTTCTCAACGACAAGGTACAATTTAGAATGCAGTGGCCTCAATATGCAGATTTGCAGGTGAATGGTATGCGCTGTCCTATGTTGCTTTTGTTTTAATCCTTATCCAATTGGAAGTAAATGCTGAAGTTATATTCTTCTCAATAGTTCTTTCCTTGGGGAAAAATATTATTATGTTGCGTCTCTAGTCCATTGTTTCTTGGTCTTAATAAGAACTCAGGGGTGAGATAAACCTGATCTTGTCTTCTGGGATTCTTCTTACCCTTCTTAACTTAAAATACTTTTATGTGACTTTTTCCCATGTGTTCTGCTGCAAAGCTTCAATTGCCATGAACCCGGTGAAGATTGCGTTTACAATTTTTTTGGTCTAGAAGATCTTTCCATTGTGCATTAACTTCAGTTGAATCTCAACGAACAGGGGTTCCAGTGCGCGCGATAAATAGACCTGGTTCTCAATTGCTTGGTGCTAATGGTCGAGATGATGGCCCTATAGTGAGTATTAATAACACACACTTCTATTTCTGCCTCTTGCAAAGTGAATTGGGGTGTGTGTGTGTGTGTATTTGGGTGTGTGCACTTCCACTTTGGTGTATATTTATCTTTGATGTTGTCTAGGCATGCTGAAATTGAATAAATAGCAAATTGTGTTGTCCCATGTGACTCCAAATAAATGTGTAATTCAAGTTTCTATAATTGATCAAATTGGTCCCAGAAAAGTTTTGGGGCAAATCATTGGGCTTTTTTTTTTTCCTCCTTCTGGGATCATACAGTGCAAAACTGTAGTTCATTTTATAGACATTTCTCTCAAACCTTACCATTTTATCAGATCACACCATGCACCAGAGATGGAATCAACAAGATCACGTTAACAGGATGTGATGCTCGTGTCTTTTGCTTAGGGGTTAGGCTTGCGAAGCGGCGTACTGTTCAACAGGTAGTTTAAGTTTGACCAACATTATGCAATTATGTAAATGTTCTCTTGCAAAACACTTCTTCCCTGTTGTTTTTTAGTCTTCAGTTGAAGTCTCACTTTGTTAACAAGTCGACTTTTTCCCACTAAAAGCACACTAGTCAGATGTTAAGGGTATTTACAATGTACAAATACAGCACAACCACCACAATCATCTATCAAGTTAGTCCAACAATCGATATAAAGGCATATCTCCTAGCACCACAAACATTAAAGAAAGGAAAAGAGACTCTTCCATTAAACCCCTTTCACTATTCTCTTATTTTTACTCCAAATTACCCCAAAGAGAGCTTGATCTTAATCTAATAGCCAAGAAATGTATTTTCTATTGATAACTTCATCTAAAAATTATTTAAACGAGGCACAGCTGCATGGCTCTTCACGTTGCCTTTGTTTTACTGTGATCTACGCACTACGATCTGCTGATAACTACTTCATCCTGCTGGTAATTGCATCTAGTGGCTGAGATACTACCCAGTTGGTATTAACACGCGAGAGCACAAGTGTCCGGAAGATTAGGCAAATTTGCTATATAAAAGGACACAATATATGTTACCCCATCTCCTGCCTGTGTAGTACCATCTCACAACAATCCACCTCTTCTTTCAAAAATATTTTTGGTAAGTATTTGCATTTCAAGTTGCACATTATATTAAGAAAAGCAACTTTCGGCGGCACCCTGGCGTTTCATAGTGTCTTTACTATATATAGCATTATTTTACCTCAAAATGATTCTATTTCCTAATTCCCACCCGTCATGTCATGCGGTCTTCTGCATCTCTCCCTACTGAGCATATATCTTCTATAGGAGCTTGTAAATCTCGTCATGCTCTGATCTTTGGATGACTTTATGATGTTTATATCCCAGTAGATCCCATTGTTATCCCTTCCCAGATAATCAGTTCCATTTCATTTGTCAAACCAGAAATATGTAGAAATAATATTTTCATTTTGTGCGCTGCTCTATGTGAACATATTTCATTTTGTGCGCTGCGCTTGTGAATTTGTTGCTTCACTTCCCACAACCTTACATACCATAATCCTTTACATCTGAGAATATCTATTGATTTATGTTCCATTTATGGTAGTTATAACCTTTCTCATTAGTGTATTCTCATGAGATAACTCCAGAACCACTTCTTTAGAATTGTATCATTAAAGGTGGGTAACTCTAGACTTCCATAAACCCTTTTCATGGTTGCCATCTTTTTTCATTTGGTTGAATAATTTTCATTTTTGGCAAGAAAAAAAAATCACTTTCCTCTCCGTTCACAGGAAAAATCATTTTCGTGTATTTCCTATTGCTGTTGTGTACTGCAGATGGAAATATGGGAAATGTAGTACGACTGGTACCTCGATACACTTGACTGAATTGATTTCAATGGTATTATCTTTTTTCTTGGGACAAATAGTGTCTTCTAACAAGCACCCAAGGTTGAGGCCTGGGCGTCAATCAAGTAGGTCGAGACTCATACGGGCTCAGGTTCAAATCCCATCCGAGACAAAAAAGGTTCTTAGGTGATCTCTTCCCATCTGTTCTAGTCTTGGTGGTCAAAGTTACCTGCTGGTAGAAAGTTTCAGGTATCTCGTGGAGTTAGTCCATGTTGTCAAGTTTCTTCCAACAATACTCTACCATCTCTCCGATTTTCAGATTATTGGTTGTCACAAGTGTGCCATTTGAATTTCCCCAAGAGGCATCCCTAGGTAAGTAAGAGCCTTGTAGATAGTGTGTCCATTTTACGACTAGAGACTCTTGGTAATTGTAGATGTCTTGTGTGTCTTTCTATTTTGTGTATGTTGATATTTCAAAACACTAGTATTTTGTTGGTCCATTTATGAGTTAAATACTTTTCCCTCCATCCCAATTTATGGGATGTAGTTAGACTTGAAAGACTTCTGAAACTTATGGTCTAAAATAAGCCATAGCTGTTTTTAATTTGGCACCTTCCAGTTGCCATATATCAACATCTTACTTCATCTTAAAAATAATTTAAAAAAAAGCCATAGCTGTTTCTGTGGCTATAAATCATTCCATTAGGGGTAAAATTAGCATTATAAAGTTAAATTGTTACTAAATATAGACATGTATCATTCTTTTTGGGATTGACTCAAAAGGGAAATGAATCATATAAATTGGGTCATGGAATATCAATTTTTGGATTAAATTGAAGTGTTTTATAATTGAGCTTGTGTCAATATGGTTTTGGAGTACCTATAATATTCTGAGATTTATAGATTATTGAATATCTTGTCTCCGTAGAGAAGTACTTGCTTAGTTGTACGTCTCATGTGCATGGAATTTGTATCACTTCATTTAAAAAATGACAGTAGCTTTGTAACTTGACCCTATAACTTGACGTAGGTTTGTCTCTGTCCTAGATCTATCCAATTGTAAATAAAGTCCATCGCTTCACTTAAAAAATCAAATGTGAAACTCTGGACACCTTAAAGGTCATAATTTTACGAGAATCGCTATGACAACCTTTCATTTGCTTCTCTGATGAAAATTTGATCTTCCCAGGATGTATAATAATTTTGGCCTAATTCTTCTTCTGGGATTCCCTTAAAAAACAGTGGTGGGTTTGCAGGTGACGTCATAACCGAGCTATAACCCAGAGTGCTTGTTAGGAATGATTTACAAGTTTTTTTTTTTTTTAAAATAAATAAATGATTAACAAGGTCTTAATTTGAAAAATGAGTTGATACAAAAAAGCAAACCTTACAGAGAATTAAGCAAACAACCGTTTCATGATGTCAAGATTATACTATGCCTATAGTAGCCGTAAGCATTAACCAACCTACCTATTTCTAAGAAGTTTGCTGGATCTGCTCGTGATCTCCTGTTACTTCCCACCAGCTGTGTCCTTGTCACTGATTTATTCCTGATATTGTTGTAAAAAATAAAAATCCCTGATAGCTTAGGATTTACATTAACATAGACTTGTTAACATACAGGGGATCGTATGTATGGACTATTTCATGTTTCTGATATAATTTTGTATTATTGTTAGGTTCTTAGTATGATCCCAAAGGAGTCGGATGGTGAGAAATTTGAAGATGCTCTAGCTCGCGTTCGTCGTTGTGTTGGTGGTGGGCCAGCCACTGAAAATGCTGATAGCGATAGTGATCTTGAAGTGGTTGCTGATTGTATTCCTGTCAATCTTCGCTGCCCTGTAAGTGCATACAGATGTGATAATCCTGTTCACAGCGCATCTATTAGTAGTTGTGTTTAGTTAATCTCTGTGTTATCTTTTGGCATATTTGTGAGCGTCTGTTCCACGCTTTTCTTAGTCGGTCTTTTGTTTTGTTCAAAGTAGACAACCCAGCTGCAAGCTGGTGCAATTGCACACCATATAGCAGTAGCCTATATCCTAGAGTTCTGTACTTCTGATTCAAGAATCTCCATTTGGCACAATCTCAGTCTTAGACGTTTCTTAATTGTTTATATGACTGTTTAAACAAGAAACCATAGGATCAGCCTTTTTTGGGTACACCTGATCAAGAAAACATGGTGGGGGCACAGGCCTCCCGTTGGTCTTCCATCTATACTAATGTCCACCACGTCTCCTGCTATTATTGTGTGTTTTAATTTCCCTCGAGGAGGATAGCCTGTCAGTTTTTCTAATAGTTCCCTTCCATTTGAATTCTGCTGTTGCTTTCTTGCAATATTTTATTGCTGCGCAATGCAGCACGAGTTGCAGTGTTCAATTTTCTCTTGTATGTGCATAACAGATGAGTGGTTCAAGGATGAAAGTTGCTGGGAGATTCAAACCTTGTGTACACATGGGCTGCTTTGATCTTGATGTATTTGTTGAAATGAATCAAAGGTCGAGGAAGGCAAGCAACTATAACCCAGAACTGACCTTTTCCATCAGAATAAGGTCTCAAGTTCCCATCATATATTCACCGGATATTATTTGTTGACAAATCTTGTTCATGTGTGCAGTGGCAATGCCCCATCTGTCTCAAGAACTACTCTTTGGAGCACGTCATCATAGATCCATATTTCAATCGAATTACTTCTCGGGTACTGCTGGTTTTTTGTTGGTGATAGTAACTCTATTTTAGCATTTAGCTGAAATTTTTTGTTTGGTTTTGCGGTGTAGATGCGTAGTTGTGGAGAAGATGTTACAGAAATCGAAGTGAAACCTGATGGCTCTTGGCGTGCAAAGACAGAATCTGATCGAAGAAATCTTGGGGATCTTGGACGTTGGCATTTACCTGATGGGTCTCTGAGTGAATCTCTAGATATAGAGTCGAAGCCTAAGACTGAACTTCTTAAGCACGTTAAACAGGAAGGCGGCTCTGATGGAAATGGCCTTATAGTTGGATTGAAGAAGAACAGCGACGGATTGTGGGAAATCAGCAAACCTGAAGACCAGACATTTTCATCCGGAAATAGATTGAGAGAAAATCGTGGTCAGGATGTCATTCCAATGAGCAGCAGTGCCACAGGGAGTGGCAAAGAAGGTGAAGATCCCAGTGTTAATCAAGATGGTACTGGGAACGTTGAATTTTCGAACAATGCATTTGATCTTGAGGCTATGTCTCTTAATATTGATCCACAATACAGTTTTGGTAACGGAAATCCATCTGTACCAGCAGGAGATGCTGAAGTTATTGTGCTGAGTGATTCTGAAGAAGAAAATGAGCCAATTATCCCATCTGGAGCTATCTTTAATAATAATCATAGTGATGCACCTGTAGTTTCGTTTCCAGCTCAACCACTAGGAATTCCAGATTCTTTTCATGATTCTGCGCTTGTGAACGGTGGGATGGGGCTGTTCAATCCTAATGATGATGAATTTGGGATGAACATGTGGTCTTTGCCTTCTGGATCCCAAGGTGGCCCTGGTTTTCAGTTATTTAGTTCTGATGCTGAGGTTACAGGATCTTTAGTAGATGTGCAGCATGGATCTTCGATTAACTGTACCAGTTCTATGAGTGGGTATGGGTTGGCCGCAGATACTGGCATTGGATCTGCTTCTCTTCTTCCTGAAACATACACTGATCGCCCTAATGCTGATATAAATGACAGTTTAGTTGATAATCACCTTGCATTTAGTGGTAACGATCCCTCACTTCAGATATTTCTTCCTACTAGACCATCAGATACGTCAGTTGAGGCCGCGAGGGATCAGCCTGATGTTTCAAATGGCGTTGGTACTGAAGACTGGATCTCACTTAGGCTTGGTGGTGATGTAGGGGTTCATGGTGATTCTGCAGCTGCAAATGGGTTAAGCTCTGGGCAGCAAGTTCAAACAAAAGACAGTGCCTTGGACTCATTGGCTGACACTGGTATGTTCTTCCTGTTCTTTATTCTTTTTTTTCTTTCCTGTTTTGGAGGAGTGGGGGTGTGAGTAGCGCACAGTAGATCATTAACCAGAATTCCTTGGATTTGCATTGTTGGTTTTGCCCTTTTGCCTGCAAAATAAAAAATAAATGGTTGCACTACAGGTTTAGTTGAGAAACTGCAGTACAAGCACAATTCTCAGAGTGTTGCAGTGTATTATAACAGATTTTTCTTTTCGCTGCTACCTATCCTGGTAGATATTCATATAAGAGCCTAAGATGTGCTGTTAGAAGTTCTGTTTTGGCTCATGTATTGGAGCTATTCTAAATGTAGGCAGTGATTGTTTGTGCAGCTTCATTGCTTCTTGGTATGAATGACAGCAGATCAACTAAGAGCAGTAGAGAACGATCAGATAGTCCTTTTACATTTCCGCGTCAACGTCGTTCTGTAAGACCAAGATTGTATCTAAGTATTGATTCGGATTCTGAATAGGAGCAGATTCCATTGTGGCAGAACAATGATTACTTTTGCTAAGCAGAGTATGATGTGGATATGACAAGATGAGCGTGCTAGTGAACACATTGGTCAACAAGTAACTATTCTCTCACATCCGTGCTGGCACCGTAGGAGTTCTCTTAGTAGTATGTACTCCACCCTGCAAATTTATATAAAGTAATATGGGTTTATTCATATCATGTTCCCAATTCTTTAGCACTCAACTCGCCCTCTCTTTTCCATGCAAACAGGACCGAATCACATTTTTTTTTCTCTTCCGTTTCCTGATGGATTCCTTGGAGGGCGACTTCGCTGGTGAACTGTACATTTGGACAGCTTAGCTCAGTACAAAAAGTTCTAGTAACATCCACTGGTAAATCAACTCTGGATATAGAGGGGGAGGCATTTTAGGCTTTGAAATCTCCTCTTGCCATTTGTGAGGCCAGTAGCCTGTAAATCGGTTTAAACTAACTTATAAAATATGTAATGTTTTTGAATGTGTTAACCGTTACTGGACTTCTGAATGCCAGGTTCAACGACCTGATAATTTTGGTGCGAAGGAAGATGGTGGTAAGAGGAATAATGATGACTTTTCGTGTCAGATTCTTTATTTCCAGTTGATGCATATGAAGGGTGGGGAGTACTATCCTTAACCCTTGCTACTGGTTCGTTTGGCTGTTTAACAACAGTGAGAACCTGCCCATTGTATGCCTCAATTGTCTATAATTATAATTGCTGCTGCTTCTTTCTCTTTTACATCTTAGTATTCCATCTGTTTGGAGGGTTAAATTGTGGGCTAACAAACATGAATCTAGTAACACTTCGGTGTTTATTAATGGAACTTGCATTTAAAAAGATGGATTACGATACAGACTGAATTACTTAATTGATGGATTGCAAAACTAGCGAAATTTAACTGTTTGGATAACTTTGTTTGCTGCTGTTTTGAGTTTTGGGGCTTCGGCGTAAATTTTGCAAAGTGTGGTGTGATCTTGCTTTGGATATTGCTTACTAAGTCGTCATGGCTCCCGAATGCATTAGTTAACTCGTCATGAATGCATTATAAAATCTAGGCTCAAATGGAACTGGTAAGTCACATTTCAAAAAATAGTAGTTCATGTGTGTATTAGTATACTTGAGGTCTTACATAATCCTAAATTTTCATTTTTATGACCTTGAAGTTCTAATGAAGTGATGTTAGCCTGAAGAGGCGATCGGTGTTCATTAGGTGGTTGTGAATGAAGTCACGAAGTTTGGGATTGAATCGTTAGTCATACACCCCAAAATGTAAACTAATCTTGAATTCTTTGTTTTGTACATTTTAAGCTTCAAAAATAAATAGCATTGGTCCTATAGAAACAATGAGAAGTCTTTCTGAATGGAGTAACGAAATTTAGATTCAAACGAAGTCATTCAGTATATCCTAGAAAATTCATAAATTAATACGCATGAAATGTTGAGATAATCACGAACTCTAATTTTGCGACTTGGGAACTCCAAAAGAAGTTGAGTTGGTTGTCACGAATGCACCAACAAAATTTTAGGTAAAACAGAATTGAGTTGATCATATTTTGAAAACCATTCATGGACTGATAATTTCTTGATTCTAAAACTGCAAAAAAAGTGATATCCGCTGTAAAAATTATGTATCATTTATTAGATCATTACGAATATAAAGATTTATACGCATGAAAAACTAATAATCCTGAATTCCTGTTTCATGGATGTAAAACTTAAAAAGAAAAATGACATGAGTCTTATAAAACAATATGGCATATTAGGTCGTTTTAAATGGAAGAACGAAGGTGTACTACGAGTGTTCATTTTGAGGTGTCGAAGTGGAAAGTCGTGTCAATTTTAAGTGTCTATGAGTCTATCGATAGGTTCCGCCTTTTAAAATTACATGTGCATACCATTGGCCAACTATATGGGAGACCAACTGTACATGGAGGGTATGTTGTATGTCTAGGCGATAGAAAACAAAGAGTAATAACAATAACAAAATAATGTAATAGCCGAAACGATGGAGAAAACAAGGATAATAGAAATAAAAATGCTGCTACTACTAGTATGAAAGGGGAATGCAATTATTGCCATAAGTTATATATTCACCATAAATTTTTCCTATTCCTGAAACGGGTGTAATTCTGTAGTAAAATAAATAAGGAAACAGCACATCTGCCAAAAATCTTTGATTGTTTTGTTTAAGATACGAAATTTGACAACTAAAAATGCTGATAGTGACCCATATTATATCAGGAATGAAGATAATATATCTCACCAAGCTACAAGAAGAATCTTACTCTTAGACGGATTCATGTCAGCAGTCATCCTCCTCCGAATCAAGAACTGGAAGAATGCCCAATGCTGATGAAGAAAGATGCATACCCCGCACTATCCCTCCATACCCGATCTTAATTTTATAGCACAACAGCAAGATAGAATCCCAGAGTGCTGTTCTTCCCTGCAAAGAGGAAAAGACACGAGCTATGAGATTGGTCTTGACACATTGATATTGAAAAATTACAGAAAACGAGTTGGTGAAAATGTGTGCGGGAGGAAGATGAGTTGGTCGCTGTTGTATACAGTGCTGGTAGTGTGGTGATAAACTCATCTAAATTCACTGAAGGACAAGTCAGGAAAATTGTATACAAGTGTAACCATCTTTTTCATTCTATGTTGTATTTCACACAATGGAACATACAATGTTGATCCAGGAAGATAATAATTGCTGAGATGTGCAGAAACTGATGATAAACACATGGAATTATGTAAGATATAACTAATAAAATGGGTGGTGATTATACTAGGAGCACAAATGATTAGTGTTCTCATTCCTAGCTGTCACAAAGTATGAATAGAACCAGCTCAAGAAGAACGTCTACCACCAACAAAGGCCTAATTTTATCAGTGTGTCTTCCATCTATAGTTGGGTTGCATTTCAAATAATCTTCACCTAATAACAGCTGACAGCACTAACCCAGTTGCCCAAGGTAACTAGGTCAAGTCTTTGGAGCAAGGGCTAAACATAATTTGATGTACTAGGACAACCAAGAGGTCTTATGTAATAGATACTCAGGTAACATGCATTATTGTGGAACCTGCAAATTAGCGATGATGATGTTGTCCTAATTGCTTTTAAGAGTTTAGCAAGTAAATTGATCAGTTGCATTCTGAGTGAGACCATATTTCTTAAGCTCTCATTGTTTGGGTATTGTGATATGTCAGAATCCTTTTAGATGTCAATTGCTCCCAAAAGCAGAGCTGTACTATAAAACAAGTCAATAAGCATCTTAGTAATAACAACTTGCCTGGAGAGAAAACTGAGGCATCTTATCCCAGTATAGGGCAAAAACTGGAGGACTTTGCTTTCCGACAGCCAATATGCAAGCTCCTGGATGAAGCACGGAGGGAGCACCAGACACAACAGCTACATACTTTTCAGGGAACCTTTCTTTGGGAGGTAAAACACCCAAAAATAAGGGATTTTTGCTGGACTGGGTACCCGCATAAGCTGTAGGATCAACATGTAGCATCCACTTTGGGTGCTCCAGGAAAGCACAAAACAAATATAGGAGCAAATGAGAATCGGTTGGAAGCTCGGGATTCCATTTCTTGTTTCCTTTCCCATAACCCTCTGCACTTCCCAAATAATCATAGTTCCTCAAACAGGTTCCTTCAGCAAGCTCTGCAAGGAAATTGAAACCAGATTAGTCGTGCAACACTGATAGAATCGGCATACTTAATCTCTCATCTCTGCTCCAAAAACATAATGAAGATCCAAGAGTGACTGCCATGCATGGTAAAGTCGAGAGTCAAATTACCTCGAATCCTCTGTACTGTATATTCTGCACGGACACCACTTTGTGGCAGCAATCCCTTGCCCCATTCTCCTTTCATTAAGGAATGAAGTCTTTGGTGTTCAGTAATGGCATCAATGCATTCTTGTAAAATAGGGATCAGAGTGTTCTCGGGCGAGGATGGTTGAAGACTTCCAGAAGTTGACTTTGCTGCAAATTAAGAAGCATCAACAAGATATTTAAGAATTAGTACATCAAAAAGTCCAACAATGAGAGAACTTGAATAATGAATTACAAGACTCATAATCTTATAGGGATGAAGTAACTTACACATGTAAGAATCAAGAGTCTGGACAAGAGTTACGCGCAACTGGTGAAGTAATCCATCTTCATCAACAGAAAATGAGGGTTTCCATTCATTAGTCCTCTCAGTAGCAGATATAGCCACAGTCCCAGCATCAGGTGTTCCATTTCCAACTTGACTGACTGTGATTGTAATGCCTAGCTTGCTGGCAGCTTGCATAACCTGAGCACGCAATTAAGCATGAAATGGTTAGTAAAATGACAAAGGAGCTTAAAACTTTCTAATATTGCTCGAGTCACATAAATTTAACTTTTTATCCTTATTTGATTATTTAATCAATTAAATTCCTCATCTTTTTTTTTTCTTTTGCAAACAATCAAAAGAATCTCCAAGCCTAGAGAGCACTACATCCTTGTATGTACTATGCTACCGCCCAATCTATCATGGTCATTTGGACACACTGTAAATGTGAAGCCAGTACCGAAGGAGCTAACTAACATCAAAGGCCAGCATTACAGAAAAAGAGTGGTCTAGATCAACAGTTAGGATTCTTCAGGAAGATCATCAAGTGTGCCAAAAAGAGGAAAATTCATGAGTGAAAGAGAGAGGCAGAATAACAAGTATCAAAAGAAACAATAGAGGTGAACAAACAATGTTTCTAAACATAAAAGTTGGAACGAGAATCTACCTTCGTGTGACTAGTATCAATTTTGTTAAGCAAAGGCTTTAGCAGCATGGACGAAAACCATTGCCTGAGTCGATCACGCCACTGCTCGATCTGTGGATAGATTCCCAGATGTCCAAATGCTTCAGTGGACTCTTCCATTGACATTGGAGGTGGTAGATCGCCTTCCCCTCTCTTTGGTGGAGTTGAGAACTTCTGCGAACCAGGGGACATCCTAACAGGCCTTAGAGGAGTACTTCTTGGAGTTCCAGAAGCATTAGTAGAGCTGGGCAGATTACCAGGACTGACTACACCAAACCCACTTATGGTGGGCGGTGGAGTTGCCAACTTGCTTGCTGATTCAGTAATCCTCTCATCAACATCAGCCAGGAACCTTTCAAGCTGTTCCTCTGTTGCAATCTCCTTATGAAAAGTAGCTCTCTTGTTCGACCAAGGCATGGCAACCAAGTGTTCCCCACCTGGTGAAGACTGGATTGAAGGTGATTGTGAAGGAGATGACGAAACAAGATATAAGGATGGGGAAGCTGGTGATTTTGATGGGGTGCCAAAAGATGGTATTTTAGTTCCACTACCAGTTCTAACTTTGTCAGTACTAAGTCTAGATGAATGGTTTGAACTAGAAATTGGCTGATGAATGGGAACAAGGACATCTGATGGAGAGGCTGAGACACCTCTAGATTTGGGAGGTCTCGCTGAAGACTCCACAGTAGGTTGCTCAGCATTTGGTTTAATTCCTAAAAGCCCTAATTGTCGATTACTCAGACGTGCATTCTCCTTTGTTCCTTTAGAAGGAGACTTAATTGACACATCAGCAGTCTTCGTTGTACATAAATAAATAGCCTTCACAAGGGCAAGAAAGGTTCCGAATAAGACTATGGCTGCAAAAGCCTGTATCAGTCTGATAATAAGACCTGAAAATAATGGTAAAATGTTAGGGACAAGTTTGATGCAGTAACGTTTTGAGTTCACCTAACTAGGAACACATCACTTACCAGCAGTTTCTTGAGAAACATATCTGAATTTCAGGCTGTCTGCAATCCCGCTTTCCCTACAGCCACGCAAATTCAAATGAATCTATTAGCAGAGACATGAAATACCAAACTAGAGTTATGCATGCTTATGATTATTACTTTCTTTCTCCAGAGGCTGGGAGGGATAAGGTATCAACTATCAAGCCTTTTAACTAGATTTTATAAATCTTATTACCTTTTTTGTGAAACTTAATTCGGGGTCAAAATGCAAAGACTTTTAACATTATTTTATGCAAAAAAAAGAAATATCAAGTTCCAGAGCAGCATCAGTAAGCACGAGAACTCTTTCCATGTAGATTTACGTAAGAGTTGAATTAAGACAGTATGTTTAGCTGCACTCTCATTAATTCATCTAAGTCTCCATGAGAGGCCAATGGAATTTAAAAATGGAACAGGTAAAGTCATCCCCTTCCACTGCCCTAATCAATACCAGAATGATAAGAGTCTTTCCACACTAAGCATGCAAATATAATAATAGAAACCAAAGCAAAGATAATTAATAGCTAGGAGTGTATCTCCAGTAAGCATCAGACTAGCTCTTCATCAAAAAAACAAAGAACGCCTTAAAAAATGCTTTTTGAAAGAATTGCTTTTGGAGAATAGCAATTTGTTTGGCTAATCAATTTAAAAAGCACTCTTGCCAACATTACAGCAAAATTTTTGCTTGACCAAGGTTAAAAAAATGCTTCATGAGGAAAAGCTCAGCTTCTAAAAATTAGCTTATGCTACTACTCAAACCCACTTATTGTTTTTCCCTAAAAGATTGGCCAAAAAGGCTGCTAATTTGTCATAAACACATAGTGAGTCCAATAGACTTAAAATCCTACATTGGCACATGTTATCCTACAGGAACGGATGTAGAAGCCTGTTTATTGGTTCATAAGAACCCAATAGCTTTTGCACATACATTGTATGTATACATTAAGAAATCTACCAAACATCTACAAATATTTGATTGTGAATCCAGTTATTATTATACTGTTAACTTGAGATCAACGTAGGATTCATAAACCTCAAACTTTGGATCCACCTCTATTGGCATAGTGAGACGTAATCATCACCCACAACAATAACGATGTCTCAGTTCCAATTTAATATAATCAAAAGTGAAGAGTCAAAAAACATACCTACTGTATCCCCATTTTTGAGCTTTATAACTGAACTATCAGGCGTGTCAACAGCTATTTATCAAAACACAACTCAACTCAAGTCAACTCAACTCAACTCAACTCAACTATCAATTGTTTCATTTTTCTTCTGGAACTACTCAACTATATATAGTTTTGATATTTCAGATAGCAAAAGAGAACCACTGATAGTTGACGTTTTTGTTTTTTTGATAAATAGTTGGCAATATTTCAAGTACGAAACTCAAAAAATTGAAATACTGTTAATTTTAGGCATGTCTTTTTGAGCATTATAACTCTACAATTAACAATGAAAAGTGCAAGTACATAAAAATACCTAGAAAAACTCCTGAAAAGAGCAGAAGCAGAAGCAATTGAAATAGTGAATATGAAAACGAAAGTGGACTTGGAAGGACGAAGACTGTTCGTTGTTAGGGCAGCAGAAAACGCTGGATTCTGATACACCGTAAATTTTGAGGGTTTAGGTGACGGCGAGCTCAACTCTCTTCTTCCTCCTCCTCCGCCTCCGCCTCCGCCGCCGTCAATCATCGTCGGCGATTTCTCTCTGTTCGCCGCTCCGTTCAGCTCAGCTCAGCTCAGCTCACAGTTCTCGATATTTTTCGCAATTTGAAAATTTAACATGAGAGGCGAGGGAAAGAATGTGCATTTATGGAAATTGTAAATTGATTTTTGATTTTGATTGGGATTGGGAGTATAATATGTATTTTTTTACATAAAATTTTAATTTTATTATTTCCTTAATTATATATTAAGTAAATTTTTGAGATTTTTTTTATCGTTCATAATTCAAGATGAATGTTTGAAATTTTCTTCATATTCGTTCTTTTATTTATTCAAGTTTTATATTTTGAAAAAAACAAATTGGACTACTTACAAAATTTATATTTATGATTTTACAAAAAAAATAATAGTGAAAATTATGATTCAAATTATATATTTTATTATAAAGTAGTTTTTAGAACAACAAACTAAGAATCATTAAGGGCGTGTTTGGTCTGAAGGGAATATATTTTTCATTAAAATAAGTATGTTTTTTATTTATTTTTTTAAAATTTGTTAAGTAATCAATAAAATATTATTTCAAAAATATTTATATCACGTGTATTTTAAAACCACAACTTAATATTTTTATGTTGTCAAATTTATATACAAAAAGTTAACATTGTTAATATAAAATTTTGTAAAATGCAAGCATGAATTGGTAATAATTAATAAATATGAGTTTGATGTTGAGATGTTAAAATTAAACATGTTAGTTTGGACTCATGAATCCTAATGAATGGAATATCCTCTTTGATTATTTCATCCTTAAGATTTGATAAGAAACTATTGTAGAGGGAAAAAGCCCAATTAAAATAAATCCATATGTTGAGGGGTTCATTTGCACTTTTATCCCCGATGATTTTTAATTTTTGTCCTTTAAAAT
This sequence comes from Solanum clarkiae, assembly GCA_011800125.2. Classification (NCBI taxonomy): domain Eukaryota; kingdom Viridiplantae; phylum Streptophyta; class Magnoliopsida; order Solanales; family Solanaceae; genus Solanum; species Solanum clarkiae. The sequence goes on from JAABOM020000007.1 coordinate 23,807,559, forward strand.
AAATAATTTTTTTATGGAACATAAATGTTTGTTTTTTGCATTATGATATGCCGCAAGTTATGCATCCGTGCTCTAAAGAACTTATGTCTTGCTACTCATAAATTTGATTTTGAAGAGCAAAACTAAAAATCAATTCATTTGAATGATAAAATTTAAAGATCAATCAAGATAAATCGTACAACCAAATATCATGTATGAAGCATATGAGCTCACATATGTATGATTGGTTATATGCCCATACTCAATAACAACTTGAGAGGAAAATGCCACAATACAAGCTCATGGTATTTATTGTCTAATTTAGGTGTCAATATAAATTTGTCTTACAAATTGAGATTCAAAAATGCGTTTGAGTAATATCTTATAAAGTTATTCAGATTGAGTCATGTCTTAAAAATATATCAATTTTTCTTCTCCATTATGCGAAATTCGATTAAAATATCATGTGCACCTTATTTTCAAAAGATTGTCCATTTTATTTTCTCATTGATGCCAAATCTATGCCCGTGCTCGAGAGATAGCGGAACAAGTTGAAAGGATCCCCTTTCTCACGTCCCCCGCGTGGCGACATGGGAGCGAGAAAAGGAAAGAGAAAGATGGGGTTTCTCTCGCTTTTGGCATAGGGGGCCTCCCATACTTGTAAACATCAAAAACTTCAGGCTTCTCGAGGGTAAACGCAATTAAAAAGGGATAAATTTTAGCGGATGGTATTGCTACGACTAGTGGCGAAGTTGCTTGGGGAAAGACGTATTAGTACCTTATATGTCGTGGGTGGGTTACAATTTTTAAGAAACAATAGTCTGAAAAAACTGTCATCAATTATGCTTACTCCGTCATTATTAGCCTACCTTCTGCGAGAAGCACTTGAAAAAATTGAAGTTGGATAACATTTCGTGTGAACTTAACTAGGAGTGACAAAATTAAACCCAACATATCCACCCCTATCCAACCCGTTGAAGTTTGGATAGTTTATTATCTTAATCCATCTCAACTCAACCCATTTAAAATTGGGTTGATATGCAACTTGAATTAATTCACGAGAGATCTTGTTAAAATATTTTCAAAACACTTTTTTTTCTTCAATTTGATATGTTTTATATAGACATAATAAATAAAAGTATAATTTCATTAAGTACTGAAATATTGAAAAAAATAAGTAAAACTTAGTAAAAATTGGGTCGGGGTGGGTTTTAACCTGCTCTATAACCTGTTACTGTACTCGTTTTAACCCAAGCAAATTTGAATTGGGTTGGGTCTTGACCCATTTACTGTCTTGACCCATTATAACCCGTTCAAATTTGATTCAACCCGTCCAATTGCCATCCTTGAACTTAAGTATAGTCATTAATTAGACAAGATTGAAAATATGAATTTGAATTATGAGATTGATCTATAAGCTAATCATCGGAGACATACAACAATAACAACAACAATAACAACAACAACATTACCCCAATGCCTCAAAGGCTCTCGCCCATTGCGGGGTAAGGGAGGGTCGGATGTACGCAGCCTGACCCCTATGTTTAAAAACATAGTGCGACTGTTTCCGGATGACCCATGATGAGCGTCGAAAGTTGCATTGACTAACTGCTAATTCACAATTGAAAGAAGCGCATATAGTTTAAAGAGCTATTTTGCTTTATTCCATCATACTCCAAAACCAAAAAATAGTGAATCTTTGGCTCCATCCAAGATTGATGGAAATAATTAGAGACATAAGTTTTCAAAAAAAAAAATCATAAATTTAAAGACTTAAAATCCAAAAAAAAATTCAATGTAATAAAATTCAAGCAGCAAATCATACTAGTCTCACACTGTAGATATTGTTGTTACTTGTTGAACCAATATACATGTATATTAATTTAAAAAATAAAATAAATGATCTGATTTTATCGTTTATCTTTTGTCCCTTTTTGACTATAGCCAGCCTAAAAATGCTATATTTTGTTAGGCTGTTTGGTTGGTGGGACCGAATAAATAAAAATATCGTACTGATTGAATTTTTTTATGAAATTAGTTATTTTATTTTTATATGAGATATTTAAGTTCATCATTTTTGCATAAAGGGTGAGAGAAAATAATCTTTAGACTAATTAATACTCGTAACTAAATGTGAAATAAAATATTTCAGCAATTTATTTTAGAAATCATATACTTGGATATAATTTAATATTTTTCGATCTTTAATTTATCATCGTTCAAGAATTACAAGTAATTTCTACTTCACATTCTATTATTTCCATCCCAGCAAGTTGTACATTCTTGAACCTACAGATATGAGCCTCCTTATAATATGACCAATCTCATTTGAATAACATAAACTTAATTAGGCCCTCTTATTTGAAATGATTTGTGGGACAAGAGCAAGACTTTTGATTAGAAATTTTATACTCCCTGGTTTATTTTTAGTTGTTAAAATTTTAATAATTTAATTTTTACTTTTATTTGTTATTTTTGACATATCACAATAGTATTTTTTAATTATACACTCAACTTATTGTATCAAACTCGTTGTTGGTCGAGATCATAGGGGTTCATGAGACTCTTATTTAGCTGATGAAATGATTCAGTATATTGAGGCTAGTTGTGGAAACTGATAATCTACTAGAGAAGTAAACTCTGAAATTAAAAAAAATTTGGTGAATTACACTCTTATTTTGATTCTTTAATTTTATTTTTTTTAATTATTAAACTCCTATTAAAAAGATATTTTTTCTCTCGTGGTCCTTAATAGTTACTTAACTTATAAAGATATAATGATGCAATAAAGACTCATTATTAAAAGTTCAACAATTTACAAAGGTCAGACAAACATTAATATTTTAGAAGTAATGAATGATTAAGGCTATTCAATAGTCATTGGGAATATATATAAATATTTAACATTTGTGATAATTCAAAAAGCTAACATTAGAAATATTAAAAAAGAAATTATATCTTAAAGTTAGTATAATAATTATGGAGTATTATTTTCTCAAACACTTTATTGTGAACTCTGACTTGGGAATAAAATATGTATTTTGATAACTTTGGATCTCATAATTTTTTATTCAATTAAACAATGTTTGACTGTTAAATAATCAGAGAGAATGTCTGTTTCCACACCATTATAAAATATGTGGTCCAGCCCTTGATAAAAATTAATTAATGAAAAATAATATATAAATCATTTTATTCTTATCTTATAAAAGTAGAGATATTATTCTTGAAATATTTAAAAAATAAAGGTTTAAACGTTAAAAATTTATGTAAGAATATGTGTTTTTTTAAAAAAAATATATTATTACTGAATTTTGTCAACATCAATAATAAGGAAGAAAAAATCAAAATAATAACTATGACTTTTGGCTCAACAATGTCATACGTGTAAAGATCAGAGAAACATAGATAAAATTTTCTTTTTAGATTAGAATAAGTAAGTTAAGAGTAGGGATGACAGAGTGGGGCGAATCTAGAATTATGCGGGATAGAACGAGTTTAAAGTTATTGAAAATGAGAAAGATGCAGATTGCAGGGCGTGGCAAGGCGAGTTGAAAACAAAAAATATTGTAAAGTAAAAATTACTTTACACTTAAAATGAATTTATTGATAAAAATTCAAATTAACCAAATCTCAAAATACATACCAAATAAGTGAAAATAATATGCAAAACAGTTTTTTTTTTTTAAAAGAAACATGAGAAATATTAAAAATAGTAGCTAGACTTTACATGGTAAATTGAAAAGATAACTCACTTTCCATATTTATATTGTGGAAAAATAATGTCCAAATCTTAATATATAAAATACTCATGAAAAAAAGGAGATTGACTTTGCTGTCTGCCTACTTTAATTATTTATCGTTTTATTCCTAAAAGAAACAAACAAAATATTTCTTTCTGAAAGGTGTTTCCTTTGAAGAAAATATAGCTTTTGATTATAGATTATATTTATTTGGTTTTAATTAAAAATCTCACTATAAAATCAGTAACGAACCTGATATAATTCATATAAAGAGAATTTTTTCCTAAAAGAATAACTAAAATATCCCTCTAAGATTTTAAGATAGAACCTATTAAAAATAAAACTTCTTTAATCACTATGTTAAAATCTTTCCTTATTTTATAATATTTAATTATTAACAGTGGAGGTAGGAGATCCAGTTAACGATAATTCTATATATAACAAAAAAGTTATTTTATATTATTTACGCATCACAATTTGTAAGCAAATGCGATTTATTTGTATTTCCTTACTTAAAACATGATTAAAAGAGTTTTTTCCGTATACAAGAGATTGTTGAATCAGCTGTTAGATGACATGTCTATTTCAGTTATTTATTTAAGCGGATGGCTATCAATTGATGTGTTTATTTCAGTTGCTATAAAAATATTCCGTGAACTTTTTAAGACAGCAATTTACTTCAATTATGATTTTACAATATTACCCCTAATAAGTAATTTTCCCAATTGCTTCAATTGCGATTTCGCTATGTCACCCCAATAAGTCATTTTATGTTAGTAAATACTGAAATTATGATAAAATATTTTTTAAAAAAATTGGACAAATAAAATTAAATAATTATTTTAACATCTTCCGGTGATTATATTTGTGTTAAAAAGAAAGTAGTACGAATATATATAAGAATTTAAAATCACTTAATTATAGAATTTAAAATTTAATCAATATTAATAATATTTTATTAAATATTAAATTTAATAATATTTAATTATATTATTAAAAAAATTTATGAATGATTATTTGACACGTACGTTGCAGGGAATCTTGCAACTACTTCATAAGTAAGTCTCCATGCTGTATCTGAATTAACCAGAATATTTTGAATATATCAAATAATTTTATATTAAAAAAGGTTGATTTTTTAAACCTTATTATCCATATGAGACAAGTAATTGAAAAATGTTCACTTCTAACCAATAAAACAAAAAAAATCCACTTATTTGGATTGGATCTTTACCAACTGACGTGTCTATCCACTTCACATGTTTATCTTATAGCAAAATAAATAATAATTTGGTCTTTGTATAAGATTTTTATAAAAAATTTTAAAATAATGTGTAATGAATATGTAATTTTTGCATAATTGATAATATGGCTCATTGTTAGTACTATAATTTATAGAAAAATATATATTTATTATATAATTAAACAACAAATTAAAACTCTTATTTTTAGAAAAAATTCACATAAATATCTCTAAATTAGATAAATTCGCTTCTATGCAATAGTTTATATCAAAGATACAAATCATATTCTTTAGATTTAGACGTGCCAAGTACGTGATAAACTTAACTTAATAATCATTAGCATAGAAAATTAATTTCGAACCTCTTTTGTCTATTGAAAAATCGTAAGTACAAGAAATTAATTTCGAACCATTCTCATTGACTAAAAAGTCATTGGCACGAAAAATTTATTTTAAAATTCTTTATTTTGGTCTATCTTTGCACTCTTTTTTTTTTTTTTTGAAACAAAAAATTGCAATCGCGTGCATGAATTTAACACGCCAAAAAGCCTTATTTCTCTATCACTATAAAATGAGCATTTCCCCATTCAGTCTTCTCACTTTTGTTCTTCATTTTCATCAACAAAAATAAATAAATAAATTGAGAATATTATTTTTATTATTATTTTTTTGCATAAAAAATGCATAAATTGTTCGCAACAAGGTGTGTGAAGTCTGCTTTATTCAGAATCAGGAATCAGCAGAAGCCACAATTTGCTGCGTTTTCAACTTCGTTGCTATTTGAAGATACACAGAAACAGGTTTTTTATTTTTTTTTAATTTTTGATTTTGTTCTGTTATGCATATGAATGAACACATAGTGTTTCCGGGATCTAGAGTTTAGTGAATTTTTATTTGTAAATTTATGTTTCGCATTGAAAGTATTGAGTTTAGATGAATCGGGAGAGAGAACTATTTGCATGTAAGTATAGTTGTGAATCGAATTTTAATCGATTTTGTTTTAGTTTCTCTTATACCCATTAATTGGTTTGTCTTTATTATTTTTATTATTATTAATATTATTTTTTAAAAATTTGGGCTAGGGGAAGGGGAAATGGGAGATAGTAATTGAACTCGTCAACAACAAGGTGAGCGTTTAGACATTCAATCAGCTGTGCTACTGAGATTTCCCGAGTTCTTGTTATTTTGTAGAAGAACAGGTCCAAGTTTTTGCATGTAAATATTGTTGCTAATTGAATTGCAATCTGTTTGTTTCAATTGGATTATTTACCCTATCAGTTGTCATTGACCTGCTACAATTCGAGTTCTTTGTAATTTTTGAAAAGGGTTCGTCATAATTTAGCTGTTTTTAGGCTAGCCATTGACACAGTACAGTTTTCTCTTTTGGGTGAGGTGAATATTTCCTTCCAAAGTTAGTGTCAGCCCAAGGGTAGGATAGGCAAGCTGTTGGATGATCATGATGCACCTGCGGCTGAGTTCGCCTGATAGGAATTGCTATTTGGGGAATCCTTACAGCCTACTCTTGTTGGTGCACAACAGCCGGGATAGCTCAGATGGTAGAGCAGGGGACTGAAAATCCTCGTGTCACAGTTAAAATCTGTTGCCTATTAGTGGTTTTTAGTGTTGGATTTGGTAATTCATGTATCTGTTAGTCTGTGAAAGTACTTATTTTTGGTAATTCATGATGAATTGATAGCTTTGCAAAAATTTAATGAAGACCCATTTACTTGTACTCTTTTCTTAAAAAATATTTTTTATTTTTTCTTCTTCTTGGTGAGAACTTTTGTAGCAATTTTCACTGAATATCATATGTTATGCTCCAAAATTTGGAACGAGTTATGAAATGATGTTCTACTATCAAGTTGTTTGGATGAATCTTGAAAGATATATGGAGTCTTACAATTGCTATAGTGCTGTATTTTCTCTGCAAGCTGAATTATGGTTTCTAGAGTAATCAATTAGTGGAACTTCAATCGGTTCTCAAGCTGAAAAAGAGTAATAGTAGCATTCATTTTCCCACCCACGATGAATTATGCTACTTTACAGTCTTTCATCCGAATCTCACAAAAAGGCCTCATTTGTAAAAGCTATGGTTATGAGCTGTCCCTCTCGCAGTATGTTCCATACCTCACTTCCTATTTATTGCGAGTTCAAGTCACATGGATAGTTGGAACCCACAATTGGTACCTGTGGATGGGGATGAAAGAACTTCTTTAGCGTTGATTTCTTTCCCTATTTATTTCAGTCAGTTAGGATTATGTGTTACTTCAAGGCAACATTTCTAATTGCATCACATCTGAATCCATTCTGTTTCTGAAATGCTCTATGAGAGCTTTCTAACTCTTCCATTTGCAAATTTGCAGTTTAAAGAAAGTGTGGCACAGTTTGCTCAAGAGAATATTGCCCCCCATGCTGAAAAGATAGATAGAACAAATTATTTCCCTAAGGTATGTGCTATATTTGCTTTCGTTGTCTGAGGTGTTCTATCAACAAAAAAAATGATATTTTAACTCTGTTATTCTTGTCTATCAGGATGTTAATTTGTGGAAACTAATGGGGGACTTTAATCTCCATGGTATTACGGTGCCAGGTAAGCTTTTGAATCATAATCTCTTTATCGATTTTGATGTGATATTCTAGGGCCAAGAGAGGGCATACGAGAAAACTACTGAGACTCCTCTTGAGTGCTATACTTGAAACTGAAGAACCTAAACACAGATTTCGCCTGACAATCCCAAAAGTTTTGTGTCTGAGATTGCTTGTCTGTGTAGAGGAATATGGGGGACTTGGCCTTGGTTATCTATATCACTGCATAGCCATGGAAGAGATTAGTCGAGCGTCAGGGTCAGTTGGCCTATCTTATGGTGCCCACACGAACCTATGCATTAATCAGTTGGTAACTGTTTTTTCAACTCAAGTTATACATAGGTGGTCTCTCAGTGTTGAGTACCAAATAATTAACAACTACTGATGATTTTGTAGGTTAGAAATGGAAACCATGAGCAGAAGCAAAAGTATCTACCAAAGGTGTTCTTCCACTATCACATTTTTGTTTCCAGTTGTATATTTACACTTCCTGCCAGCTACTGTATTTTTTCCAATATAGGTGATTCGACATCTGTGATCTTCAGTAGACTACCCTTTATATTACTGAATATTGTATTCCTTAAGGATATCTCGATTCACCAAAATATATCTCATAAATGCTTCAGATCTTGGTGGATCCATTTAGTCTAGATTAACTGACAGCGGTGGAATTGGTTTTTTATCAGCCAAAAAAAAAACAGCCGGAGGGTAGGCCATAGGTTTATGCAGCAACAACTTCACATAGTAATGACACAAGCTTGATAGATGAAGAGCTGGGTATGTGGGAATGCTAACTTATTGATGTTTCAAATACTTTGTAACTTCAGTGATGAATTCTAAAGACTTTTATATCCAGCACGTATAATTTAGAACACTGGGAAATATGCAGGGCTTCAAGTTATAGATGACATTGGTTCACTCAGTTGGAACGAATTTACTAGAGTAATCTTCCCTTTATGAAGTTATACTAAGAGCAAATTAAGCTTTCTTTTGCTCAAACATAACCCAGACTTATTGTGCCTCTCACTTGGTCCTGTTTACGTTTGTTCAAGAGTTTGTCTTTGAATTTAGGGGTGCAAAAAATATAGCATTATCCTAGTATCTCTGTTCTGTTAATGTTAATCTCTTCTATTATTTTAATGAAATGTCTGAAGGGCGTAAATAGCAGCTCACTCTGTGGTAACTTGATTGTTGTAGCTAATAAGCGGTGAGCATGTGGGGGCTCTAGCCATGAGTGAACCTAATGGTAACTACTGTTAATTCATTTTTCATTTTATGTCTCTCATTTCATTTTTCTTTGAGCGGAGAGGTGATCAGGTCTTACTATTGAGCAAGGGCTTGTGAATTTTTTGTTTTATAGTGTCATTGAATAGTTTTGTTTTCATGGTTCAGCTGGATCAGATGTTGTTAGCATGAAGTGCAAAGCTGACCGCGTTGAGGGTGGTTATGTTCTGAATGGAAATAAAATGTGGTGCACAAATGGTCCAACGGCGCAGACACTGGTACTTTCATATAATGTTTCTCCTTACTTTTCGACTTTATCAAGCTTTCTTCTCACTTTATATTGTTTAGTTGTCATTACTTCCTGAAGAGTTACTAGTAAAGTTGCTACCATGTGACCAGGAGGTCATGGGTTCTCTTGGAAATAGCCTCTTGCAGTGCAAGGTAAGACTGTGTACAATAGATACTTGTGGTCGGGCCTTTCCTCGGACGCTGCATATAGTGGGAGCTTTAGTGCACCGGGCTGATCCTTTTTACGTCCTTAGGGCTGATCTTTTGTATTACACAGATTATGGATAAAAATGGAACTGTTCTTACGTTGTTAAAATTATACAGTCTTGATAATTTGAATTGGATTTGACATACTCAATTTGTCAGATGAAGACCACATGCTAAGTAGCATGCGAAGACAAGTGTCGGTTGATGGGAAAAAAGTCATATACTCTACACATAAACCTTATACCACATGCAAATCATTTTTTAAGGATATTGAAGAGAAAAATCCAGTCATTCAGCTCTTTTCTTGAGAAGGTGAAGGGCTGATTTCTGGATGAATTTGATTTGTGACGTATAGTGAGGGTGGGGAAGAAATATAGTAGTTCTTTTAAGAAGTTAAATTAAGTGAAAGACAAGGTAAAAATAGTTAGTTTGTCTTCCAGAGAGTTAGTAACTTTCTTTGTGCTAAGCGAATCATTTGAGAAGCAATCCTTTTATTCCAGTTGAATTTGATTCACTATGTGGGTTCAGTAATTGTTTTGGATTACAGCCTTGGATAATTATTTATTATGTGCAGAGGGCTTTGGCCTGCACTCTTCATCTATAATTTTTTCATTTATTCATGTTGGCTGTTGGTCAGTTAAATAGAGATAGCTTATAAGAACTTCTCTACAGAAGATTTCATCCAAAGTTTCTTATCGTCTGTTAATTTTGTAAGACAGATTGTCCAGTTTCTTTCGAGCAGTATGCACAATCACTTATTGTTACTTTGCTGACACTTCTGCAATCGCGGCAGTGGTGGATGATCTGTGCAATGTTTGAGGGCCAGTAACTTATTCCAACATTACTTGAAAACTAAATAGTTGTCACCTAATTGAATTGAATTAGCTATTCTAAAGTTACTTTCGAAATATACTAATGATGCACCTGCAGAAGTGCATTTACTCTTCACTTTTACAAAAAATTCTCCTCGTCTTTCCCATTCATCCAGCTTTTCTCCACATATGCCTTTTTTGGGGCAAGTACCTGAACTTCCAGGTGTGTGGTGTTTTCTGCTAAGTTGTGTAGACTCTTCACTTTCAATGCCACACCCGTGTTGGATTCTCCGAAGACACACTACTTTTTGGAGAATCCGACATGCACCTGCCACAGACACTTTTGAAGAATCTGAGCAACATAATTTGTCTCTGCAATTCTATTTTTTGATGAGTAGTCTGCGCAATTCTCTTACAGTTCAATATCCCTGATATCATCGATAGATAAAAATGAGGTCTTTTCTGATCAACTTGACTTAAGAAATAGTCATTTCTCATTTTGTCACATCCGTTTGACTAAGTGAAATTGTTATGTATTTGGCATTTGTACTTCTGGTCTTATTCTGAACAGGAGTCAATTGTAAGGTTCAGAGCTGATTATATATTTCTGGACAGGTTATTTATGCAAAAACAGATGTCAAAGCTGGTTCAAAAGGAATCACAGCATTCATTGTCGAGAAGGGAATGGCAGGGTATGCACCCTGTACTGATACTACTTGCAAGAAATGAAAAATGAAGAGAAACTTTTTGTATCTTGTTTGATTTTTTTAGCGTATTATTGCACGACACAAATAGTAAAGTATGTTGTATTATAACAAACAAACAAAAAAACTAGAATCTCCAGTGAGCTTGAGACATGGTTATTCTTCTTATTGCTGAATATGCAGATTCTCTACTGCCCAGAAATTAGACAAACTTGGGATGCGAGGAAGTGATACGTACGTATATCTTGCCCAAGTGCTGCTCTGTTTGGATTCACATTTTCTTTACTATGTCAACGGTGGCCTGATAAATTTACTCTTAACTGTAGATGTGAGCTTGTGTTTGAGAAGTGTTTTGTTCCTGACGAAAACGTTCTGGGGCAAGTAGGAAAAGGTATGAGTTCTGAAGTAACTTCTATGTTGCCCCAAATATCTTGCCTTATTCCGTTAGCTAAGCTTAGGTCTCTTATTATTTTTCTTAGTAACGGGGTGTGGCAATAAGCTTAGATCTCCCAAATATCTAGCCTCATTCTGACTCAGTGTTACACCAAACCTAGTATAACGATAACCAGCATTCGTAAGCTTTCATCCAAACTAGTTGGTAATGTGTGTGGATTTTCTGGCATCTAATCATTTTATTCAGTTTGTAGGAATTCTTTCTGTTTTGGAACATTTCAAAATGTTTAAACACATCTCAAATTTATCAAAAAAAATTCAATTTCTTATAATCAATTCAATTCAATATTTCAAAGTTTAAACTTTGACGTGATATTTTCTTTTGTCAAACTATTTTTTGTACTATTACTCCACTAATTTCTTCCAGTATTAATAGTACATAAGTCAACATGAACATCTTAAACTCTTCTCTCAGTCAAATACCACCATAAAAGTTAAAAAGAGGGTATCTATTTTCCACGTAAAGTCTACACAGATTGTGAAAGATTGTATCGTTTTGCAACAAGTGCCTCTGAAGTTATTTTTTGGTTCCTCTCTCTCTTTTGTAATACCTTCTATCATCATAATGTCACACTTGAGGCATATGAGGAGTGAAGTTCTTGTAGAAGCTAAGTGGATATCATGGGTCCTCTCTCAGAAAAAGCTTTTCTACTGCTTCAGGAGTTTATGTCCTGATGTCGGGGCTCGATCTGGAAAGACTCGTTTTAGCATCTGGTCCTGTTGGAATTATGCAAGCTTGTCTTGATGTTGTTCTCCCATATGTCAAACAACGAGAACAATTTGGGCGTCCAATTGGAGAATTTCAATTTATCCAGGTTGTTAACTGCCTTCTGGACATTTATACTTTCTATGGTTTCTGTTATTTGTTTGTTTAAATTCTTATATATGATGCATATTGACCTGAAAATATAGGGAAAAGTTGCTGACATGTACACGTCTTTGCAATCTTCAAGGTCTGATGTTCTTCACTTTCACACTTCTTGTCTATGTATCTTTTTTTTGCTAAATCTGATCAATAATATCATGTGCTTGTTCTTTTTCATGAACAGATCTTATCTCTATTCTGTTGCAAGGGAATGTGACAGCGGGACGATTAATACCAAGGTCCTTGCACTAGAAATTTGCGTTTGTTTTCCTCTTGTTTTAGTTTCTCAATTTTATCGAATCTAAAACTTAACCAACGAACATCTTTCGCCCTTTGAACGTGACATGTTTATAATTATGTGTGTTTAGGATTGTGCTGGTGTTATACTCTCTGCTGCTGAAAGAGCAACCCAAGTTGCTCTTCAGGTGAGGAACTTTATTCCTTTCTGATAATTGAATTTTCTACCCATAGCCATCCTTAGTTTGCAACTTCTGTTATTTCTTACTGGTTCGATAATATACACGAAAAGGACTGTCATTTCTGGAGAAGAATCTGCTAGCAGCCGGCAGATTCTTCAAAAATCTGCATCTTGGCTTATTCCGGCAATGCCAATATGTTTTAATGTATTTTAAAGGCACAAAGCTGCTAGCATTTAGTAGGAAAGATTACAGGGTAAAAGAGCTGGCCCAGCATCCGTCGAGTTTCAAACCATGCACCATCAAACTCTTTGTAGTATCTCAGTTATTGGAACGTTTATAGGAAAGATGATATGCTAATGAGATTGTTGCGCGTGTTGCAGGCTATTCAGTGCCTTGGAGGCAATGGCTACGTGAATGAGTACCCGACTGGACGTCTTCTCCGAGATGCCAAACTGTATGAGATTGGTGCAGGCACAAGTGAGATCAGAAGAATGATAATTGGCCGTGAACTCTTTAAAGAACAATGACATTTGACATAGATAGTTTCTGGAGTTCATTGGTAATATAGCACAACTCCTCCCCCTTTTGTCATTTCATTTGGCAGAAAAGAAAGAAAAAATTTATTCCCTTTACTTTTGTATGAATCATGACAAAGGGACGGTTGTAAGGCTAAACAAATTGCTTCTGCTCCACGAACAGAGGACTGTGTTGGTTGTAAGAGATGTGAATCCGCCTGTCCAGCCAAAAATTAGGATACATTCTGGGAAAATCTTTCATCTCTCTAAATAGAAATGAAAATTGAATTGGATTTCCTGTGATTATTTCTAATATGGAATGAGTCAATCAATCCACCTTGTTATCTTAAAACTCGCATTTTTTGAAATGCAGAGGGCATATTTGAAAAAATGTGATGTATTCTGCGTTTATGCAGGGTCCGAGAAAGGGTCAGAGATTGTAGGAAAGTACATTTTTGGGACAGTAAAGTTTGTGTTTTTTTCCCAATGAGATTTATATAGCTTAGCTTAGCCTATGAACATTGATTTTAGTGCTTTTATATCGTTGGTGATCCACATCCACTTCATTAAAATATTCAAATAGTAAGACAACCTATTGCCACTACCAATGCAATCTAGGTAGTAGGCATTAGATGGGCACCAAAAACCAACCTCTGCTTCCCCACAAAAAATATTTATAAAAACACTATTTTCACTAATGGGTCCCTTGGTACAGGATAAAAATAAATAGTCGAAAAAATAGTGTAAGTTATCCCATATATATGATGTGATAATTTTCCGAACCAAACGACCCCTAAGTATTGTACTATTGTTGTCCCATAGAGGATAATCCAGATTTTCCTGAGTCCATATTAATCCTCCCTACTAAATAAGATATTAGCCAAAATGGAAAAATGTAACCTTCACAAAGATTAAGTAGGTAAAAACAAAGTTAAAAGTAGGTGATATATCATTTGCCAAACACAACTTTAGTATTGGGGCTCACATCTTACCACTTTGCTTGGTTTGTGGGGTGGGGGAAGGGGCATTCATACAATATTATCATAGTGAAGAATAATCAGAGTTTGGGTATTCATACAACAACATACCCAGTGAAATTCCACAATTGGAGTTTGGAGAGGGTAAAATGTACGCAGAAATATTAACATAGTGAATTATAATCAGAATTTAGTGTTATAATGACATGAGTCATCACATACAAGCTCCCACTGTAGTTGAAAACAGACTTTCCAACATATTAAGTGATAAAAATTTATTAAACATAACAAGAACAAATACTAGGTAGAGAAGTATTATCATCACATAATATCACTTAACATAACATAACAAAGCATATGAGCATTCTCATAGGTACTCATCAACTTTATTCAAATCCTGATTACAGTTGGAGAAGAATCAGGCTGGCCAACTGAAGAAGACTTTGAGCCATCTATAATTGCTGGTGCCTCCTCCAAACAACTTTGAGTGTCATCACTTATCCCCTCAATAGTCATTTTCTCCACTTCTTCTTGAGTGTATATGTGAATCTTGGATACTACCTCACAGAACTCACTGCAAAAAGTCATTAAGAAGGCACCTGAGTCATTAATAAGTGAATTAACCTAAGCAACAACAACAACATACCCAGTGGGATCCCACAAGTGGGGTCTGAGGAATGTAAAATGTAATCCTTACCACTACCTCATAGAGATAGAGAGATTGTTTTGTTTCCGGAAGACCCTCAGCTCAAAACTATCAGGCCCCAAAAGCAAAAGACAATATATATGAAAGAGAAATGACCAAAGCAGAAAACAAGTGATAATATATGAATACAATAAAAGAAACAAATATGAGACATACACTAATCAAAAAACAACAACATATCTAGCGTAACCCCACATGATGGGGCCTAAGGTGTACGTAGACCTTACCCCTACCTTACGGAGGTAGAGAGGCTGTTCTCGAAAGATAAAAGTACCAAGAGTTTGCGGCTTGGCAAAACTTGCAAAATAACAAGTTATAATTTAAGGGGTGTGGGGTATGAAGGAGAATGCTTTCTTGGAAAATAAGAAGTTTTCTTACTTATTTTCGTGTGTTTGTTAGTAAGCTTATCCCAAAAGCTTTTGAATGAAATCTAGGTAAACACTTTCGGGGGTGGGAGTGGCGAGGATGGGGGCTACGAGGGTGTGGTTGTGGGTGTGATTGAAGGCTGGAAAGGAGAAAATCAGCATGGAATGCTATTTTAGGAACTTGCTTTTCCTACTTCCACTAGGATGTCATTTTCCTCATTTTTTGGGAAAATGTTTTTCAATTTTCTTATGTTTGGTGGTCAAAATGTTTACCTAGGAAAAGAATTCCTTAAAAGCGAGGAAAATGACTTCCCTAATGAGAGTAGGGAAAACAAGTATCAGACGTGATATTCCAAGTTTATTGTCTCTTCTTTATCCACCCAACATGCGCAACTCCCACTGTCTGCCACTTCCGAACCTCCATTTCCTATCCCATCTCACTCCTAGTGGTTTGTTAGATTAAATATAAATACTCTTGGGATAATATTGTTTTGCTACTTACCAGATACTAAATAAGTCCACTTGTTTTCAAAGAAAACATTTTCCATGGAAAATATTTTCCTTCATACCGAAACTCTGATTCAGTTGGAGGTCAGCTAATATCCAAAACTGGAGGAGCTAATTGGAAGAGTAATTTATGTGGTTCGAATAATTCATATGCCTTAATCAATCAAGGAGTTATATTTTTTTTGAATGTTGCCTCAAACAACTGAGACAGCGATGAGAAACTCAAATGCATGAAAAGAGACTTACTGCCATGGATCATCTCCGACAACCATCATGTCATTCTCACTGTCAGTGTACAAAATTCGCCACCCCTTGTTGGGATCTCTTAGGAGGTCTTCCATGTTGAAAAGCCTTTCCAACTCAACCAGCAAGTCATCATAGCCATTCAATCTCGAGAGATCAATGGCTCGTCCAACCAAGCTGCCTTGTTTGTGAACCTTCATACCATTTATCAAATATTAGCAATAGATTCTGAAGTGAAAACATTTCCAATCTGTTACTGCATTTCTCGAAACTTACCTTTGTACAGCTCCTCTTACCAGAGCTCTGTGAGCTAGGAGTAGATGGTTCTTTCGTCAAGGAAAAGCCAAATAGTTTACATGAAGCCTGTGCATTTAAGGAGTCGTCATTCTTGAAATGGTTCTCAGGAATAGACACTTTGGACATCTCGGGTGGCCTCTGCTCATTTACAAACTTCGGCATTCCACCTTCTTCCCTCCTAACTACATTTTGGATTGAATTCTGATTCGAGGTAGGATTTTCTCTTTGGAAACCAGTAATGTAGGAGGGAACCACTGGATGTTGTCCAGTTCTATACATCGCATTGTAAGGTAAAAACACATTCCTCGCCCCTTCAGAAGCGAGAGGATAGAAATTGGCTTTCGGCCTCTGATATGTGCCGAAAACATTGCAACCAAATTCAGATTTTCCCCAAGCACCAAAATTAACATCACCTTTTCCAGTAAGGGATCTTAACGAACAAATTTCTTGACCTTGCAAGACCTTTGGAAACCTATTGGATTCCAGAAAGCCTGTGTAGGTAGTTGGAGGCTGAGTTTTCACAAAGTCACCAACAATCATGTTCTCTACACCATTCGGCATGAGATTGTGACGAGCTGCTCTTTGCAGCTCGAAATCCAGTGGGCGGACTGTCTTATCACAACCATAGGGAGGTGATATCAGACCTAAATTTTCTTGACCTTGCAAGACCTTGGAGGATCTAACCGACTCCTCAAAGTCCAAAAGAGCACTCCCTCCTGATAAAATAACAAAATGGGGGAAAAAAAGGAAAAACGAAGAGAACTTCAGCGGAATCACAAAATAACAACATATCCAATCCTACAAAGTGGGGTCTGGGGAGAGTAGTATGTACGTAGAACTTATTAGAGAGGCATGTTTTCGATAGACCATCAGCTCACGGAAAAAACAGTCCAAAGCAGTACAGACACGAAATAAAGACAAACATAATACAAAAGGAATTAGAAAAATTAGATCAGCACCAGCAAAATGGCTGTCCAGTACTGATGGTGCCTGCTGACTAGTTCGCAGTTTCTTCAGTCTTGGTGAGGACTGAATGCTCAGTGGTGGTAAGGAAACTGAAGAATCAATCTCCCAAGGAGAAACCCGTTCCTGATGATTACTCATTATATCTTCATCCCATCTGACCTATTAAAGTTGATGGCATAGTCACTTGTATTAAAAAGTTCACAAGTTGCTTAATAGGCACAGAACGATAAATATATGCCAAGGCGTACCATTAAGCATCTCCATTTTGAGTTAGGCCATCTAAAGGGATCCATATCGCTTATCCCAGTCACTACACCGCTGTACCTGCATACAATGGTGGAATGTTTTCATTACAACAGAAACCTTATGAAAGGAAAAGCTTATGACTGGATTTGGTAAAGATACCAGTACCTTCTTTCGGGTGAATCGTCCAAATCAAGTCTCATTTTAAATCTTGTCCCAACAGGAATTCGAGTGTTGATGGCTTTCACGTACTTTTGGTAAGGTACAACGAAATCAGCATGACTTGCCCTACATTACAAGAAAACTTTACCTCAAATGATATACATAGCATGCTTTTTCACATCTTCTTAACTGAATCAATCCTTCATATTGACGATGGTTTTACTAATCGGTAATAAATTTTTAAGTCTGAATTTTCACACGTTGAATAAGACAGGAAAGTAGACGATTTAACTTCCAAGAGCATTAGAGTCTCTATATCAGTATCAAATTTCTTACATAATCTACCATGGATGCACTTCCTCAGGGACTTTATACGCCATGATTTCTTCCCTAAAAAATTTAGCTTCTGGGATTTCAAACTGGTTTCCTTACATCGAAACAACTTATTCCCATGATACATTAAACTGGAACATTCTCTTATTCAACTCGAACATCACTAAAAAGAAACAGCTGCTCCATTTCAGAAACATGAAAAGGCGAAGTACTTCCTTTTTCCAGATACGTTTACTTATATACATGATCGGATAGAGATGTTTCACCAGTGGATTTAATGCAAGATTTTGGTCAACCTTAAGATCATTCTTTGGGTGCTTGAAGTACTGACCATGAAATATGAACTAGTAGAGGGAGAGACTACCAGTAGACGAGTTGCTTTCCTAGCATTCGCCTACTAGGAAACCTACTTGATACGAGTCACTATAGCATGCATTGCACCACATTTGCATAGAAAGAAATATGCATTTGAATCACTCAGTCTAAACGAACGAGCCTAACTTGTCTCTCAACTAAAAATTTTCAGCAGATACCTGATTCTCAGAATCGGAGGCTATAAGTTGGAAGGTGATTGGCGCACTTTAGCAAACAGAAAAAAATCAATGCCTATAGATTTTGGATCAAATACCTGGGTACTATTATAAGTTATGATATTAAAATAGACCTTAGGCATAATTCAACCTCCAAAACTATCTCATAAAGTGAGAATTGTCCAAGGCCATATTAAGAGACCTTCTCATCCCTATTTGAAAAAAGAAAAAAGAGGCTTTCTCATCCCTAAGTGACAACGTGGGAACTCAACACTCCTGGTACACCAGCCCCGTGCAGTTGAATAATATAATATGGGGCCCCAATATCGAGGAAACAAAGAATTGAGCATCATGCTCCAATATCGTGATGAAAACATGGATCTTGGGCCTAACTCAACTCCAAAAGCTAGCACATGAGGTGACGTGAGGATTGTCCAAAGACCACATAGAAAGACCTTCTCATCCCTAAATGACCAATGTGGGAACTCAACAAGTTACTTCTCTCGATTACATTTTGTTCTACAGCTGATGCCACAGGAATAAAAGGAAAGTCACTAGTTGTGCTTCAATCTAGGAACAACTGACAAATAGAATAAGGGTGGATCACAAAAGAGTCAAATATATCGACACACTGCTATGAAACCATATCGATTCATTTTGGACCATATAAAACTTCACATCATCAACACTAGCTTAGTTCCCAAGTTTGACAGTAAAGAGTATGATTACTCCTCCAGCAACTGTTTCCTTAAAGCTAAAGAAGATCTTCTAATACAAACCGATCAGCTCGTAGAAGGCCATGCTTATACGTATTTGGTCATGATGCCCTTCATGACATAAATTCAATTAAACTCTAAGGCACATGAATATCAAATCTCATTAACATTGCACAGCCTGAAATAGTGAAAGATGTATGGATGCGGGATATGGCCACAGATTTTACCATGTAAATAGGCCAACAACTAAACAGAAAACTATAGAAAACATATAGTGAAATACCTTGGGCTATAGAAAACATGGAAAGTGTTCTTTGCTGATAGGGCAGTAGCAACTGGTGAAAGAACATCCGGACGAGAGTATTGACTTTTGATTATCGATTCAGGAAGCCCATTTCTAGGTCTCGCAGCTCTTCTGATTCCCAGTCTGAGATCTCCAGCTTCTCCCCTACAAGGATCATTGAATAGTGTATAAATTAAGATCTTGGCATTGATGTCCTAACGGGTCATTATGACATATTGAGAACCTACGAATTGGACATAATGATTTTACAGCTTCCAAGCACAATGACTTGATATTTTTCATATTGTTCATTTTCCACCCTCATTCTCTTTCCGAGCACACCGGCAAAGATGCTCTAGTACTTTAAAAGTTAACCACTCAAGAGTACACCACTGAGCCAAGATATTGTTGGCGGTTTTTAAGTGGTGTGAAAGGGAAAAGGAGAAAGGAGACAATATGAATAGGACCTTTTACATTGAATAGGTTGTAACATGACCAATAACGCACAATAGCACCTGTTATAATACCTTTTGTTGGCTATAAATACATGTCCGCTTCCTCAGATTTTTACTTACAAAAATTCTGAATTACTCTTCTACTTCTTCAAATTCTGCACTTGCAAAGTAAGTTTTAAGTGTGATTTGACTGCTCTTTGTGTTCGTTGTACACTACTGTTAGAAGTACCACTAGGCCAGTGTGATTTATCGGTTTTTATCTTGAGAGAAACTAATCAAGTTTCTTACAGACACACTGTGAATTTAGTGGAATCGGATATAATTCTCTTTCATCTTCATAGATCTATGGCATTTTATTTTCGAATACAACAAGGAAAACAGATATTTATACCTCAAGAAGAGAACTGCATCCCCGGAGACAAGATTCTTTTGGCTGACAAAAATACTCCATCCAGTAGTGAGCAAATGTCGCCTAGGCTGGCCTAAAAAAAAAAGTATCAAATCATAAATATTTCGGACTGAACAAGCATCTAACTATTTAACTCAATACCTCTATAAATGTGACGAAATTTCCACTCTACTCCATGTAGATCCTTGGCAATCAGCTCCTGGGAGGGCCTTTGCTCTTTGTAATCCTACATTTTAAAATGTAACACCAAGATAGAAGTAAATTTACCAGACATTTACAAGAAATCAACCAACAATCTCTTTAGCAAAAGCCTGAAATGAAGTCACACCAGAGGGGGGAAACAGTCTTCAGCTGCTCGACGGGGAACTGAAAATCCACCGTGGGTGCTGGTATCCGAAGCAGTCAGCGTTTTGCAGAACATGTGAGAAGCTGATTTCCCTGGATTAACTCCATTAGCTTCCTCATCCGTCCCCGAATCTTCATGTTCTTTTCCCTCTAAGCTTATAGTCATTGACTGAAAAATCCCATGAAATAGGGAAAACTCAGTCTAAGCTCAATGTATAGACCAATTCAAGTAGAGAAAACTGAAAAGAGACCCTTACAGTGGCAGCTAAAGACATTAAAGTTAACACCTTTACTCAAAAACATAAAAACAGCAAAAGATCAAGATTGAACAAGAGGTATCAAGTTCAAATCCCAAAACTAGGTGCTTTCTTCACATATATGCTGGCCTTGGTGGACAAAGTTTTAACTGGTATTTGTCGCTCGTGGGAGGTGACAAGCACAACAACAACAACAACATACCTGGTGGAATCTCACAAGCAGGGTCTGTGGAGGGTAAAATGTACGCAGACCTAACCACTACCTCATAGCTATGAGCTGTTTCCGGAAGACCCTCCCGGGATGTGACAGGTATCAAGAAATTAACCGACATGTGTGAAAGCTAGCCAGGACACCACGGTTATGGAACAACAACATACCGAGTGGAATCCGACAAGTGGAGTGTTGGGATGGTAAAATATAAGCAGAACTTACCACTACCTCATAGATTGAACATGTAAGGAATAACTGATCTTACCTCAGAAAGAGGAAGAAGAGTGAGCTGTGTATAAACCTCATCATTTTCCTTATTTGCCTGTTATATCACAAGATTATAAAAAGTAAGACAGAAAATATTTTACAAAAAGAGAAGCAAAGCTAAAACCTTTTAATCTAAAAGGGGGCAAAAGAAATTAAGTTCCTTACAAGCAACTGAACATCTTCCACTATACAGAAGATCTGAGGCTGAAGACTAAAAGTTGGGAAATCAATCTTGATAGGTGAAAAGGGAAAAGCAGAAACAGCTTCCTCCATATGACCTTGAGGAAAATAAACTACTACATTTCCTTTCTTGGGTAAACTAGTAAGAGGACCAGCACAAGCATGCCAAAGCTCCATGTAAATTGAGGAAATAGCAAGTGAAGAAGAAGAAGATACATTTGAAGAACATGAAGAAGTAGTGGAAGTATACAAAGAGCAATTAACACAAACCCCACCACCCCCTTTATCACATTCTTCATTATTACAACATGCATTCTTCTCAACTTCACTAACTAATGCATGATTTAGATCAATTTCCATATGAAAACAAGAACACCAAAAAATAAAAATTGGTTCTTTTTTGTTTGGTTTTTCTTGTTTTCTCAGTTTAGCATTACAAACCTACAAAACACATCAACAGGGAAAGAAAAGAAGCAAATTCAAGAAAGATGGGTAGGTGGGTAATCAAGTGTTTGCCACAAAGATGAATATAAAATTTGGGAAATGAAGTCAAATCATATTGAGGAAATGCTAATAATGTAAAAAAAGGGGTTGTCTTTAAAGCAAGAACAGGAAAAGAAACTCAACATAAAAGACCAAGAAAGTCATGTAAAGTTGGAAGACAAAGAAAGAAGGGGGGGTATCAAATAATAACAAGAAATTCAAAGTATGATTCCATTTGCAACCCCATTTTGGAGTTGAGAGAAGAGGGAGCAGAAGAAGCAGCAGACATAGACAATTGCTAAGGTAGCACAGAAGCAAAAGTGGAAAAAGGCCAATGTGGTTAGTGACCTTTTGGACTCAAAGACTGTGTGTGTGGTTTTTTTTTTTTTTTCTTTTGAGGGATTTTGAAAGACAGACCCAACACTGTGTTGAGTGGAGGGGACAGGTTAAAGACAGTACAGAACCCACACATCTTCATCAACCATCTTTCTTTTTTGCTTTGCCTTGTATTGCCTTTTTCTCTTTGTTTTTTTTCTTTTTATAATACATATGTGGAGCATAATCATAGTATTGATTCTCTTTTTTCACAACACCCCCCCCCAAAAAAAAATTCTACTTATTTTTCTTTTGTTAAGTTGGGATATATAAATGAATAAGTTTTATGTTGGTGGTTAGTCTATTGCAACCTATTTTTTTTAATTGAAATTTGAGATTGATGAGTAAAATTTATGTTGGTCGTTATTCTATCATAATTATTATTTTTTATTGCGATTTGAGATTATTGATGTGGAGTTTGGGCTTGGATTTGTGTTGGTTGTCGCTCATCGCAATCCGCCTTCTTTATTGTGATTTGAGATTGTTGTGATGTTTATGTTGGCTTGAATTTCTACTACGAAGGAGTAAAATTTATGTTAGCCGTTGCTTATCGCAATCTTTTTTTTTTCATGATTTGGGATTATCATCCGGTATTTTATGTTGCTTTGAATTCATTATGAATAAGTCAGATTTATGTTGGTCATTAATCTACCATACTTATCATTCTTTATCGCGATGCGAGATTGTTGTGTGGAGTTTTATGTTGGCTTGAATTTTCACTACGAACGAGTAAGATTTATATTGGCCATCGCTTATTGTCATCCTCCTTTATTATCATTTTATGTTGCTCTGGATTCATTATGAATGAGTAAGATTTATGTTGGCCATTAATCTACCACAATTCTCACTCTTTATCACGATTTGAGATTGTCAATGTTAAATTATATCTTAGCTTGAATTTTTTTTTATATTGGCTCTTGCTTATCACGATTCTCCTTTTTTTTGTTTGAATTTGAGATTATCTATGTGAAGTTTTATGTCGATTATAAATTTACAATATAAAAAATATTAAATTCAAATAAACTTAATATTGTGAATTTATACTCACCTATAGTTATTGTAAGTTGTAGTAATTAAACTCAAAGAAAATCTTAGCATAATGATAAAAGATATGGCTTTATGATTAAAAGATTACACATTTAAGCCCCAAAAATGTCCTTTTACAAAACTATAAAGTAATATCATATACATAAAACCAATATAATTTAGTCTTTTAATTTATAAATTTGGAATAAAAAATTGTAAGATGAGGGTCCCCATACCCATCCCACCAAGACAAAAGGGGAGTTTCTCATTGAATGCAAACAAATGCAGCTTTTAACTTCCAATTAAAAACAAAGCAAAAAATGAAAAAAAAAATGAAAAAAGAAAAAAAAACATTTATAGGGTGTTCCATTAGCAAGTAGCATTATCCTTTTTTAGTCACTGAATTTAATTATGCTTCTTGGCCTTACCAATCTTTTCTTGGTGAGTGGAGTTAAATAAAAATACCCCTATCAATTATTTATCATTTTTCCTCAAAATAAAAAATAAACAAGTACAAATATTTCGTATTTTTTATCTGATGTCTGGTATTCATATTAGAGCTGATTATATCTGAATTTGTGTCGCATAGGGTCCTATCTGGGGGGGGAAGTACTCCCTATCAAGGATTTTTCCATTCGTCTCAAAATATCTGATTAAGGGAGGAGCAATCTCATCCACTGTCCCTGGTGATAAATATTTTGTACATTACTATATCCTCCCTCCTCTTCTTAAATTATCTGTCAAATTCTTTTAAATAATTATTTTGAATTATTTATATATAAACACTTTAAAGAGTACATTTTCAATGAAGAAAAAGCTATATTTTAAAATATAAATAAAATAATAATAAAAATCCTTTTAATTATTTTTTTTAATTATATAAAAAATATAACTGATAATTTGAGATCGAAGAATATTTATTTGAATGGAATACCTCCATTAAAACTCATGAGTTTTTTTTTTCTTTCTTTTTATCTTTTAAGAAAAAAACTCATGAGCTTAAAAGTTTTTTGTCTTTCTGAATTTAATAGAATAATAAATGCAACAAATTAATGTAAAAGATGCTCTAAGATGGGAGATCTTTTACCAAGTACAAAATACTTTATTAACTAGATTTAATAATAAAAATGTGTATATCTTTCTTTCTTTTAATACTTTATTTTTTTAAAAGTGACATATTTATGTACTTTTCAATTTAAACATTTTTTTAATCATGTTGAAGATTACTAGATATAGTATATATAAACTTTTTATTATATATTGTGCAAGTTTAATTTCATATTAAAATATAAAGTTATGAATTTAATCAAATTCAATAATTTTGACTCAAATAATTCCTCTCTATGTATCTGAATATAATTACTTAAATTATCGGTGAGTTTAATATTAAATACATGATGATACGTTTAATATATTCTTAATTTAAAATTATGAAATTTAATTTTTTTTAATGTTTTTAAAAAAAATTCATCTCAAGTTAAAATAAAATAAATAATTTTTCTAAAAAAAAAATATTTAACCACTTTTGCTATCACAAGAGAATTCAAAAAAGTTAATACACACACAAAAAAAATATTTATTTTGTCTTGTTCTCGTAGTACGATTTTTCTATAAAAAATATTTTTGTAGGGGTCGTTTGTTTGTTGACTAAAAAAGAGTGATTTATGTACTAAATTACTAGTATATTTTATATATTAGTATTTGATTACAAAAAGAAAAAGTTATATTCACGTAAAATCAAGCACAAGTAATACAATATATTTCTAATACTTCCAATCGAATACAGAATTGAATAATTCTGAAGTTTATTTTTAAATTTTTATACCTTATATCTCACATCAAACAACTTTTTATACTGTTAACAAAATAGATATTATCAAATTATTAAGTTTTATTCTTCGTAACAAATAAGAACATATATATGTGATTGAATTATTATTCCTAATAAAATATGAAAAAGGACAACTGAAAAAACGAGTTCAAATCTCAACCAAAAAAAATTGATTTCATTTCATTTATCTGTCTAATTTTTTAAGAACGAAATTATTCGATATTTATATCAATAAAAGGTAACATCTTACTGATAGAATAATTGACTTTAACACCATACTTTTGAAACTATCTTTACCTAAACATGGTTGGTTTTGTGTGGTCAGGGCGTATTCATCTAAATTCAATATTATTGACGCGAAACATATAATTTATGTGTAAACATCCACTAAATTATCATTCCGAAAATAGCCTCATGCTATCGAACTATTTACAAAATTGCCATTGGTTATTATGACAACACACTGACTTTATCAGCGCACGAGTATAAATAAAATAAAATTTTAAAGAAAAAAAGCTGTTAAAACTTAAAACATGTTAAGGGTATCTTACTTTTAGTGGGCTCAAAGGTTGCTTTATTTTGGGCTAGACAAATTTAACCTTCATGGCCCATCAAGCCCTTAACTATCTCTTTCACCTTTTTGTACTATTTAATAAAAGGGATAAATTTGCTAGAATTTTCTTTTTATATATTTTTGTTTATAATTTTGTTTTTGTGTATTGACACCTTAAAGGCTCTTAGGAAAAGGTAACTAGGTATATCAAATTTTCGCTATGTACATGGTTCGAAAGTAGGGGTGAAATCAGCTTGAGATGTTGAATCGTCTTTGACTAGTTCGTGTGTTTATTTCTTTATATTTTGAACTCTTTGACTAAAAATTTTGGCACTATGATTGTTCAGAGGAGTGTTGTATTACAAGGGTCTACTGCACATGCTTTTATTTTGATATTTTTGCGAGAGCTTATTTTCATAGTTTGAAGTTGTGATTTCCTAGTCACGTGATAACAACTTTATTAGTGAAGTCAATGCTCCTTTTCAAAGATTCTGTTTCTACGTTATTACTTAGACATCTAAAGTTTTAAATTTTATACAAAAGAAACCTCATAATTTTAAATTTACTTAATATGAAGAAATTATTTATATCATGTAGAGTGATTATATTTAAGAATAACTAGTTAAATAATCTATTGTTGATTTATTGAACCAAGGGATATTTGTAAAATTTTATGTATTTGAAAATTTATAATAACATCAGATCACAAAATATCTATCTATATATTAAAGGAACATGAAAAATGTATTTTGTTAATATAGTGCCCTATGATATTCTAATACCTTGTTAATAAACAATGATTATAACCAACATAAGTTGTGATGCACTGGTGGAAATGTTTCACCCTTAAGCAGAAGTCTCGGGTTTGAGCTCTGGGAATGGAAAAAATCCTATTGCCTCTAAAATGGGTCCTGCAGTGCACTATTCGAATTTAGTCGGGGCTCCACGGACTTTCGGACACCGGGTTAAAAACCAAAAAAAAAAAGATTATAAAAAAATATATTTTTAAATAATTTTCACAAATTATGTGATTATCATGTTTATAAAAAAAAAAAAAGGGTACAATTTTTAAGATTGAATGCATAAACAAACAAAAAAAATTGGTTTGCATTCAATCTAATTTTAATGATAATTTAAAATCATATCCAAACTACTGATTTAACAAAGATTGATTGTACAAATAAGAGAGTTGAAAGTCAATTTCTAGTTGCTATAATTGGAGTGAACAAAGCATGAATAATTACTTTCCTTTTGAATTATGACACTGATGGAAATCAATTTAAATTGCCATTAAAAGCTCATCTCAGTGTATAATTATGGACTTGCAGCCTTTGACAAGAGATCCTATTCACAAAAATGATGACATTTTGCATTAATTAAATGGTGTGGACATTTAATATATATATATATATATATATATATATATATATATATATATATATATATA